>BMAU01019523.1:450000-532724 GCA_019973935.1 Trichonephila clavipes | reverse complement strand
AAAAAAGGAAAGTTTAAAAAGGAGCAGTACTTGTAATGCATTTTTAAAATTCTCTTTTTTTAATTACTAATTTTTAAAAAATGATTGAAGTTTAGTTCGGATAACAAGCAAAGATATTATTACGATATATTCATAGTTATTATATTTAAAGCTTTTTAAATTTCATTTAGAACAAAGACATTTTCATCTCACGTCAACTGGATTTAGACTATTTTTTACAATATTTTTTGTTGATTTTTAGAGTTATATTTCATATTTAATCTTAAATATCTTGTCCACAATAGTATTTATATACTGGTACTATAATACGGATAGATTCAGGAGCCCTTGGTTTTTTAACCTTCATGTCTAATCATTGAGATAGTTAAGCATAATAAAACAGTTACAGTTTTTTATTATTTAAGATGAATTTTACTTCCATGAATTAAGAATTGTTAAAGAAGTTAAAAAAATAGATGAAAAATGTATGTCCTGACCTATCTGGTTGCAACAAAGGGGTGAGTGATTTTTAGGTTAAAAAAGTTAGGATGCATTGACGTGTTAAAAGGAGCTTCTGTGATTGGCTGACCAGTACAGTCAACTATTTTTTTTTGTAAGCACTTAGAAGTATTTTAAGAACTTCAGTGTACATATTATGATGTATAAAACACAAAACGAGAGGAAATAGCTTTTTATTTCTCGGTACGACTATTTAGGGGGAAGAGTAACAGAAAGTTTGTTATATTTATGCTTAGCCTTGCCTCGAAGGTTTTGATACCTGTTTGGGTTGAATTCCTTTAATAATATATCTTGAGTAAATATAATATTTAAAATAGAACAATGATCTCCTCTACACATATTCCAAACCAGAAATTGTATTTTAGAACTCTTAATCAACGAATTTATCAAACCTAAAACGTTGTAAAATCCACCATAATACCTGCTAACCGTTTGACTTTTCAATTAATTAACGCGACATTTATTAGTTTATATATTAAAAATTTATAAAAATAAATAATTACAATGATTTTTTACAATAACACATGTATCAATCCATAGAATTCGGTAATTTTTAAGCTAACATTTACAATACTAATTATTCATTAAGCTCAAAATACTTTTAAATTAAAGCATCATCAAAGCACAGCATTGGAATGAATCTACGTACAAGTGAGTCGTAATAATATATTGTGCTACAGAATTTCTTTAATAAAAAAAATTCTAACTACACCATAAATACACTATCCATTTCAGTCACACTAAATAACAACGCTACTTTCTAACAGAACCATCGCTGAAACAACAACTTAAGAAAGTTGAATTAAACTCCCATTTTCTATAACGATGTATTTATATTCAAGTCGCGCTTACAACATTTTAAGAGCTTTTCCTTTCCCCTAACAATGAAGCAGCTACACTAACAGGAGCAATATATTCTTCTCGAAATAAGACTTTTGGCGATATTCTTCCTTTAATGATGACTCTATCGGCCAATAACGGCCACCATTATCCAGACGGCCATCACGGAAGCGCCTTTTACAATAGTATATATATATTTTCCAAAGACACTAAAAAAATAATAACCCAGAAATAAATTACAATCTAACTGAAATTCGGAACGAAGTCCTTTTTTTTACCTTTAAAAAAGGGGTCTTGCTTTTAACACCTGGAGTGATACGGAGCGTTGATTTATGCTTTTTTATGAATAATGAATTTCCCGTCCTGATGAGAGATTTAATGGATTTAAGACATGCAACCTTAAAACTGTGTCAGTTGGAATCGAAATCGTAGTCTAGAGTTTGAATGACCCACATTTTGACGTTGATGAATACATTTGGAACGGAAATTTGAATAAACTGATTGTTCCTTAAGGTAGTTTATTACTTTAAATGTGTGCAAGGTATGCTATGAATTCAAATCTAGGATTTAATTAATTTTATTTGAATTGTGGAGTACCTAGCATTTAAAGTAAAAAAAACCACTGAAAGTAACAACCAGTTTATTGAAATTAATGATAGATACTGAATAATTTCATGAAAGAACATTGAGTAATTGAATTTTGTATGATTTTTTAAAAGGACTTACAGTATGTAAGATTTTATTGCATGGAAATTATTGTATGAAACCAAATATCATTAGTAAAAATGGCGTTACGAAAAAATTAACGCAATTGTTACTATATGGGATCATTGTTTTATATTCGATAATTTATATGAAATAGAATCATATATGCTGCAAGCCGGTTAAAATCAAATCTAGTTATTTTATGTATTATCTTTCTTAAAGTTTTTTCCATTGGTAAAAAAATTATCAAAATTTAATAATTTAATTCCTTTCTGAAAATGTCTAAAATCTAAAGAATATGCTATCCATAATTTTTTATGTTAAAAATATGTTTATCTACAATTTTTAAAGTTTCAGAAAAAGGGGTAAATGTTCATATTTTTTTCTTTGCTTTTTAAAATTATTAAAGTTAAGAACTTATTTTTTGCTTTCTGCTTTATTTCGAATGTTAAAAAAATTATTGCGCAGAAGTAGTGGAAACCCTAATTTTTTTTATTCCATTAATCAAAAAACAATATAATTCAACTTCTTTTAGATTCCGTGTTTCCATGATTCCATTCCATACCATCATAATTGTATGGAAAAAGATTATTAAAATGTACTTAGACCTTAAAAATATTTCAAATTAGTAAGAAATTTTATTATTAGAGATAGTTATTCAATAATGCATGTTACACTATTGACAAAATTTTTCTACACCACTGCATTTTTAAAACATAGATAGATAATCCGACAAATAATTCTAAAAGTTATCTATGTAGGTTCTTGCAGAAGTTTCCACACTCTATTTTGTTTAAAAAGTGAAAATTTAGAATAAATCCAGAAAAGAAATATGTTTAACATATTTTGCTTTGCATTGCCGTTCGTGCACAAAACACTATTTTTAAATAAAAGTAAACAATATTTTACCATATTGCACAAAATAAATTTTTTTGTAAACTGGGAAAATTTTCATATTATAACCATGGAATTTTTATACAATAATATACTTTAGGAAAAATGTTTATTTAATGCTTTAATAGTTTAATAAATAAAAAAACTCCAAATATTTTATGAAGACTGAGCTTCAAATAATTTTGATCTAAGAATTCTAGTCAAAAATCAACATGCAATTTTTTAAAATTAAAATATGATTTCCAAAAGAATTGAATATATTTATGAAAACTTTAAATTCAAATTTTACATAGTATAATCAAATTTTTTGGTTTTATTTATGATTGTAATAATTGTCTTCTTTCTTGAGATCATATATAAGTGAAAATTTAGTTCAATTTTTTGCTTAAAACTATTTTGTTTAATTATTAATATAGTTAATTTTTTCTTACTTATGATATCTATTCAGATAAAAGAATATTGATATATTTTTCATGTCAAAAATATTCCTCCAACAACTATGTGCAATTTTTATTACTAAGTAATAGAAAATGAGTAATTTTAATTTTTCTCTCTTATTTGAAATTTATTATTGTTTAATCATTATAAAAAGAAAAAATATTGAAAAGTACTAAAAACTATTTTTTAAATTATGTACAGAAACACACACACATCACATAAAAAGCATACGAAATATTACTTGTAAAAAGATGAATTCTAAAAAAAAATATTCAGCAATAAATGGTCAATTAAGTTAAAACATTACGAAATTTTAATTATCCAACAAATTAAATTTTTAATTAATAGTGTATTTATTACAAAAATGAAAGGAATTCATTAAATCATTTTCCACAACTCACCGTTGGATTAATACTAAACACGCCAAATTATTTCTACAGAAATCTTAACATAAAGTTATTATGAGCGGTAAAGTATCATTCTCTTTTGAGCTATTAAGATTAAAATATTTCTTCTAAACACTTTTAATATTTCAGAAATTGTCTTAATTTATTCGAAAAAAAGAACATTAAAACTATAATTTCTTAACTGTTCTTTCAGAAAATAAACCAAATCTCCTCTTCTATTATTAAAATATAATCTCCAACATAACTAGTATACATCACTTCTATCTCACTTTCACCAAGCAAATAAAGGAAACTAACTTAAGCACAGACTAAGTATAAAATTTATTCTGTAGCAATAACGACGTTGATTTTTATATTTTGCCAACCTTTATGAGACAGCTTCACGTGTCTGGAGAACGTGCTGCGCTGCTAATAAGGATAAAGTTATTGGAACCATGACTTATTTCCTAAAATTTGTGGCACGTTCTCAGCTTAATTGTCCACAGTGGAGCTGTACGATGTAGTCGGGTAGCTTGCATCGACTTAACTTAAAGTACCTTCAAGTAAGAAAAGACACAGGGGCATTAATATTCATGGTGTTTTCTACTGGATTTCTCTCTTCGTTTTATAACACCTACATTTCTCTTTTACTGAGCAAAATGTAGTTTCTTTCTTCTTTATTTACCAGCTATAAGGGAACTCGAAACTTGAAATATGTAATCCGGAATTAAATTTTTCAATATATGATTATGTAATAGTAATTTAAAGTAAAATGTTCCTGAATGGGAGAATTTCTCTTTAACGTGGGTGCAGCAATGTTTTACACTCTTTGTGATCGAAATAATGAATAATTTTATAACAGTTTTTAAAAAGTTTTGCTATTTTAAAAATCCTGTAATAAGCTGTATTTCGATTTACAATTTTTGTTTGGTTTTTAATATTTATAGTTTTTAATGTGAACACTATATATATAAAAAATAGGACTCCTTCACATACTCATCACGAGACTTTGGGAATTATTAGACTTACAGACTTGAAATTTCACGGGCATGTTTCTTTTATTAAGTAGAGATGCTATAAGAACGGGTCTTGCGGAATTTAAACCCTAAGGAGGCTACTGTAATCGTTGCAAACATACTTCGATTTTTAAGTATTAGGCCTACAAACTAGGAATTTGACAAGCGTGTTTTTGTTGTTGTTGTTGCTGCTGCTTTGTTGATGAGTAGAGAAACACTAATAACGAATTTTGTGGAAATTGATCCTCAAGGAGGTTGTAGGATTAAGGGAGCATAATAGATTAAAATTACCGACTATTAAACCAAAAATTTGAACTTTGACATGCAACTTGATATTGATGTGTTGAACTCGGCTAAAAACGGGTTTTGCGAAAAGCAACTACAAAGGCTGGTTAAGGAGATGTAGACGAAAATTCACGTGTTTGATATATAAAACCTACATAAAGAGATTTGGCATATTTCTATCCGCTAAGAACAATTTTTCGGAAAAGAGACACCCAAAGAGGTTTACTGGAGTCATAATGGTGTTAAAAAAATGCAGTTTTGATGCTTTTAGACCTACATGTTTGAAATTTGGTAAGGAATATTCTTTTGTGTGTGAGGAAGAAATCTTCTAAAAACTGGTTTTTGTAGAAATCGCCTCCGGTGATGGGTCGGTTGGAGGCACAAACGATAAATGTACATAACTATAGAAATTCTTCCTGTGATTTTCAATTCCTACAATTAGTTCACAATCTCCCTATATAAATATATCTTGTTCAAATTTTTAATCATTAATAAAATACTTTCTATTCAAGTTCAAATACATTTTATTCAAATTATTTATAAATACATTCAGATTATTTTCAAGTTCAAATACATTTTTTAAAACTCTTGTAGTGGATGACACTTGATGTTAATACAGTGTTTGTAAATATTAATTTATTAGTTAAAATCAATTGATGTATAAATAGTAGCAAACAAAATAATAGTCCAACAGCATATATAAAAAGGAAAATCGCTCGTCGTGTCCCCGAAGCACAATGGATAGTGGTTTGGACTTCTAAAACAAAGATAGTGGGTTTGAATCCTATATGGTATGGCCTATAATTTCTGAGAATGTGATTTATGATTGAATGATAAGTAATAAACAAAAATAATAGTCTAACACCCTATATAGAAAGGAAAATGGAAAATTGCAAGGTGAATTGCTTTCTATGCCACTTACAATTGAGATTTTGTCACATGTATATACATATATAAATTGTAATTATTTGATAAAAAGAAGTTAAATAAAATTTTTCTTTGTTGACCTAAGTAGAAATTGACTTTAGGTTTTGTAATCTTTATATTACTTGTTTAAATCAGAAGATGAGGTTTATAAGAATGATGTGTTAAATCGAAAGCTTAATGATGGGACCTAGATATTAATAACTTAAAAACAATATATAGTCTTACAACATCATTAAATATTCTGTGAAGGCGGTGGGTAACGGTTAATTCAGTATAAAATAACATACAATGACAAACTATAGTGTAATTTGCACTGGTTTCAATAACCTCATATGTGTATTTAATCTGTCAGTAAAATTTTATGGAAATAGTTGATTGCAGATTAAGAGATGAGATACAAATGTTTACTGCTATGGTGTTGTATTGTACAGTGGTGGCAAAAAGTTCGGAACACTCATTTTTTTAGCGTGATTTTTGTGTTTGACTTATTTTTCGTTGTGAAATTATCGCACTATCTTAAATATTGTTATTGATTTTAATGTATTTTTTATGCTGATTTCAAATCTACTACTAGTTTCTTAATGACTAAAATATTTTTGTAGTAGAGCTGCCTGAGCACAATAATGTGAAATATGTGCAGAATAAAACAATATAGAATAACATAATATGCAAAGAAAAATAACACGAAAATTGACAAATACGGTATATTTAATATAAGCAGTTTTAAAATTACATTGTTGTCACATGTTAGAAAATCAATATTTTATGGGCCAGCCGTTTGCTTTAATTACGGCTCTACATCTTTTTGGCATGGAATGCACCAATTTCAAAAGAAGATCTTTCGTGACAATATGGTTGAAGGAAAACATTAAAGCTTCAATTAATTCACGTTTGTTTGAAGGTTTTTTCTTTGAAATATCATAACCAATTTTAAACCATAAGTTTTCTATCGGATTAAAGTCAGGAGACTGTCCTGGGCCAGTTCATTCTATTCACAGTATGGTCTTCCAACCGTTTCTGGACTACCTTTGCACGATGGCAAGGGCGTTATCATCCTGAAAAATCCATGACTGATTCCCCAAAAGTTCTCTCGCAGTTGGTAGCAATTTATTTTGTAGTATTTCAATGTAACCCATGGCTTTCACTGTTCCGCTAACGATGTGAAGTCTTCCAACACCATGAGAAGACATGCAACCCCATACCATCACTTTTGTCGGGTACTTTACTGTGGGCGTCAGACACTGAGGGCGGAAATCCTCATGAGTGCGTCGTCTTACATAGGCCCTACTTTGGTTGCCAGAAATACAAAACTGACTCTCGTCACTAAATATTACCTTTTTCTAGTATTCAATAGCTCATAATGAATGTTCCCTTGCCCACGTCAATCGCCTCTTGCGTTGAAATTCAGTCAGTAATGATTTTGGGATCGCTTTACAGCCACGTAACCCAATTTCCAGCAGTCTTCCTCTAACAGTTCTTGGGCTCACACTCACATTTGATGTCAAAGTCCATTGTTTCAAAATTTGCGAGGAATTAAGCTTTCTGTTTGAAAGCAATAACCTGTCTTCACGTAAAGATGTTTTTCTTGGTCGTCCTGATCACCCCCTGTCCGCAATAAAATTTGTTTCAGAAAATCTTTTCAAAGTTCTCACAACAGTACAAAGGCCACATGGTACCTTAGCAGCAATTTGGCGCATAGAATAACCTTCTTCCTTCAAATGTATTATTTTGTACCTTTTATTCTCAGGCAGATATGAAAATTTAGCCATAATTCCAATATTTTCCACAAACGCACTTCAAATTGCTTTCAATACACTATTTTCCACAAGCACACAACTGCATTTAATACCATAAACCACGTTTTACCTTTTTCTTTCAAACCTTTTTCACTACTGCTCTCTGATTGGTTGAAATAATGGAGCATTTCATTGGTGGAAAACACTCACTCATTCTTACAGTGACCTTGTGCTTTCTTGTCAAGGTTTTTTCAACATATCAATTAAACTATTTACTTTAGATGAAATCTACAAACAGATTTGAAATCAGCATAAAAAAATACATTAAAATCATTAACATTATTTAAGATAGTGTGATAATTTCATAACGAAAAATGGAGTCAAACACAAAAATTATGCAAAAAAATGAGTGTGTTCACTTTTTGCCACCACTGTATATAAATAAAAGTAGATAGAAAATATTATACGAAAATATTTGCTGAAAGACTGAGGAGTAAGCCATTTGCAAGATATTGAATATTATATCATGCATCTTTGAATAAAACCAAGAAAAACGTATATTAAATAAAATAATAAATATTTCAGACGTATTATGATCCACAGATTGTCATATTGGAATACTTATTTTTTAAGTTTAGAACATGTTAGCAAATATGTTTCGGTGTAATAAGATTTAGATGATATTATTTAGATATTTATGTACGAAAACAGATTAAAGAGACAGAAACATAATCATATGTTATATGAATCACTTTTTTTAAGAACTTTTTGAAAGAACTATTTACATCATAGGGTTTTATAACAAAGTAATATTGTTATGAATAGTGTCTGCAGTATTACAAAAATAGATCATACGGCGCATGAGATAAATCTAAGAGCAATATTTGTATTTTAGCAATCTCCTCAGCATGATTGAAAATTCTTTAAAGCATCATTCCTAACATTTCCCCATAAAATAAGAGATGATACATGAAACTACATTTCTCCATGACCAACGTAAAATATATTATATATCATCGATTTTATTGTCATAGCTGTTACTTTAGAGAGAAATGGGACCATAACATTTTTCCGTTAACACCATCCTGATAACAAATCACGTTCCCTACAACAGATTTCCTCTAACATAACTCATCCCAAAATGATCTGCCTCAAATGGAAATACATCATTTCTAAGTTTTTGGGCACCAGCGCTAGTTTCGCGACCGCTGAACACTTCTACAAATTGTTACTCGATGTTTTATTGCCGTTTATTTTTATTGTTTTCCATGGTTTTACTTTGTACGTTTGACAGTAGTTCGGCTCTTTGTTAGTTTTATGTTAGTTCTGTTTAGTATTTTCATTTTGGGTCGATATTTTATTAATGAAAAAATTACAGATAAAACGTTCTCTAATAGAAAAAATTAGTAAGCCAAATATGAAAAATTTTGAAAAATTTATTCCTTTTTGAAGTACAAATAATTTTACGATACTTGAAAAAATGCATATTGCGGAAACTACTAGTTTTATATAGTTGTTACGATGAATTTCTTTAGCTTAATGGAATTTTTTTTCAACCATTGCATCATATGTTAATTAATTTAAAACAATACATAAGAACACATTCTATTCAATCACTGCGATGAAATATTTTTCTACATGATTGTTTATGGAAAACAGGTTTAAAGCATTAAAAAAAATTAAATTTCTAAGGCTCTAAAATTTACTAATATATATATATAATATTGATAGATGGTGTAAGAGTAGCTCTTAAAAATAATATATTTATATAATTTTATTTTTTATCTAAATGCAGCGTTTCTCAAACTGTAGGGTGCGCCCCCTAGAGGGGCGTGATAACTGTACGAGGGGGGTGCAAGAATAATGAAAAGTCGAAAACAAAAGATTTTAAAAAATGTATAATTTACTGAGAGTAAATAAGCAAAATATATTATGACATAAAAAATAAAATTAACATTTACATCGATATAATACATTTATAAATGTATCAGTACTGCATAATGTATTTTATAATTAATTTAACAATACTAAGTTGATAACAAGTTTAATAACTAACAGTGACCCCCCATGGGATTGTCATATATAAAATTATATTCAAAAATTAGCACTTATCTTGATAATTTCTACGGTTTATATTTCATACATTTTCTGCCGATTCAAAAATACGCGATTCGCTCCCCAATGCCATCGGGGGAGGGCGGGGGGAGAAAAGGAATAAAATGCTAATCTTCTAAAATAAGTAAATCCGTCGAAAGACTGTCAAAACTCCTTTTATTGCATTCCAATGCTTTCGGAACAATTTTATGACTAGGAGTGCACAGAAAAGCTCGTACTTCGGAAAGACGTATATTTGCGTACGGGGCAATCAACGCTTTGGCTGAGGGAGGCGTTTATATATACTGGTGGCACTTTAGATGGAAAATTCTTATTGTAGCTTTAGCGACACAGTATAGTAGTACAAAACCAATATATTGTTATTTGTATGGAGCGGGAAGCGATGAAATTTATGATTGATTATTGGGTCGCAGAAATTGAAAGTTTGAGAACGCAATGCCCTTAATGTTATAATGTAGACAAATACAAAAAAAAGAACATTCTTTGCGTTACTTCTAAAAGTGTGTTTTTTTTAGAGGTATAGAACTTTAAATTGCAATAAAACAACGATATATTATTCGATTCACATGAATTTTTTTATTCAAATGATAATCTTGTGGCATTACATTTTAAATATGATTTCTGGGATAGGACTGCCACGGCTGGCTCGGATGTAGTCCAATCTGGACGTCCAATTTTCGATGACTTTTTCCAACATTTGTGACCGTATATCGGCAATAACACGGTGAATGTTGTCTTCCAAATAGTCAAGCGTTTGTGGCTTATCCGCATAGACCAATGACTTTACATAGCCCTACAGAAAATAGTCTAGCGGTGTTAAATCACGAGATCTTGGAGGCCAATTCACAGGTCCAAAACGTGAAATTAGGTGGTCACCAAACGTGTATTTCAATAAATCGATTGTGGCACGAGCTGTGTGACATATTGCGCCGTCTTGTTGGAACCACAGCTCCTGGACATCATGATTGTTCAATTCAGGAATGAAAAAGTTAGTAATCATGGCTCTATACCGATCACCATTGACTGTAACGTTGTGGCCTTCATCGTTTTTGAAGAAGGATTCCACCAGCCGAATAAAGCGCACCAAACAGTCAGTTTTTCTGGATGTAACGGTGTTTCGACATACACTTGTGGATTAGCTTCACTCCAAATGCGGCAGTTTTGTTTGTTGACGTAGCCATTCAACCAGAAGTGCCCTTCATCGCTAAACAAAATTCGCTTATGAAGTCATCGAAAATTGGACGTCCTGATTGGACTACATCTGAGCCAGCCGTGGCAATCATATGCCAGAAATCATATTTAAAATGTAATGCCACAAGATTATCTTTCGAATAATAAAAAATTCATGTCAATCGAATAATACATCGTTGTTTTATTTCAATTTAAAGTTCTATACCTCTAAAAAAACACCCTTTATAAATAATGATTTTAACTTTTTTTATCTAGTTTATAATTATTTTAGCATGAATAAATGTATACTTATTGCTATGCTAGAATTCGTTCAGTAATATTACAGCTTTGAATCAGTAAATAACTTCCTTATTGTTCACTGTTTTTTGAAATCATTAGATCACTTACTTTTTTTTACAATGGGTTTATAACTTGTTTCCATTATTTTTAACAATATTCCCCTCAGTGAAAAACAACAGAAAAAGAGAAATGTTGGTTTTCCAAAAAACTTACTAAGCCCGACTTTTATATAAATTATTAAAAGCTGTCCTAAGTGAACATTGTTTATAATACTGCGGCATCCATATTTGTAAATTTGAAATATGTTTGATTATTTTGTCTTTTGTGTTTAAATCATTTTTGTCTATGTAATAGAAATTATTAAAGCTATGTACACACAAGCTATGTATCAACTTTTTGTTCAATTTAAGGGACGCCCTCAATAATTTTCATACATCTCAAAATAGTTCAACAAAATTAGTACAATTCATTGTGCTTTAAAAGTTCTGAATTGCTTTGTCGTTAAGTGATTTAAGTAGAAAATGCCCTTTCTAAAAAATTACTTTAAAAAAATCAATTTAAAGAACTATTAAGATATCATAAAATAGATTATCAGCATCAAAATATTGATCTATAAACGTACAATATTTGTCTTAAGTTACAATTTTTAATAAAAATTTTTAAATTATCTTTTCTTTTAAAACTTTAATCACAGTTTTAGTCGATTAAAAATAAATTTTATAGCAATTAAAATTTTTGTCTCAAAATTAGTGCAATTTGCTCCAATTTTCATTTGTTTTGTGTCGATCTAATCAATGGTTTAAAATAATAACCGAACAAAGATTGAGTGGAAGTGGATTATAAGGAGTGTTCGTATCAAATACTGTACTTATGATTATTTTTTTATCAAAGCAATGGGAATGCAAGAATTAAGCGTTTATAGTAGTTTTATTTACAAACAATGAATCTTTGTTTCTGATAATCTTTTTTCTGCTACCACATTTAATAATTCACATTCTTATTTTCAATTATCTTTCTTGTTTGTACCATTTAATCTACTCATTTATTTTTTTACATTTTAATATTTCAAAAACAAGTATTTATTTATAGCTATAAGAATACTTCAAATAGAAATTTTAGTACAAAATTTATTACCTTCTGTTGTTTCACGAAACTTTAATCAGCCATTCTTTTTCAAAAGTCTTCATATAATAAAAGAGGCGTTCCAAGAAAAGTTGAAGAAGTTTTGAGCCAGATGCCACGCGAATTTACTATTATAAACCGATTTTGTGAGAAAAATTTTTTTATGTACTTCTCTGTTTTGCTGGCGCAACCGATAATGTCGCCAAAAAGGATACAACCAGCGCCAAACGGAATATTCCTGCTGGTAATTTTTTGTCGCCACATTTTCAAATCAAGTCGCAGTCATTTCTTATCAGTACCAATAATAAACGAAAAGCCACTGAGAACTAATACTTATAATATTTTTATGTGTATATGTGTTATCGCCAATAAAGGCTGATTGGCGAGATTTGTGTCGACGAAACAAAAAGGTCGTTTTTTGTGTTCTTATTAATTATTTCAATTGACCCAACATGTTTTAAAGGCAAAAGGAGTATCATTAAATCAGATGTGTAAAAAAACATTTGACGTTGAGATGTCATACAAAAGGCATTTTAATACAACTTAAAAGAAGTTTTGAGACAAATGCTTAATGTATGATAAAAAAACTAGAATGCGAGAAAATATTTTGTTACTGTGTTTTTCATGATTATCCTGATGTACCCAATAAAGTTTTTAAAGGAAAAATATCATTAAATTAAAGACAGAAATGAATTTTGTTTAAATATTTTCCAAGCGATCTTGTGTTACCTGCGCTATTTGAAATAAACAAAAAAAATGGAAGCTCTTTAGCAAGAAGGTTTTGAAAAGGATCAAAGTTTTTAAAAAGTTTATCTTATGAAATTAATAATAAAACACAATTCGCGTATTTCTTAAGCTTATTCATTTCCGAAATTAAATTTTTCGAATCAAAAGTACGCACACATTTCGCCATAAGTCTTTTTTTTAAAAAAAGTTCTCTTGTAACTTTATCAAGAAAATACACTTAAGAAATGTGGTATCGTCTTCAGTTTTTAGATATAAGTAATTGCATTAAAGAATAAGTTTCGATCCTCTTTTACTTATGAAGAAACTCTCTAAGGTTAATTTTACTTAAAACTTGCTTCTTTGATTTGTTTTGAAGAAATTGTTTTTACATTTTCTTTACTTTTCATTAAAAAAGTATTCTAAATGAAATATTTTTAATGTTCATTAACTGTGGAAAGCTTAAATCAAAATAAAGTGCAACTCGATTGTGAGAAAAGTCATTTCATAAAAAGTATTGCATAAAAAGGGGGAAGTATCAGTTAATGTATTGCATTAATATAATATAATTAAAATATTTTTCTCAGTATCTACAGAAGTGGAAGTTATTAAAATACGAAAAAAGTCAAAATAAAATGTTTTAGATATTTTGTATCTTGGAATTTACTATAACAATAAATGTAAATACTTGTAAGACAGTTGCAACTTATATTTAAGTGGGAGAAGGGGAGGGGCACGGACTCGATGCTAAAGTTAGTTGTCATGCACCTCATTACACCTGAGTCAACCCCAATTATTTTTATTTTACACGATAATAACTGTAATAACAATAAATAATTTAATCAAGAGAAAGTATACTTACCACCGTTTAAGGACTTTCCAATTTTTCTATGATAATTTGAGAAAATTTTCAATCAAACTGAGCTAAAATGCTTCAAATGTGCATAACTTTGATAAAGGACACGCATCACAGACACTTTTCTCTAAACTTACAGGAATTATATTTACAGGCAAAACTGTCTTATTTTGTTCAAGTTATTGTAGCTTTATTGACCTTTGATGATCGACGCATAGCATGTTGAACTTTTTCTTGCTTGTGTCTTTTCGACAGGGTGCAGTGTGTCTTATGGTACACTTATGGCTTCATAGCTTTCTTGATGAAGCTTTTTAAGTAGAATTTGAAAATTTTCCTTTCAACTCAAACGTTTCATGTTCGACGCAATACTCAAATTTACTTTCGATATCATGATTAATGCCCATTGTTCTATCAGGTTCTTCCCATGATGCTTGGTCAGTTTCAACTTTATCCAATAGTGATCGCAGATGCCCATTTCTTTTTTTTATATATATTATGCTCATTTACATTTATAAACCAAAATGAGTCATATAACTGAGCTATCAAAACCATTAAGTCCTTCACAGAGGAAAATATAGCCTGGAAAATATTTTAGAACAAAAGTTGGTTGGGGAACTCAGTCATCTTAAGTAGCCAAAGATTGTAAAAAAACGTTTGCCATTTCCCAAAAAAAGGGAGATATGTTGTGATACCCCCATGCCCGGGGTATCATCTCTTCATCCACGTGACCTAGATTTGTAGGGATAAATGATTGAGAACTCGAAACTTCCATAATAAATCTAGTTTAGTATTATCTCAATATACATTAATCAATACAACACAAGTCTTACTAGGAAAATCAGATCAGGAATCATACGGCGTAATCATCAATTCAAAGTTAAATTAGCACCTGAAATCTTACTCACTATATTTGTGATAAATTAACCTCCGAATCCGCGCACGCGTATCTATAGTAGATTCTTTAATTAGCTAGAGTCCGCTCTATAATTAAACTTTAATAATCAATATCTTACCGATATCCCACGGCGATCAGCAACCAAGCTTTATGTCTCCCTCTTGTATTTAATTTCTTTAGTATTAATCTTCTATAAATACATTATTATTCGACTTGATCCAACTTCTCTTCAACTTTCTGGCTTCTAAATGACTTCAATATGGATCCTATAATACTCTCCGGCCTCCAGCCGACTTCCTCGCGAATACAAAAGCTCCAATATATTTAATCACTCACTAATCTGCATATCGTGTTTTCTTCTTGAGAAGGTTGGATTGAAATGCCATTCTGGCCCCGAAGATTCCCCCAGAGGATTAGTTTAGAAGGCATGATAAAGCCCCGTCACAATGTGACTAATACATTTCAGTTCCAGGAAGATTACCTTATAGGAGGATACTGACAAGAGGTCATTGGTAACAAATAAATAGTTTTCCCAAAGAATTAAAGATGGGATGACTGGATGTGATGACTCTGTACCCTGTGTGACCATCCCTGGGTTAAGAAAAATATGGAATTGCCGCTGTAAAACTGCTTAACCATTGCTAAATGAATAAAATTATCATTTAGAATATATTATATAAAGACAAATTATAAGTCTGAATAACCGCATTAAAAGCTTTCTACCAAAACCTTCACTCAAAATATAATTTATTTTATCAAAAGTGTTCCTTAAACTCGCTGTAAACTGGACTACATAAGCTTCTTAATGCTACCTAAAACAGGTATGGTGTAAGGTAATTCCACCTAAAATAGGAACTTACCTAAGTTCGGGCTTTATACATCCAAGAATATATACCCAGAAATTTCTTTTTTTCTTTTCCCTCGGGACTTTAGTAAACACAGGTGTCAGTCACATTTATGGGATCGTCTATAGTGATCCTATTCTACTTTCAACCCTTCTTATAGTTAAGTTTCTCCTTTGCTTTTCTTTTTCATTGTAGAGCACATTTTAAAACATTAGGCGATGTGTGCTAGAAACGGCTTTTGATCATTTAACAAAATTTTGAATTGCACACATTATTAACAAATATACTTTGATATCATTTTCAAATGAGTTAATTTGTTTTTCTATTTTATTATTTTTTTCATTTGAATATTATTTTGTTTTACTCCCGTCCTTGATTTCCCATCTCATTTATGTGCCGTAGTGTATCAGGTCAGGTGTCCAGTCAGGAGGAAAATGGTGTTCTTTGGATACCTTTTTCCAAACCCTTTACCCACATCTTGCTATACACCAATGCGAGGAATCAGTCACTAGTTATAAGCGTCTCTGTGAGTTTTCATTGGAGTTATAAAAGACGTTGCTGCCTAGACAGCGCTGTAGATAAGGTTTATTTTTAGTTCATCCATTGGATCCTTGCCTTCATGCTGCATTTATCTATACTGGCATATCTTGGTAAGCAACGAACCAAGCTATTAATACATAACAAGTACACTGCGATTCTATTTGCATTCATGGTGGGAAAGTATCTTTTTTTTATAAATCGATGAGTTTAGTGCTCAAGTAAAGGCTTGCTTTAGCCAAATTGATAACTATTGGTCAAATTATTACCGTTTCACGTTTTTTTTTCCTATCCTCACTCATGCCTTGCTAATCAACGTTTGTCATTAAGAAAGCTTTATAAAGCAGAAGTAGCTAGCCAAAATCTGTAAAAATGTTATATTCAGCTGATTTTCGCAGTACAAACATTCTTCTCCTTTTAAAACATTTTTTTCTCCCATCTAAAAGTAATTTTTCACAAATCCCTAAATTCCAAACCCTGTGTCATTTTGGAACTTGGCAAGTTATGTACTTCACCTCCTGAGGCAGGAATCTTTGAAATATTTTTGATCAGAGTTTATTGTAGTTTAAGATAGTTGCATTTAAGAAAGATGAAACGCTTTCTCGAATTCAACATTAATGCTAAAGATCAATAGCTTCAATTTATCCACCCCCACTTAAACTGCCCAATGTGACCATAGGCCGTGTGCTAATCCGCGGCAATCTTCTTGCTATGGACAGTTAACTTGCTCAAGATTTTTGTCCACGGATGGTTTTCTAGAACAGAGATACATTAACTGTTCATAGCCTCATCCATCTATAAAGGTTGCCCAAATGAAAAGTGGGCTTTTTGGATTAAGTAAGTATGAGTGCAGCTATAGTAGAGCCACCAAACAAGGACACAAAAGACAGCACATACCGTGTTGAACAGTGAAACCTTTTACTGATAGAGGAAATTAATCGAACATAAAGTCGTGCCATATAAGGATGCGCCCAGATAGAACAACGTGAGGGAGTATGTCTTCTTTTTGCAGGGGAGTTTAATGCGGAAATCTATCGACGAATAGTGGCAATCTATGGCGATCACGGTTTCGGTCAAACATCTTGGAATAGCTGATGTAAAAGTTTTCGAGAAGGAGAGCAAACGATACATCGGATTTTCATTACAATGTCGATCCACACGTCTGTTGTGAAACCAAGGCAACTTAAAAAAATCAATTGAGAGATGTTAGAATACCCACCGTACAGTCCAGATCTATCCCTATGTAACTTCTAGGTCTTAATGTCACTTAAGAGAGAAAAACTTTCCCATTTGGATGATAAAGTGAAAGAAGCTGGGCAAGACTTTCTGAAGAATAAACGACGTTCTTTCTAGAGTGAAGACATAGACCTGTTGCCGAAATGATGGGACCTATGTTACAACCTCCAGAGGGATTTCATTTGATTCCCAAGAAAAGTATTCTTTCTATTGAACTTGTCCACCTTTCGTTTGTTAAACCCTTATAATTCGAAATCATTGTCAAAATTATACAAGAGAACAGATTTCAGAATATTAAAACTATTTAATGTATATTCTGTTTAGAAGCTAGAAAGTGCATAATTATCCACAGGTATCACCATCGTACTTCCAAGCTGTCAAATTTTAATCTGTACCTTCTATTCCCAAAACTATTCAAAATATTTAAAAAGTGATATGTTCACCTTTGCAATACCTTAAACTTTAATCATTTCCATTGCATCCAGAGCCAAATATCGCCCTTGTCAACACAGAGAAACTTTTTACCGTACAGAGTACTCAACATATCATCTGTCTTAGCTACCTATTACTTTTATCTATTACTACCTCATTCACATCCATTATTAAGCATTCCTTTGTTTCATCACCCGTATCAACTCAAGAGCGACTTTTCCATTTAACGTCTTCCAAATCTACCGCTTTATCAACTGAAACTCCTGCATCAATTTTTGTACTTGAAAGTATCATTTTTACATCCAACTGCCTACCTTCCTGTGTTACATCTACTACAAAAAAATCGGAAAGAGTCTAGCTTTAATCAAAATGGTATATTACAAACGGCGGAAGCGTACACCTGTACAACATGCATCAGACAAAGAGGTAAAATGTTGTATGATGTTGATGAGTTCTAAAAGACATGGTACGTGCCTGGCCTCAGGCATTATTTAACATCCACAAAAACCAAAAGTGATGATTTATTTTTTTTTCGCAATCATACTTGCTGTTATTCAGCTGTCTTTTATCTTCTATTTCTCTAAATTTGAATCATTATTTTAATCTTTAAGCATTCTGAAACGTCTGAATTTTGCTTTTAAAATATATCTCATTGAACACATTTCGATCTTTTGTTCTGAATCTGTTTCTTAAAGTTTAAATATTTTTTGAACAAATATTTGGCCTTGCTTAATTTGGTTCTTGTGCCAAGAAGTCCAACACTTACTTATTGTGAAGGTTGGCTACGCGTGGGCTTTCATTGTTTTTCATTTCCTTTACAAAGAACAAAGCTCCGTTGCATTTAAATGTAAAAGTTATTCGTAAAAACATTGTTATTGCTCACGTTATTATTCTTACATTATTACATGTAATGTTATTTCGATTTCCAATATAAACTGAATTCTTTCAACAAACCCGTAGAGCTGCGACCAATTTCAGAGTACAAGAATTATATTATAAATGAAAAATCCTCATTTTTAATTATTACTAAAACTATATTAATTAGTTTAATTTTTTATTTTAAAAAATTTTCTTGTGGGTTTTTTTATAATATAACAAGAGAAACGTGATGTTAATTTTCGTATAAAAATATTTTATGGGTAAAAATGTAAAGGAATGTTAGTCAATTTTTATTCCAAAAATATGAAATACTGAGATCATTTACTTGATATTTATTTAAATATTTTAAATTTAGGTATGTCTACTTATTTTTAGATTCAGAAATACACAAAATAAAAACTAAACTATCAAAATATTTCATAATTTTTTGATGTTGTGAAAATAATTAATAGAGCAGTTAGAATAAAAATTAAGTTTACTACCAATAATTAATCCATGACCACAGTCTTATAAGGAAATCATTTCAGTCTTACATTATAAAAACAGAGATTAACAAAATAACTATTGCATTGTGATTATGAGACTTGAATAATCTTTGTTCTAATAATTCTTAAGAAGTGTGTACAAAGTAATGAATGAGAAAATTGAAAACAAAATTCCAATTAAATATCAAAATTTAAACTCATAACAATCAAAGTTAAAAATAACTCTCGTAACTTTTAATTTCCTTAAATTTAATTGCGCATTTAATCAGTTGATTCAACAATTATGTAACATTTTAGTATTTAAAAGTAATCACGTGAACATATTAACAAATCAAAGTTAATTAAAATAATTTAGCAATTCCTAGGAGCTTCAAAATTTTAGTTTTTAACACTTAATGCTGAAGCATAGAGGCACTTGAGACTAAATAATTAATTTTATGTGCAGGGAAATAGGAAAAAATTATGGTGTTTTAAAATCAATTCCTTTGAAGCACTCTTAATTTATAAAACACAATAACAAAGTAAATGAATTTCAATGAAGAAAAATGGCTTGGAAAAATTATGAAACGTAGTTAATTATACATATCAATACATTTTAAATCACTTCATTACGCTTTATATGATTATAAATTATTTTATATAAAGTTATAAATTGAGTACCCTTAAAATGTGAAGATATTTTACCCTTATTAAATTCGTATCAAGATTTAAAATCTTGAAGGACTTTGCTTTTGATAATTAAAAAGAAAATTAAATTGTTTTTTAACCATTTCTGTTCTATAATCGTTGTTATTGTGTCATAAAACATAAATTACGTCTATTTTTTGCAGTATAATATGAACATATTAATTGAGTTATTAATCTGTTGGTTAGATTCGACAATTTTTAATATATTTTTATTCGAATTGTGATAAATACTTAATCGATATGTTCAAGACGATTTACATTGAAATGATATACTTAAATTGATGCATTGAATCGATATATCCAATCCAACTACATTGAATCGGTATGTTTAAATCGATTATATTGAATCCATATATTCAAATCGATTCCGTTGAATCGGTTTTTTTCATATATATATATATATATATATATATATATATATATATATTATAATAGATAGAGCATTATTCAAATATATCCATGTCGCAACGCGATATTGATTTTTAACAGCTCAAAGTATAATAAAATATACCTTTTACATGTGGATTTAATTGAAAAATAAAGCTATGTAAAACATCTTATCATTATATGCGACAACATATAAATTTTTTTAAGTATTTAAATAAAGAAATTTTTGAAAGAATAAAGCAAACACTACTTTCCTTTAAATATATCAAATATTTACATGTAACGTATCAATTCATCATTACAATATCTTTAAAATAAAAAACCGATGAAAAAAAATATATATTCCCTCCTTAAACCCCTATATCATTTGAGAGAAATTAGCATTAATTCTAAGGAAACATGTTTCTTCTCCATTTCTTGTTTAAGTCTACTTTATTGTGCCCAAAATAATTTTGAAAAACAATTTCGTAGAAGGGCGCGAGAATAGTTTATTTTAATTAATCTCTTATACCATTAGAGCAAGATAGTAATATATTCATCTTCAATTTTCCATGAAACAATATTTCCTTTTATTCATCCATTTATTTATTTACTCTTAAGCTGTTTATATGAAAGCATTTTTATGTTCGACTAGGTTTGAAATAGATTCAGATTGCTTTTTAATGAGGTCTATTAGTGATACCCTGAAGCGATTTGCCCCTTGAAAATTTTTCATAACCATTTAAAAAATGTTTATCAGTTTCTGAAGTTTTCTTTTGTATTTTTATTATAATTTGGTTATGGTAGAGTAATTTTATGTTCGAGAACAAAACAAACTATTTTTATCGTAGAATTTTTTTTGAAGTAAGATTTGTATCTCTCGGTGTGGCTCATAAGTACATAAAAGAAAAAAAAAACTTTTATAAAAGTTTTCAATTTTATTAGTATTTTATCAAAAAAAAATTATTCAGGTCATTCTTTACATAAATCTGGAATTTTAATTTTGCTCTACATAAATTGCTTTGCATTTGTTTGAAATTAATAAATCCTCATAAGAAATTTCTCGATATTTTGAGAACGAAATATACTCGCAAAATTTCTTTCTATACTTGTAAGACAGGCTTTAAGGAACTCTCAAAAAATCTAATGATATTCATTCGGCAATAAACTCATATTTTAACTTATATACTCATATTTAATTATTCCTGATGCATTGTTACCGAAATCGCAACTTAAATACTGAAGACAAATCGTAAATCCAGATGACAAGGCCAGCCATTAGCATTCAATTTTACAACTTTTAACCACAATATCTTTAAATGTTTATTTCAAGTTTTCCCGGAGAAAAAAACAAAATTTTCGCTACTAAGAATTATATTCCTTTTTTTAAAGAAAATATTTCAATTGAATAAATTTATACAAAAAAAATTCCTCTCTCTCTCCATTGTACTATATTCTCAAAATTACTTAAAATAAACACCAAAATTGTCCCATAAATGAAATTGAAAAGAGTCTGGAAACATTTCAAAAATAGTTTCGCAGATGTAAATTCATTTTCTTAAATCCTTAGTCTACTATTAGTAAAGATACTGTAACTTCCATGTAACCTCCTCCAACTTTGAAGCTACCCATTTTTAAAATTCTTGGGTTTTCAAAAAAATTTCTTTAGTCTCTAACGTGTGTGTCGTCTCAGGTATATCCTACTGCATTAACATTGAGTTAACATAAACATTGTTTATATTAAAATATAATGTTCTTATTTTGAGTATGTATGAGTGTAGAAATACTTGTGAGGAACTGGGTTTTTTTATTGTGTGTGTGTGTTTCGATTTACAGATGCTTATTTTCAATAATGTATTTGGTCAGAAAAACAAAACTGAATTTATATTCTTAGGAAAACAAATACCGTAAAATCCGACGTATAACGCACTCTTTTAACACAAAAAATAAAATCGAAATTTAGGTATGCGCGTTATACGCCCGATATAAAAATGATAGCTTTAAAAATAAATAAAAGATCTAAACATTAAGAAAGTTTTTATTCTATGTATATGGAAAAACTGTTTATTTTAAAGAAATGACATACTTTATTAACTTTAAGAGCTGCAAATCTATAAGCATACCTGGTATAATACCTTCAAATGCCTGGGATAATACCTCGAATAAACTACTTAAAAATATGAGAGTACCACACATTAGTACATTTCAGATTTCTTCGTAAAACAGGGGGGCGCGTTATACGCCAGCTTTTACGGTAGATTAAAAACATTTTGTAATGTTGTTTCTATATTAGTTCTCATGCATTCAAAGATCAAGTTCTTGGTCATTTTATGGATTTTTTTTTTGACCATCTGCAAAAATAGCAAGCAATACCGGGCTCTTTATTATAAAGTAACATCAAGTTTATTTTAATATCAAATTAATTTTAAATAATATAATATTTCAAAAAATGTTATTCTTTTCGTATTCCTGTTAGATGTCATTTGTCATTTTTTTTACTCTACACTTTGGCGTATTTTTATTTACTGCTTTGTTTCATGTGTGTGCATAATTATTTTGCATGCTAATATAAATTCAAGTAATTTCCAACAAATGTAAATAATCTTGTTTTTTTATTAATTTAGATCGTACAGTCGATTGATATAATTTTTTTAAGTAATGCATTGTTTTACGTAGTTACCGTTGTTATTTTACAGGGAAATGAATCAATATATCCCGCTACGCCATTACCAGATATAATAATAAAAGTATCATGGGTCAGTCTTTAATGTTATGGTATTACAATAATTAACTCAAAATAGAACCATAAAAATTTGTAAAGGACTGTCCTATTCTAAATCTATATTTGGAAAACTTTATTTGCATTCCAAAAGTTTTGTTTTTAAACTAATCTAATGACCATGAATTATTCTCAGACTCCCAAATTGCATTATTTCTTAAATTCTGCTAAAATATTTACAACTTTTATATTTGTCCACAATTTTTTATATTTGTCTCTCACGCCATTCATTTGTAAATATCATCATGTATAATGTATAGATATCTATAAATATCGCGTAACAAAAAGCTTAGATATTCATTACCATAAAATACAAATATTAAGGTATCGAGAAGTATTTTACCATCGCCTATCATTAGAACTGTTAAGAATCCACTAAAAATAGATCTTTAGCGGCATTTACCAGAGAACAAACAAAGTTAATGAATGAAGACTTGATCGTTTGCTCTGTTTTCTTTACAGGTAGGCCCTGCACACAAGAACCACCCCATACGGGCTGCAGCTCGCGTGACAGTTCTGGGTAAGTAACGCACCTTTTGCACCACCCTCTTTTTCACTGACCCTCCTACGGTCACAGTTATTAACACGGAATTGTGCTGTCACGCACAAAACCCATCCAGGCCCCCAACCCCGGGTATGAAGGATTGTAAAAACTCCTCAAGCGATTTCTCTCCAAAAGTTGCATTAATTTTTCACTAGTAACTCAATTATATTTACGTGGTCCCCATGTACACCGAGCATAGAGTGTTTTATATTAATTTCTGCGAAAACGATCGAAATATTTCTCCCGTTGTTGTAAAGTCACGTAATTGCTTCTTTTATTATGCTTGCTTACCGTTTTATGACGGAGGGGAAGTAAACAGATTCTTATTGTGTACATGTAGAAGGTAGCTTCTGTTCGAGCTTGTCTTAGAAGCGCGTTTCAAATAAAAAATCATTACTTATTTTTGCTTATGTACGGGTTCGTAATAGGGTTCTCTTTTAAGTTATTGTTTATGGTTCGGTATTATTTTAATTAAAGAGACCTGGAGACGTAGAAATAAATTTGTTTAAGGAGGACACTTTGAGGAAATATGGTTTTCATTTGGGTTTTTTTTTTTTTTTTTTAAAAAAAAAGCCTGAAAATATTTAGTATAGTGAGACAAAAATTTGAAGGAGTCATTGTAAAAAGGCCATAAATGAATTTCTACAATCATGCGCAAAAACTAAGGTCACAAACATGGTGTTCGATATAATTCTAAATTGCTACTAGTTATTTATAGAATATGTATTTTATGCATTTTGAAGACCGGTTAGCACAATGCCAATCATCGGCATAGTAACCGAAGTTAGCGTTTGCATTTGTGGAACTACTGGATAGAGATAATTTAGGTATCTGGCATTTTTGCCTGCCGTTTTGGGGATATTGCATTAAAACATACAAGATAGCCTATTTGCAGTGAGAATGAGTTCTCATAATCGATTTGATGATTTCTTGAGATGGAGAGCCATTAACAGGCCAGAAGCTGGCCAGTCTCGAGCGGAGGTGATTTGATGAATGCAAGTAGCCCCGAAAGTGGTCTCCCGACCGTGGAATAAATTTTAAACTAGTGATATTGTCACCAGGAAGGTCGATCAATACCACCGTCGAGCGACAACACCTACACTGGATTGTTACATGGTATTAAATGTATAACGACATAGTCGGACAATGGTTCCTCAACTGTCTCGTGACCTTGCTGTTGTGTCTGGAAGAAGAATTTACTGACAAACAGTCTACAGACGTTTAGCAGAGACTGGCTTAACACCCGGTGTTAAGTCGTGTGTGTCTCTTTGACTGTATTCAACAGTAAATACCGATTATCGCGGAGCCCAAAACATCAGTCGTGATCACCACAGGAATGGAGGCGTGTTCTTTTCATTGATGAGTCGAGATTCTCCAGACAGTGATTCTTTCCGAGTCTTCATCTGGAGAGAAAGTAGAGTTCGTTTTCATCACACCTTCGTTACGGAAATCGACAGATTTGGTGGCAAAGGTACCCTTGCATGGGCAGTCGCACACCATTGAATGCCTTCAATAAGAGTACAACCAAAGCTCGGTGCTACATGTATAAGATCCTTGAAGCCAATGTGAGTTTGTTCCTGGGTGATATGGTCACGGACTACAATTTTGAGTATTATAATGCACGGTCACACATATATCACATTGTTGGTGAATTTCTTGAAGATATTCATCGTATAAATTTCTCCTCGAGGTCTCCTGATCTCAGTCCTGCTGAACATGTTTGGGATGGTCTAGGAGGAGTCATTTCTCAGCATAGTCCCCATTGCAGGATTTAAAAGTCATGCTTTTTGGGAAAAATAGGCTTTGTTGTCACAAACATTTATCTCATAAACAGTACGGCAGCTTGTTATGAGGCTTGTATAGCAGTGCACTATGCCCACACTCCATATGAGACAGATGTTTCTGAGGTAAATGCTTTATTTCTGATTCATGATTTTGCACTTTTTTATATGTCCTGTGCTTTAACTCACAGTTAAAATATTTTCCAAATTATTGTGTTGCTATATTCTTTCTCACATTGTAATAAGTCTCTGGACCGAATTTTGAGGCAACACAGTAAATAGTTTTTCAAATTACAGTTTTTTATGTTTGTGACCTTAATTTTGGACATGTGAGTGTATATAAAATTCATAAGTTTCACCTGCATGAATGCAAATCCAAACTTTATCGATTTCCTGTATTTTTGTTTAAATATGTTTTCTCAACAACAAATTCTAGAGAAAGATGGAGAAATTTTATTGAATAACATTAAAGAAAAATAATATGCACCGAATAAATTAAGTAGGATATGGTCATGATTTATTAAGCATACAAAATTATGTAGTAAAAATATTGTTAAAATATACTTCCAAGGTAATCTTCCCTAAATTAAAAAAAAATCTACATTTAGGACTATTCAAATTAAAGGTAAACTCAAAATCTGTATATATGTTCGTGTGATTAGTCTCACAAATAATTGTTTATATCATTTCCTTAAAGTTTAAATATATGAAATATATAAACAATTTTAAATATAACACAAAAGCACAATACATCTTTTACAACAAAAGTTTTACTATATAAGTATTTTAAACAAATTAAAAAGTGATGGATTTAATCAGAAATGAGATATAAAAATAATTTTGGATGTATAATATAACTTCTATAGGATTATTCATTTTACGCAGTAATAATATAGGAATTATTCCCTGCTTTAAAAATGTTCCGAAGTTAGAACACTTACTTAACTTGAGTAAAAATGACATTAAAATGGTAATTTCTGACTAAGTCGCTTATTTTATGCTTGTATATTATACACACAATCATACATCACAAACCTGTTCAAAGTTCTAAACTACAACTTAAGGGCAGTCGGAAAGGTAAAATTTGATTTTTTGACAATTTGAGATTTTTACATTTCCACATAGTACAGATTTTAACCTTTCTAAAAATACCTTACTTTAACCTCTAGGGTAAGTAGAAGCCCTAAAAACCTATTTTTAAATAATCGTTGAAACTGGGCCACGCCCATTTGACAAGCGTAAAAGTAAACAAAGTTTTTTGTTTTGGCTTAAAAGTTGAGCGTCTGGTATAAATCAAAACATTTATCTTTTATTGTATAAATTGAGCCTTTTATTATTTTATTTCCTAACCCATTTGAAACTTCACTGTATTTTTAACGGTCAAATCAGTGTTTGTTTACACTTTCAAAACTGAGTTGTAATTTTGAACTCGCAAGTATTCTTTAACATTATTCAGCTTAAACTTTCAAAAAAATTGCTATAATATATCGATTTTACTATGCCTAGAGCATCGACTAAAGTATTTAAGAAACGAAGAGGTTTTTAATAAAGGAAGATGTAATAAAAGTAATGATGGTTGTAGTGAAAGCAATTCTACTGTTCCAAAGAACTCTGCTGATGAAAAAATTGTGCTGATGGTGCAAAGCTTTGTACTAATGAAACTGAACCATCTGCCAGTGAGAGAAAAATTGTAAACATGGATATTTCATATTCGGATGAGGCTTTTCTGGTTTCAGAAATGTTATTGTGGACATTAATCTTTTAGCTTGTGTGTTTTTTGAAGCTGTAAAATGTATAAAGTGTGAAAACAGGACTCAGGTTGCACCTCAGTGAAAGTAACTGTGGTGAAGCTGTGAAGTTTCACTTAAAATGTCCTTCTTGTAAATATAACTATACTTTTTTTTAACTCCAAGAAATGCGATAGTTCTGAGAATTACGAACTGAATACCCGGCTAGTGTATGCTATGCGATGCATAGGTAAAGGTGCTGAGTCTGCTAGGATGTTTTGCGGTATCATGAATCTTCCCCGCCACCCACAAAATTCTCAAAGTACAACCACATTTTACTGCAGGCAACAAGAGAAACCTGTGAACACAGTATGGCAGAAGCTGTTCGTGAAGCCGTTGATGAAAATGATGGAAAAAGGGACCTTGCTGTTGCTGTTGATGGTAGCTGGCAGAAGCGTGGTTTTCTTCGAAGAATGGCTTGGTGACAGTCACAAGTGTTGATACCGGCAAAGTTATAGATGTCGAAGTTTTTTCAAAACATTGTATTTGTCCGAACAAAACCAAGCATCTTCAAAATTGTAAGAGAAATTTTGAAGGCTACAGCGGTAAGATGGAAGTAGCTGGAGCTCTATCCATTTTCAGCGTTCCCAGTCTCTCTACAATGTTCGGTACACAAAATATTTAGGAGATGGAGACTCCAAAGCGTTTACTTCTATTGTCGAGAACAAAGTATATGGTGACCATTGCTCTGTCGAGAAATTAGAATGCATAGGTCATGTTATGAAAAGAATGGGGACACGTCTTCGATGCTTGAAAACTAAGATGAGAGGACAAAAAACTTTCTGACGGAAAGCCTTTATGCGGAAGAAATAGATTGACAGAGGCAGAAATCGACCGTCTGCAAGCATATTATGGTCTAGCTATCCGCAGAAATTTGTCTAGCGTGAAGGACATGCAACAAGCCATATGGGCAATATTTTTACACAAGCTATCAACCGATGAAAAACCTCAGCATGGATTTTGTCCCTCTGATTCAGATACGTGGTGCAAATTTAAAAAGCAGAATTGCTTGGGAGACTTATCATCACAAAAATAGTTTACCTGTGGATGTTGTGGAGGCCATGCGACCTGTTTTTAGGGATTTAGCTAATCCAGAATTGCTAAAAAAGTGTTTACATGGAGGTACGCAAAATCCTAACGAAAGTGTAAATAATGTAATATGGTCTCGTGTACCGAAGAAAACATTTGTACAATTAGAAGTTTTGTCACTGGGTACATATGATGCAGTTTCCTCATTTAATATGGGGAATGTATCAAAACTAGAAATTTTGAGAAAAGTGTGTATTGAGCCTGGTGATTACACGGTACAAGCGATGGAGTGCCTCGACAAACAGAGGCTGTTACGAGCAAAATACTATTGTTTACAAAAAACAAAGGAAGTTAGGAAGGAAAAAAGACTTAAAAGGAAGAAAGAAGATGATGAGCTACTAAAAATGCTGATGATTTAGAATATGGAGCTGGCATGTTTTAACTAAAAAGTAATTATACGTTAAAATCAATTTTTCTCAAAATGTCAATTTTTGATGTTCGATGTTCCTTTTCTTAGAAACTACTGTTCACAGGTATGTAAATTTTTTATGATATATTTATAATGATGGCTAATATATACTGAAATGAGCTTTTTGTAAAAACCCCAAAATTTATTTTTTACAAATTTTTAATGTGAAAAACGGGTTAACGTAAACTATGTTTGATAAAATATTTTATAAATTATGAAAAAATTCAAAATTAGCTAAAAGCTCATTTGAGTATAATGAGAAATGTGTATTTTAATTATATAAAAAAATTTCAAGCATGTACATATAACAGATTTTGAGAAAATGTTCCTCGAAAACAGCCAATTTAACATTGTCGGTATAGAGGTTTCCGACTGCCCTTAAGTCGATTTAAAATTTGCTAATACTAAAGAGTTATAAATAAGCAAGAATACTGCGAAGTGTGTACATGCATATAAATATACACTCTGTCGCAAAAAAATATATGCACCAAGAAGAAATCAAGCTACAATCACGAAACTCGGCAAGAATGTAGTCTGGTAAGAGATATGCAAATGATTAAAATTTCGAAGCCAATGAGACAAGGCTAAGTGTGCTATGCGCATATTAGTTGCGCAACTGGGAGAGTTTAAAAGCATGAGTACGAGCGCCGTACGGCTATCCAAACGAATCTGATGACTTTGATAGACGATATTGAGACTTAGGATGCCTCTAAGACGTAACCGGCGGCAGTACGAGCAGCTGACGGACTTTGATAGGGGCCGTATAATAGGCATCAGAGAAGCAGGTTGGTCGAATAGACGTATCGGCCGCCACCTCGGTCGGAGCGATATGGTAGTTGCTCGGTGTTGGCAACAGTGGATCACAGAAGGTAGAGTGTACCGTCGCGGAGGGTCAGGACGTCCCAGGAACACAAATGATCGCGAGGATCGTGCAATCAGAAGAGTGGCCACTTCGGCACCAACAACGTCGCTAGCATCGATTCAATGCCACTTACCTCCTTCCAGACATCCAGTGCCATCAAGAGAAACCATAAGGAGACGACTGACCGAAGTTGGCTTGAGGAGCCGACGTCCGCTAAGACGCTTACCACTGACCCCACATCATAGGCAGTGTCGACTGGATTTTTGCCGACCTCGGGCAACTTGGAGTGTGACAGACTGGAGACGTGTCATCTTCAGTGATGAATCCCGATTCAGTCTCAGTGCTGATGACCACCGCACACGTGTCTGGAGGCGCACCGGCCAGCGGTCCGATCCGGCATTTATTGTCGAGCGGCATACAGCAATTTGACAAGGTGTGACAGTGTGGGGGGCAATTTCTTGGGACACACGATCATTTTTAGTGGTCCTTCAAGGCACTTTGACAGCTCGCAGATACGTGGACGATATTTTAACGCCGATTGTGCTACCCATGCTATCAAGTCACCCAGGTGCCATTTATCAACAGGATAATGCTCGTCCACATACTGCGCGACTCTCCCAATAATGTCTTCAAGGATATGACGTCCTACCATGGCCTACCAGGTCACCAGATCTTTCGCCAATAGAGAATGTCTGGGACGCGCTGGGAAGGCAACTGCAGCCGTCCCGAGATACAGGAGAATTAACTGCGCAGATGCAAAGACTATGGCAGGATCTTCCCCAGGGGGTCAAAAGTGATCTAATTGAATCGATGCCACGCCGAATTTCGGCTTGTATAGCTGCCAGAGGTGGCTTTACTACTTACTGATTTTTAACCTTTTGCAAGCTGTAACCGCTTAATAAAATGATATTTTGTTCTGAATTTTTAATCATTTGTTTATTTTCATATACACTACATGCATACCAAATTTCGTGAATGTAGCTCAATTTCTTCTGGGTGCATATATTTTTTTGCGACAGAGTGTATATACATGCATTTATGTCTTGAAGCAAACCCTTTGTATAAATTTTTGAAGCTTTAAGTTACAAAATCAAGTTTAATTTACAAGGGCTAACGATGTCATAACGTAGCATGTAAATATAAAACATTTATAAACACGATGGCTTGATACAAAGTTACAAGGCTCAAAATTCGCGTTTATAAATCTCCAAATTTTACAAATGCATTATAATGAATATCTTCTAAGCACAATTAGTATATAATAATCTAAGATGTTATTGAGAATACACGCATGTGTTCGTTAGATCATTTGAAATTTAAATTCTACTTTATACATTAGTACCTCCTACTCTCAAACCTTCTCTAGCATTCAACTTTCTGGAATAGTATTTAATGTGACTCTTTAAATAGTCTAGAAATCATTTCACGGAAGGTGCATTAAATTGCCTTATTTCTCTGCTTCTAGCATAAAGTGTTAGTTTTAAAATTCGTATTATTCCCCGAACAATGTTATTTGACTCCTTTTAAACATATTGTTACGAATTTTGAGTAAGGAATGCTTAAAATTATGCAAATAATTTAGTATATCTGGTGTGTAGTACGTTAATATTACTTTCTGTTATATTTATTTAATACTAAAATTGTAATATTCGCAAGTAACGCTACTCCTTACATTATAATGGCGTTTCAAATCGAAACTTGGTGAAATATTGGCATTAAAGTCAAGTTGGCAGCACTTCTGGCTACTGAATTTGTCAAATATGGGGCCACTTTAATAGGTTGGTGGCTATCATATGGATGCTTCTGGAAATTACTGGAAAAATCTATTAATAACTAGATCTACGACAATGACTGATATTTTGAGACAGATCCGTGCAGACTATAAATAGTATACACTCACAGAAGATGAGTCAGTATTGTGTGTTTTGACCGTTGACGAGTCGACTAGCGATTAGTAGCTATGATCAAGCGAGTACTTGCGAATAATCGTAATCATTAAGCATTTGAATTTTTAGGCACTGATAAATGTGTCTGAGCACTGATAAAGGTGTGAATGCCTTCTGGGATTTATTTTGCAAATTTATGGCTGTATCTCTAAGGATTGTTTTTCCACAATAAATTTCCATCGCGCTCTTTGAGAGTAACAGCATAAAATTCCCTGACCCCGATCGACGTAATAATATATTATGTACTTATTTAAATATATTTCTCTGATTAATGTTGGACTATAGTATATATATATTTTCAAAATCACTTTTTAAATCCGGTGCTTTAATTTCTGAAGCATGGTTATAAGATAAGATTGAAACATGGCCCGTTTTTTAGTCAGCTTAAAGATTCAACATTAAGAGTGTAAAAAGATAATTTCAAACTGAGTTATTCTGTAATGATTGTCGGTCTGTATCTACTAATCGCAACATTCTAAAGATAAATTATTCATGTTAAAAAAAAGAGATTTTGCGTTTTCTTTTTACAAAATACATTGTTGTAAGCTTCTGTCATAGAATTTGCAGTGAAATGAATTTTATGGTTCCAGTCGATAGAATAATTCTACAGGGTTGGACATATAAATTTGCTCGAACGAGAGGATACGATTGGACGTGAATATGACGGGCCTAACAAAGGATCGAAACCAGTTTATGTTTTAGAGAAGATTGTGATCAGTGACAATCCATTTGTGGCAACATTAACTGACGAGAAATAGACCCGCAGTTATATACTTCTAACAGGATGCAACAACTGACCATACTTCCCCCCAAATCATGGATCCACATATATAAACACAATATTCATTCCTTGATAGAATTGTTAGCAGAGGTCAGTCAGGTCTATATCTGGCCTCCCAGGTCACTTTATCTGCAAGTGTCCGATTACTTTTTTGTGGGAAACACACAAGTCTGAAGTATATCGCAATATCCCTAAGAGCCTTTAAAATCTGCAGATGAGCACTTTTGATAAAATTGCAGCAACTTGCTGACCAAGTCCCAAAGATGCCAACAGATGAATGGTAGTCATTTTAAGGCAGGTTAACGAATATTTACTTTCCTTTGTCGTGTCTCTTTGTAACCTGGAACTATGTTTTCCAAGCCACTTTTATTTGCCCCACCTTGTATAAACATTGCAAAACTAACTAAAGCTTATGCTATTCAACCATTTGCAACCATAGCTGTACTGTAATGGGTCTATTCGTGAACCTTCAACTAATCGATTCTTGGGGTAAATTTATTTCTTTTTTAACTGTAAGTTCTATTGAAAACTTTCTCCCAAAGAAGGATTGAATTATTCAAATGATTGTTATATTTAAGCGTGGGCATTTACTTAGTCAATGAGAAGTCGCTGGGTGGACAATTATTACTAAATGGTGAATAAGATATAAGATTGAGTTTAATGATTACGATCAGGTCGTACAACAAATAAGAGATTTACGGTGAATTATACCGTAGGAATCCAAAGTGTGTTCAAAAGGAAGTGAAGTAGATTATACTCATATATTAAGTATCCTTTAGCCGAGTGATTACTCTTCTAATTAGTGACGTTGTGCATTTCCTACCTTTAGCTGCTTGATTTACGTTAGTGGAATAATAAATCTAAATTTGAAACTGGTTATTGGCTGATCTTTACTCGAACCCCCAAACGTTAACAACTTCAAGCTGGTTGTTACAATACAATCTTCAATACCAAGAATCAAAGAGTCAAAATAGATAGAAATATGCTAAATATGGTGGAGGGGATAGAACATCCAATGGGATAATTTTTGTTGTGTTGTGAAAGACACATGAAGCAACACATTATCCTGATGAAACACGACACACATTCGATTCACTGTTTCTGGATGTTTCCGTGCAGTTGCCGCCTTTAAGTTGTCTAATTAGAAGCAAGGTGTTCTTTAATTATCGTCTAACAGTGTCCTAAAAACTCATAAAGCACTATTCGTTTCCTATCTCAAGGTCATGGAAACCTAGTGGTCATGGACTCGTGACCGGCAGGTCGTAACTTTGAGCATAGTACTGCTGAGGACTCACCATGTAGAGGGGCAATGCACGTTAAATCTGTCGAGGCTCAAACATCCTCCGGTAGGTGTGGTGTGAAAGTTAGGAGAGAGGAGTGCCAGCTAAGGTATCATCATCATCGTTTGACCATGGTTCAGAATTACGAAGTCGTTGCCAAAAGCAGTCGAGTAGCTGAACATTGAGACGTTAATGTTCACTCATTCACTTTCCAATCCCAACAAATGAGGAGTGCTGTTCTTCAATGAACGCTGACAATTAGTGATCCATTCCGCTTTCCTCAATACCTCTTTTACTTAATATTATTTATTGTATAATTCATTTTTCACATCCTTTTCCACTAGGTGCAAAAATGTATCCACTTTGCGTTGGGAAGGGGGAAGTGTAATCCATACATCAAAACGGTGGACAAGCCTCACCAAATGCTCGTGTATCATTTTGATAATTTTAATATAATTCTCGATCTGTCTATCAATCTATCTCTGTGTGTATGTGTGTCTAAAAACCATTTTACAGCCTCCTCAAATTAACAACTCGTATATTTTTCCCAATAGTGTGGCATTTTTGCTTTTCTGATAAAAATGAATAAGTAAATGAAATGCATTAAATGTGCTTATACTTTCCTGTGTTTTCTTCCATAATCATGGTGACATCTATTACAGTATTGAAATTATATTTTTCAAATATGACCTGAAGAATCACCTTTCAGATTACGTAAGCATGCAGCTTGTTTAATCTTTGTAATATATCCAGATATATCTTTATGCCACCTACCAAGTAACCGTAGTATCCTAGTAGTCACGGTCATTAACTCGTAGCCGTCGAGTCCAGGGATCAAGCCCTAATGCAACTGAGGATTGTCATTTAGAGGGACTGATGCCCATTAAATCTGCCAGGGCCCAAAGTTTTTATGTTGACATGAAGTAGATATTAGCAGAGATTGGGTGCCTAGATGTCGAACTTTTCACTTCGTCACGATTCAAAATTCCGAGGTCGGTCACCCAAAGCCCTCGCATTGCTTTAGAGTTCGCTGTTTATAAACGCTTACTCATGCCACTCACCGAAAATTTACATGCAATGGCGTAATACAGAACATTTGGGGCCCCTACCACAAAATCAGGTTTTGGGCCCTCTTCCACAAAATCAAGTTTGGGCACCCAAGTTGGATTTTACAATGGATAAGTACTTGGCAGCTATCAGGTTTTGGGCCCTCTAGAGCCCTGGGCACTACCCCCTACTGCTGGAGTTTCTGTATTTTATGATACGCCACTGTCTACATGAACATTCCAAACCAGCCAATAAAATGCAAATTTGAAATTTATTTAATTTTTAAAATTTATACATGTCTTGTGTATTGTTTATTTACGCGCGTGTGAGATTTAAAATAATCATTCAAATATAAGACTTTTATGTAAGAGTTTTTGTAAGTTTTGTTGTTTTCAAATGTAAGAATTTTTGCGTATAAAATATTTACAGCGATTTATGCATTGCTGAAAAATATACTCATTGGAAAAATAATATTATTAAAATAACTGAGAGTTTTTAATTTTATCCTTAGTGAAAGGGAAAAACTTTTAAGAAAGGCTTTTCAATCCATTTAAGTTTTTTTTATCAATTTTATTAGAACTGCGTAAATTTTACTTCCACTACTCTTTCTTTTTTTTATTTTTAATATCTTTATAAATAAGAGCTTTAAACGTAAAAAAAAGATAACTAGTAAAAGCTTTCTACGTGCACAGAATCCTATTAATTTATTCAGTCATTTGAAAAACATTGAAAAAAACTTTTGCAAGAACATCAGTTTCATATTAAAAAAATATTTTAATCGGATTTAAAATTTTTATGTGCATCCACATCTCGTATTTATGAACTAATATTGGTTGTGTTTTTTTTTAGAAATTCTAAATTGAGGAAATAGAAGCTTATGGCATTTTTAAGTAGTCGTGCAAACTTTGGAAATAACACTTAATTCCAATTTTTTTAATAATAATGTACATTAAATGAAAAAGGAATATACTCTTATGTTCAAAGATACACTAAAAGCATCAAATAGCTTATGGAAAAACTTAGTTTACATTGTTTATATGTTCCTATATTACTACATATACACTTGTGTGCGAATAATAAATATTTTATGTATTTTAAAGAACTGGCGTACTACAAATTTTTAAACTGTTTTAATTGAAACAATATTCAAATGTTCTTTCTCTCTTAAATGCTAACTAGATGATAGTAAGCTATATTATATATATATAATATACCTGATATATATATATATATATATATATATATATATATATATATATATATATCAGGTTTGAAAAGTTTAGCTTGTGAAGATCCCCTTGGATCTCACTTTGAGAACGAGAATAATTTGGAGTCAGATAAGAGCCAGTAGCCATTTTTATAAATAACTTTCTTTATTTGGTTATCTTTCCCAAATAGAATCAAAGACTTTTAATAACAAATAAATCAACAAAGTAGTTATATGAGGTTTAAAAGAGACTTTCCTTTAAATTAACTTGAATATCTAATGATCCAATTAATTAACAATTAGAATATCGATCATGCAGAGATTACCGCAATAAGAGATCCCAGAATTATATTCAATAATATTCCTATTGAACATTTAATTTTAATCTCATTCCTAATATAAAGCTTTAATGAGACTTTAATCAGTATTTACCACACTCTGCAGCTCAGCTCTTCCTGAAATTAATTTATCCACCTAGAAATCTTCAATAACAAATCTCTAACTTCACTATTATACCTTCCTGCTTCAATCTCTCTCTCCTACTGCTTTTTACTTTACTATTCCGTTTGACTTAAATACTTTATCTAATCTGCATAACAAGGAATCCCGTCCTCTCCTTGGAGCTGATTGGAAATAGGTAGAGGAATTAAATTTCCCTAAAAAAGACGCCTCAGAAGGTTAGTGATAAAGTTCCGTATAGGTTTGTCACAAGCTTCAAATTTAAGTAAGTAATAAATGAAAATAGAGTGAACTCTTTGCCATCGCGTAAGGATTTGTGGGTAAATAAGCCTTTTTCAAGGTGGAGCGAGCACTGATGAGGGAGAACGCATACTCGAAAATACTTAGCTGGTGACTCCTTGCCGCATTGTTGTATATTGTTCTACTCGTCTGCGCGCCAAAGAGCCACCATGTTGGATTTTATGTGATTGAAGGAAAATAAAGACGTTGTTATATAGAGATGTTGCCCTCCTCATTTTACCAGCAGGCCTCGAGCCTGACATATATATATATACTAGCTGACCCGGCCACGCGTTGCTGTGGCTAAAGTTTTTGTTATATTACATTATAGTAAACAATCTAATTTGACTCCTTATTTGACTTTCTACTACTATAACCCTTTAGTACAATGAAATTATTTACGAACAAAGACGAAAATGTTGATGTTGGTATACAAATTCACTGGATTGAGATTTGAAGGGGAAGTACGTTGAACACAATTAATTAAAATGTTCTTACACTTGATATTAAGCAGAAATCAATAGGTACAAAATAAAAATTTATCAGATTTATTATTTCTATTTATTTTATAACAAATATAAGTATAATACAGTATAATACAGTAAATAACATGTGAGGCTTAAACTCATAAATGAGGTATGCGAGGCAGACAGTCTTAAACTTTTAAACATTAATATCTATTTTTTTGAATTATAAATACTTTCAATTTCAATTTAATTTAACACCAATCGGTGCACAATGTTTTTGGTTAACCTGTCTTTAGCTAACACAAATAGATTCGACGGTTTCCCAACACGTGAACACGCAACATATAGTTGCCCATGAGAAAAACATGGATTTTCCAAATCTAAACCACAAATGGACATTGTTTGACCTTGAGATTTATTTATAGACATGGCGAAAGCTAAACGAATTGGAAACTGTAGCCTTTTGAAGGGTATGGTAGAATCTGATGGTATCATCGGAATACGTGGCAGCAGGACCACTTTTCCTTTAAACTTCCCAGCCAAAATGTTTGCTTCAAGAATGTTTCCGGTGATCTTTTGATGACCAAACGCGTACCGTTACATAATTGAGGTGGATTCAAATTACGGAGGAGAATAATAGGGGAACCAATCTTTAATCGAAGATTATGTGGTGGCATTCAGGGATATCTAATGAATTTAAAAATTCAATCGGAAAATTTACACTTTCATTTTCATCAACAACAGTATCGATTGATTTAAAAGACATCAGATCGCCTGGTAACAACTGTTGTATCTGGAAGTTAATTTCATCAACATCAACGTTTTTGGCTGCCAAAATCGCCCGTTGACTAAGCCATTCATGATTCAAATAATTATTCTGTATATCCGGGAAAATACTCTGAATCAATTCATTTTTATCCTGAACAACAGTGCAAAAATTGTCTGGTAGTTTAATGCATTGCGTATTTAGTTGCAGTTCTATTTTACCGTTCCCAATATGTAGTAGTTGTTCGGAAAATATTTGTGCTGATGGATCATTTTGCAATTGTACTCGCATATTTATGGTCAATCGAAGTGTTTCAACACTTCGCCATAAGAATGATTGTTTCAAACATGCATTAATCTCATCCGCGAAAGTAGAGCGAGGTATAACCGGTAAGGTCTGCCGGAAGTCACCAGACAAAAGTAAGATAGCACCACCGAAAAGTTTATTATTGCTGTTTAAATCTTGCATAGTTCTGTTTAATGCTTCAAGTGAATATTTGTGTGTGCCATTGTGCACTCATCCCAAATTATGATAGAACTCTTCCGCAACACTGCAGCTATTCCACTATTCTTTTTGATGTTACACATTGCATCTGGTTTATTATGAACGTCCAATGGCAGCTTGAATGTTGAATGTGCTGTTCGCCCACCATCCAGTAAAAGTAGCCGCAATGCCTAACGATGCTACTGCTAATGCGATTTTTTGTTGCGACCGTATTTTGGCAAGAATCAACGATATTAAAAATGTCTTACCGGTTCCACCGGGTGCATCAAGAAAAAACCGCCTTGTTCAGCAGCAACAGCCAGCATAATCCGATCATAAATAATTTTTTGTTCTGCTGTCAGTAACGGTTCACTGTTCATGATAATTGTTGCTAAACTTCCATGGTCATATTGATTTTCTCGTTGTAAATCGGTATTGACTAAGTCGGTGGCTGGACGATTAGGTGATGGCATACCATAATGATTAAGTGGTAAATTTGAAATAAGAACACATAAATCCTCGATTAAGACCAATGCTTCATTGTACATCTCTGGTGTATAATCTATGTTTTGGGATTGATTTGTTTGTCTAATTCGGTGCAAGATGTCTTCTGTCATACAATTTTTATATTTTCCCACAAAGTTTGTGCTTGCGAGGATAACATGTCGTCAAAATAATTGCAAACAACTGACGAATGTTATTCGGTGTTGATGTCAACGCAGCATCAGCAAGCGTTAAGTCCCAATGGTTATCGTCTTCTAGCAATTGCAGTTCACGACATGCATCCTGGTATGTATTGAATACTCGACCATTAACTGTTCGTAAAAATTCAAAAGACGTTGGTCCGGGAACATTCACCAATAACAAACGTAAATAGAAGCACTCACGTTGCTTTGGATGTACCGTGTAAAGTCTCCCCAATGTCTTAGCTTTGAATATGCCTGTAATGGAAGGATGTGGTTTTCCTTGTTTCCGTGGCTCCCATTTTTTACTGGATTTGTTCCATGTGAAATAACGTGGAACATCACCATACACCAATGTCTTCGCGAATTGGCCAAAAACATCAGGTTTTTGACACAATGTAAAAATTCAGTTAGAGTCGTTTTCGGAGCTTCGAACGCTCTTTGGAGAACATTTTCTTCAGTGAAGTATACACGTTGACCGTTTTCAAGATGTATTGCCAGATGTTCGACAGCAGGATCTCTTTCGTGGATGGGAAAGCTGAGAATATGCCAAATAGCTTCATTGCTGCTAATGTATCTGCCCATTTGGTATCGTGCTATTTCGTCATTTTTATTAATGTTTTGTACTTCAAATATGGCCAAATCACTGCCTTTGTTTACATAATTATACAAATATACTTAATTGATTTAACAGAACTGCAAAGCTCAACATTGATATGAGCTTTGTAAGTTTTTGAAAGTAGTGGTGAGTATGGTACCACCCACTCATTATCAAACTCAACTTGATTTGGAAAGTTCGGCAGTCGCATTGTAAATGTGTGGCCACCATTCTCAGTACTTCTGCGGCGATACTTTGGATAACCATCAATATCCGTGATCGTGTCATTCGTATGCGGCTTTGGGAAGTTTTTTTACATTTTCCATTTTCCATGCACGGTGACGTCATGTTGAAAGCACCGCATGGCCCATGGATCATGTGTTTGGTGACAATATCAAATAATTCTTGATCAATTAATGGGTCTGGAATTTCGGCTGAAATTATTTGATCGATTTCTTCAGGACGGATTCTATCTTTAAGCCAAACCAAAATGTGGGCATGAGGCAAACCTCGCTTTTGCCACTCTATCGTATACAGCCAACAACGTGTGATACCAAAAATTGAATATTTAACAATAAAATCAATTAAGGATTTCAATTTTTGTTTAAACACACGTGCAGTTAAATCATGACGATGAATGGCTTGTTGTCCTGGCAATAGTAAAGTTTGTATCTCTTCCCAATTCGGATTACATGTGAATGTAATAAATAAATCCGGTCGGCCGTAATGACGTACGTAAGTCATCGCATCTTGCATGTATTCCTGCATGTTCCGTGGACTGCCGATGTAGCTTGAAGGTAAAATGAAAGCATTACCGATGTCATTGGGATTTAAATTTCCATCGATGTTTCCAGCAACAGCATCTCGTAAGTGAATATATTCTTCCGATCGTAGTTTTGCCTGATTAAATCGAAGGAATCGCAAGCGTTCGCTTTCGACCTTAGCATACATATCAACAATGTATTGATGGAACAGCTGACGATATCGAAGGATATAATTGTCTTGATGTTGTCTAACCATTATTCGGTGTGCGTAGTAGTTCATTGAGCTAACTTTATTATTTCTGTAATCACCTAAAAAAATAAAAAATAAAATGCAATACGAAATTAAATCAATACATATAGTAAGAAAGTAAACAGATAATTGTCAAATTTACCGGTATTTGGATCATACTGTTTGATATTAAGGTGATATTCATCTTGTCCTTGCCAAAATATCAATGGATATTGTAGTGCGTCATATGAACGGTGTAGATCCGAAATCGTACTGATAGTGTTGTCTCGCCGTGTAATTTTTATAGATCTTTTGTCAACTGGATCACCAACCATGATAACAGCAACCTCATCAACAGTTGGAGCGTTGAATCTACCAGCATGTTCACCTAATGGTACTTTGTCGGCTTTTATGACGATTTGATAATTGTCATTTTGCAGTCGTGGCGAAACTCTTTTGATCAATTGAATTAGTTGATTGTGATCTTCTAAAAATTTTCCAATAATATCACAATTGCTCTTTCCTCTGCTTGTTCAATAAAATTATACAGGCACCGAGTCGTCACGCGCTCTTCACAATCGCCCATAAAATAAATTTGAAGAAATTTCGGATTGTTATCAGGCATTGGCATCAGTGATCCGATTTTATGGTACACCTGGCCTTGAATTTTGAATGTAGTTTCAAAATTACGTCCATCGGATGCACGATCGCAAATTTTAGTTGCCCCAAATGACGTCATTTGGAAGCAAGAATTAAATTTGCGTATCTTACAAAAAATAATTTGGAATCATCTGAATTGCCAGTAAGAAGGGATAATAAAGGCTCCGGCGGAGCGGGTAGAGGTGACAGCACAACTTTTCCTGATGCGCAGCACATGCCGGCTGCTTCATTCCGAAATTTCAATGCATGACAATATTGACATACTTTATCCATTCCACCGATAGCAATTTTTGAATGCGCTGAGTAGTTAATATCTGGTGCATATTCAAAAGCAAGCCGAACGAATGATGCACGTGTTAATGAGCGGCTGATCCGTTGCCTTTGTCGATCTAGTGCTCGTACTGTAGCTATGTTTCGTTCTCGTGCCACTCTTGTTCTCGTAATATTCTGTTGCAGACGTTCGTCACGCTGTTCTTGAGATTCTCGTGCACGACTTTCTGCAGTCCTGATTCTTTGAGCTGCATTTCTTGTTTCGATTTGTTCTGGTAATTGCTGAGCTCTTTCAACACGTTTGCGTCGCGACCCTTTGCTGCTCGCGTTGTTGAGGTTAGATTTTTTCGGTGGCATTTGACTGAAAATAATAATTTAACATTGAAATAATAAGTGCAAAATAATTTTCAATAGAGATTAAATAAAAATAATATAAAAATTTTTGTACAATTATTGAAAAAGTGTGGGGAGTTTTGTGCCATTTTCTCATTGATATATTAATTAACTTTTATAAAACTATGTGATATTACTTACATGTGTAAATTGAAATTATTGTTCCTGTGATCCTACTGTGGCTATGTCTCGTTCTCCTGCTGCTCTTGTTCTTATGATATTCTCTTGAAGACGTTCGTTACACTGTTCTTGAGATTCTTGTGCATGACCTTCTGCTGTACTGATTCTTTGTGCTAGATTTCTTGATTCAATTTGTTCTGCCAACTGATGGGCTCTTTTAATACGTTTGCGTCGTGCCTCTCTGGTGCTCGCGTTGTTGAGGTTAGATTTTTTCCGTGGCATTTGACTGAAAATAATAAATTATCGTTTAAATATGAGAAAAAAAAAAAAAAATTGAAAATCATTCTAATTAACTTTTATAATTATGTGATAATACTGACATGTACATATTTAAATTATAGAGTTTAAATAATAATTTCAATAAGAATTGAAATACTAATTTAATCGTTTAAATATAAGAAAAAAATCTGAAAAACTTGTTATCATAGCACATTGAAATAATAAGTGCTAAATATTTTTAATAGCGGTTAAATGAAAACAATAAAAAAAAATATTTGTACAACTATTGAAAAAGTGTAGGAAATTGTGTATCATTTTTGCATTGACATTTTAATTAAATTTTATAATTATTTGATAATACTTACATCAGTCTAAGTAACACGTGGCCGGCTATGCTAACACCAAAAATTTAAAAAGTGGAAATAATTGAATTATACGGTATTTCGTTCACTACAAAATAAATTTAATTAATTTTATAGCGTCAACAACACGTGGTAATTATGCTATTAAAATGTAGCTTATATAACACGTTCGTAGATTTACCATAGCAGCGCCATCTATTGATTACTTACTCAACCCAGTCGAAGGTATCGACATCTGTTAGAATCATTTGGAGTTAACAGATAATTGTGACTGTCAAATAATAACAGACAATAATTAGCAATAAATTAAAATTGCGACTATAATTTGAGATTTAAACTATCCTATCTCTCAAGTTAGATCGAACTGCACATGGTGTGCGAATTTTATTATAATCGGTTAAGTGGTTTAGAAGTCCATTGAGGACAAACATTGTGACACGAGATTTATATATATTAAGATATATATATATATGTTTCCGTTAAAGTATATAATACAGTTTTTTTATAGAATAACTAGGTATTTCAGGAAATAACTCGACAGGTCATTTAAAGTATATAATAGATGAAAAATTTTGTACTTTACATAGTTATTCTATAAAATAACTAATGGTTCACCATTAAAGTGAAAAATAAATAATTTCAAAGTTATTTTATAATTTAGTTGATGATAAATAGCTAAAACGTCTGGAAAAATACATTTTAACCCTATTATGAATGATTTATTGATAAAAAAATAAATAAATGGAGATGGTATAACTTATTATTGCTCATATTGTTAACATTAGTTAAACAGAAAGGGAAAAATAAGAATATGTTTTGCATCTATTATTGGCACAATTAGCTTTTTTACTCCTTGAACTTCAAAGTGGTCAAGGTTCATCGTGGCTGGCTTGTCACCATTTCGTACCCAGTGCCACCAAAGAACCGCTGTGTATGGGAGCGATGCACGTTAAATCTGTCGAGAACTTTAACGTCCTCCCGTGGTGTGGTGTGGTAGTTAGCTGAGGGATGGCTAGGTCAGGTTTCGCCCTCTTCCCTTGATCATGGTTCAAAATTATGAGGTCCGTCGCCAAAACCCCTCGTGTAGCCGAACAGTACGACGCTAATATTCACTCACTCAGTGCTGTTTTATCCCTTTTTACTTCTGTTAACAAAGTTAATAATTTTTCACGTGTAAATGCAACACTTTTTTCTTTGTTCCACACTTATTTATTAAAAATTTAAATATCTCACATTGGATTTGTCTTATTTACATGTTAGTCTTACATTCTTGCAGAAGTCATTGCTTGAAAAGATGTTGAAACAATATTTTTTAATAATCCTAAATTTCAAACGCTAACATATATATATTCCGCCTAAATTCTACGGTTAAAAGCCACGGAATGAAGCGTGCGCACAAACACGTCATTGCAAAGCAGCTGTAAGCGTTTCAAAACTGATTAAAAGCATCTAAAATTGGTTTAAAATACTTTCGAGTTCTGTATTTTATATTTTAACGATTAAGTAATCGTTGTTTCATAGAATACTTAGTTAAATTGTAGAATTCAATAATTTTATATACTTTAACTGACTTGTCCAGTTATTTCATGAAGTACTTAGTTATTCTATGAAAAAACGGATTTCACATTTTATGCATATATGAAATAGGAATTGGCTTTTTAACATATAACGTAATTCGGGGGAAGATGCCAGTTTGTTAGTAGTACTTTAATGCGTCGATAAATGGCAACTTTGAGCCACTTGAGTAAAGAGTCTGGTCTGACATTGAGTGTGGCTTGTGAATCTGTCTGAATACTTGGCTTTATTCGACCTTATTTTTTGATCTTGTGAGTATTTAAAGTGGTGAGTACAGCTTTTATAATATTCATTTTCTCATATTTAAAGTTTATAAACGTATTTGTTATTTTAAAACAGATATTAGCAATATAAGTGCGTTGCGCACAATGTTACACATACAATGCATGTAGAAACTACCATAACACTACAGCAATAAGGGAATAAGCGTGTGTGGCATCTGCCCCTATACTTGGGGAAAGATGCCACATTGTTCAGAAATAAATGAACTTTAATTCATTTTTCATTTCATAACACTGTATATTATTGTATAAAGTATAACTACAATTAATAATTAGGGTGTGAGGATGACACAATGTATATTCATAGGACGAGGGTGTGCAGGGCTAAAGTTGACTATCACTTCAGTCTGCTGCAGACCGGTCTGCAGGAAAATTCGTTTTTAGCAAACGAATTATGAAAGAATTTAATATTTTTTTTTGTTTTTCTATAGTTATTATTTCACATTTAATTTGGTAATTTTTGTCTTATTTTTTTTTATTTACTGTAGTATTGTTGTATCTTACTTCATGATTGGGGGGGGTGGCACCTTCTTCATATATATAGGGAATATGCCTCAATTAAATGAATCTCTTTTTAACATTCAATTTCATATTTATTTTCATACTAAGAAGAAAATTCACTTGTATACATAACCAATTAAATGTTGAATATAAAGTGTATTTTTTTCATGGTCTTGTTATATAAATTTTCATTGTACTAATCGAAAAATCCTTATAAATGTGGCATCTTCCCCCGATTTACCTTACATGAAGTAGGGCTTGGTGTAAGGCATTTTTGTCTTGAAATGATGTTTGTCTGGTTATTGTAGACGTAGAGCAATGGAGAACACATCTTGTTACTTTAAAATCCACATTTACTGAAAACCCCAAACATAAAACAAGCACCTACACAAAACGCGCATTCCTGGTGGCTGCTAACAAAAGCATTCTTTGTTCATTCCGGAGATCTAGCTTTTTTTAGGCTGTGTAAATCGAAAGCTTTTAAAATCATACGATTTCTGGTAAAGATTTTACTGGTTGGTCTGAATACGCGAAAGATACGAGATTGCATCATCCTGCTTTCAAAACGCTAACGTGACAGTTTTTAAAGAGATATAGTTGTGGTAAATATATATATATATATAAATCTTCAATGCGTGTGTTTGTCACTAAACTCCTCCTAAGCGGCTGGACAAATTTCGATGAAATTTTTGTGTGGGTTCAAGTAAATTCGAGAATGGTTTAGATTCACAATTCGGTCCGATATCGCAATTAGTTAAAAAGATATTAATAATAAACATTCAAAAAATACAACTCAACATTCACCTCCATTGTTGTAACAACGTTATGGTTATGAACAAGTAATATAAAAAAAATTTAATCAATTCCTACTTAGATCAACCCAGAAAAAATTTATTTTAGCTACTTCTTATTAAATAGTAGCAATTAATATAAATATGTATACACATATGACAGAATCACAACATTAAGTGGTAATTAATTTTTATTAATAATCATTAAAGTATCGTATTGTCATCCAAAACAATCGTGTACATAAAATTTCCTTTCAACTGAATGCTTTAACACGTGAGAAAAAAACCTTTTCAAATTTTGACATAAATCGCCAAAAGGGTCGCCAATGTGGCTGTATTTGTAATTTTTTAAATAATTAGTTTTAATCAAAATTAATTTTTATTACATATAATTAAATCATGTACATTACATTTCAGCTCAATTGAGCGCTTGAAAATGCATTTTATAACGATTGAAAAGTCCACCAAGATAAATAAATAAATAAACAAACAAATAAAATATGTATAGAGATCGTGAGCTAATAGTAGGAATTGAAAAAACGTAAGTTGGCGTGGAAAATTGATTTTCAGCCAAACTGGCCAAACCAGTTCTTTATGGTTACGAAAATGCAGACGATTCACGCTTTTTAGAGTTTTTAATTAATATCTTTTCAAATAATTTTTATATATGTAATTCTTCTGTGCGTGTGTATGTAACAGAAGTCCTCCTAAATGGCTGGACCGATTTTGATGAAAGTTTTTGTCTGTTCCAGTGGATTCAAGAATGGTTTAGATTTATAATTTGGTTTAGGAATGTTTATTTAATTATTTTTTTATTTATAAATCGTTGATCTTGGAATGTTTTACATTGGATGCGGCAGACTGCGCTACGATCGCAGTATCGAATATTCAAAAATCTTTTATTATAATTCAAGTTGGTCCCGACAGTTGGTGCAGTGATCATTTCAGGAAAATATTTTGTCACATCGTGTTATTATTTTGTTGAAATAAATCGTGTGTTAATTAAATTATTACATTCAGATGTAATTAGTGTTTGAAGAACTTTGAAGTGTGCATAAAAAACTATATATTCTCCAAATTTAGTATGCAATTGAAATGAGTATTTTACATGATTTTCTATTAAATTTACACGTGCGCTGACAACAATTTTCCTAACCTACAAATATATTTATGTAGCTAATTCATTACACCAGTGTTTCTCAAACTGTGAGGCTCGCCCCCCTGGGGGGCGCGATAAACCTACAAGGGGGGCGCGAGCATATCGAAAATAAAAGATTAAAAAAAATATTTACTGGAATGAAGTAAAACAAAATACAATCTGGCATAATAAAAAATACACATTTACACTGAAATAATATATATATATTATCTGTGATATTACGTCATCAAAAATAAAAGCTTCTACAACAAAATCTCATTTTATAGCTATCTTTGATACTATAACCAAATAAAAAAACGTTTTATTTGATTCGCTGTAATCCCATGATGAGAGACTTTTTTATTACGTTTTCTTTTCAAACCGAAAATGCTACACTTTCAGAGAAAAAAAAGACAAAACCCAAATCCATAATCAAAAAAAAAAAAATTTTAGGAAAATAAAAAGTTCTTCACTGTTATATATTATTGCCATCAGCTGTAGGCAGCAGAACGTATTTGTTGCAGTTTGACCTTCGAACTTACATGCACGGTTAGTTACGTCCCTGCTCTTATGTATTTGTTTTTTCATTTAGGGAAGTACTAGGCCAAGATTTATTTTAATAAGCTATCCCAAACATATAAAACATAGTGAAAAACGTTTTACATAATTTTTTAGAACATCCATATTGTAATAAATACACTTTTAATCCGAGAGCGGTCACGCCAAGCACAGAGTGCACGAAATCGGTAATTCTGGCAAATCTGTTCAATTGTTACCAATGGCCCTGACACTATCCTCCTGTTTGACAATCTTAACGTGAACTAAAATATATTTCTCACATATCTCCCTCTTTTTTGGGAGTAGCAAACGTTTTTTTACAATCTTAAGGTACTTGTTTTGTCTGAGTTCCCAATGTGATAACTTTTTTTCCGAAATGTATTCTGTGTCCTTGAAAGAAGGTGTTTGTTTTTCTCTCAATTAAATTATTCACTGGAATTACGATTTTTATTGTGTACTATAAAAATAATCATCAAAAAAGGATTGGGGTGACTCAATAACCCCGCTCGACCATTAGTATCGAGTGCGCGCCTGCTCAAGGGTTAAAACATGTTGAAGTCGTTTCGCTTTAAATATTAAAAATGATACAATTATTCTTCATCGGAATTTTTTAAATGTTCATTATTCAACATAAATTCTAAATGCTAATTCTGTGAGGCTTAAAATTACAGTTCGCTTAAAACTAATTATAATTTGAGCAATCATTTAAAAAAAATCATTTTACGTTTTTGTAAACATTGTCGTGCACTTGGCTTTACTCTCCTTACAATTCAGTGACTATGTTTTATTTTATTTTACAAATGCCAGGCCATTGACCATCAGGTCATTAGGCAACGGGCTCTCCAATACCTTTTTACAATGCAGTTAAGATCATTCAGTGCAGAGCACTCGTCCAAATGAGCGGCAGTCATGTCTTGTCCAGTGTCACACAAAACGCAGACAGGTGAAGTCACTAAATTAAAAACGAAACAGATGAGCACAAAGGCAGTCATGTCCGGTTAAAAGTCTAAATTTATCCACAGCAGCAGCACGAACAGAACTTTTAATACCATGTTATTTCTTACATAGTGTACTCCAATACTTATCATGAGCAACACGAGAAGCTGTAAGGCGAAATGATTCCCTAAGAATCCTTTTAATTTCCAGTTTGGCAGAATGAAGTGTCAGGTCTCTGCGAAAGTTCTGAAGGATACCCGTTCCCTTTTTTGCCAAAAAGTCTGCCCTCTCATTTCCCCAAAGACCACAGTGGGATGGTACCCATTGAAAGACGATCTTTCCTTTTATCTTTCCCAGGAGTTCTCTACAGTTCTGCACACGTAAACAATTATTCTCATTATAGTTGGACAAAGCCTGAAGGGCAGAAGTAGAATCTGAAAGAATTACACCTCTTTCAATGGGGGGAAGACGAACAGCAAGTTGCTGAAGGGCTATATGTATAGCTTCAACCTCACCATCAAAGTGAGTTGTAAAAGGGCCGGCGTGTAAACACGAATACCAGCGCCTTGAGCAAAGTCCAAGAGTGAGCCATCTGTGTAAATGTGAAGCCACTCCTCCGGTGGGAAGCGGGTATTGATAGTTTCCAAACCTATAGCGTGAAGAGCAGTTGGACTTAGATCACGTTTTCTAACATTCAGAACAAGGTCCAATCTGATGTCGAGTATTGCGTAGTCGAGTGGGTTAGCAAAAGACAGTAATTCAAAGGGCTCATCATTAATGACTTTATATTGAATGTTCTCAAGAACACATTGAATAAAGCCCTTTTGAGTCTTAAGATTACGTCCTCCATCGGAATCATAGTCCCGCCAGAATGAATTATTTGGGAGTCTAATAAGTCTATTGAAGAGAATAGCAGCATTCTTCTCAATTATATTAGTGAATGGCTGAAGGTCGCAAAGTAACTGCATGGCAAGCACTGGAGTAGTTTTAACTCCGTCAGTGATCATGCGAAGGGCTTGGTTATGGAAAGTGTCAAGAAGTTTTCTAACGTTCTCTGAAGCAGAGATCAGCACCTCATTGCAATAATTTAGAACTGGTTGAATATATGTCTTGTAAGTTGTATTTAAGGTATCCCTATTGCATCCCCATTTAACTCCGGTCAATCTTTTAAGAATGGAGAGTCGCTTTCTTGCCTTAGAAACAACAAGCTCAGCATGTTTAGTCCATTTCAATTTGTTATCAAGAGCGCAGCCCAAATAAATTGAAACATCACTCTGTTGAACAGGCATACCGTTATAAACCAATTGGGGACTGAATGGTTGTCTATTTAAAGTGAAGAACTGACAAGTAGTCTTCTTTAGGTTTACAGTCATATTATTTTCAATACACCAAAGGTGTAATCTTTCAAGGGTCAGATTTAGGATGGTATTTAGTTTGGACTGATCCCTCTTTGGTGTGCTGTACCAGATGGCAAGGTCATCCGCAAATAGAGCCGTATTGGTCAGTCCATCAGATGCCAAGAGATCAGGGAGATCATTAATAAAGATGTTGAATAAGATAGGACTAATCACAGTGCCTTGGGGCAGGCCAGTTTCACTTTGTTTAAAACTGGAAATAGCATTTCCAAAACGAACGGCCGAGAAACACTGAGAAATGAAGTTCCTTATCCACATAAGCATATTATTGCACACACCCAGGGTCTGCAATTTTTGAATACATTTAAGCCGCCAAACCTTATCAAAGGCTGCTTCAAAATCCACAAATAGGGCAAGAGCAGAGTGTCTCTGATCAAGGGCGTCCTTGATGGACTGGCCAAGAAAAACAACTTGTTGGTTTGTGGACTGACATTTTCTAAAGCCAGCCTGAGAAGAGGTCAGGAGATTATTAGTTTCGAGGTACCAGTCGAGTCGAGAAGTGATCATTCTTTCCATGACCTTAGATAAGATACTTGTTAGTGAGATGGGGCGATAACTGTTTAAATCATCCAGAGGTTTATTCTTTTTAAGAATAGGAACAACTATTGCCTTCTTCCAGATTGCAGGCACACCATACTTCCAGCTATGGTTATACAGTGTCAAAAGCACAGAAAGTGCATTACAGCTAATGTGTTTCAAAATTTCAGGGCGAAAATTATCTGGTCCTGGACTCTTAGCACACCTTATGTGCCCAGCAGCCTCTCTTAGCTCTGAAATACTAAAATTTCGATGGAAAATCTCATGCCCATGAGATTGAGACGAAGCAATATTACGGATTTCTCGCCCAATAATTTTCTGTCTGGTCTTAAGGCTCTTTTTTAGGCGTTGTTTAGTTGAATAAAATGAATTAAAGGAGTTGGAAATATCCATGTCGTTAGTTAAAACACGATTACCGACTCTCAAAGGTTCCGTCGAAGAAGTATTCGTCCTATTATGAATCTTGTTTACAAAATTAAAAACCTTTTTTCCATCCTTCCTGTAATCGATTTTTGTTATAAAATTTTTGAAACAATTACGTTTCGCGGTAAGAATTTCTTTTCGAAGGAGGGCGACACTCTTTCTCCAGTTTTGGATATCCTCTGGATTTTTACTTTGTTCAGCAATAAAACGGGCAGTAGAAGATTTCTCTTTTAAAGCAGCGAGATTTTCATTCCAAAAGGGTTTATAGTTAAACTGCTTGCCCCTAGGAATCCATTTATTAGCAGTTTCAAAGATAATTTTTACAGATCTGCAGAAAACTCTATCGACGCTTTCACCGGCCTTACAGAAACTCGAAACGGATTCGAAAATAGTCTCGTTTTCCAAAGTAAAGTTCTTCCAGTCGGCCTTGGCGAAATTCCATCTATTTCTAAAGGGTCTCTTTGAAGAATTACTTGTGTCAAAACCAATCCCAGTAATAATCATGCGGTGGCTTGAGCCAGGATCGTAAATGACTTCTCTTTCTACATCATCAGCGATATCCGCGGAAGCTAAAGTCAGATCTGGGTTAGTACCATTGCCATTGTAGTGCAAGTATGTTGGAATATCTGAGTCATTATACAGTGATTATGTCAATAATGTTTTATTTTCTTATAAATATATATATAAACTCGTGCAAAGAGTGGATACTTCAGCCGGTATACTTTTAATGTATCAGTGCTGCACAGAGTGTTTTATAACTAATTAAATAATACTAAATTAAGAACAAGTTTAATAAGTATTAGCGACTTCCATTGTTCTTACAGAGCAAAGTTTTTCAAAGGAATGCTTATGATTAGAAATTGACCCTCTGAGTTGTTTTTCTATATTTAGCTGATATCTATATTTTGTCTTCTAAGCAACCACCGCATTTTGCAATATGTTCTAATTTAAAAATTAGACAAAGGAAAAATAACATAATAATTATCCTATTACTTATTTTTTTTGCTTAAAAGTAACATATACAAAATTTCATACTTATGTCATGAATTTGTACAGTTTATAATAAAGATCGTTGCTTTAGCGTCAAAGTGCATTATTATTGCATTCAGTACATTATTAATGTATAAGGGGGGCGCGATAAAAATTGTGATTGAAAGGGGGGCGCCAGTATTGAAAGTTTGAGAAGCATTGCATTACACACATTATTAAACTTTTTTTTATTTAAAATTATATCTTATCGGAAATAGTTTGTGTGTGTGTTTTACTTCTAAGCAACCCAGAAGTATAAAACTTGGCACATAATTACATTGTAATAACTTTTTAATACAAAATTTACTCAAAACTGTTCAGATTGTTAAAGCTTATTCATTAAAATTTGGAATTTTTGAATTTAAGATGTGTGTACAGGACAACGTCTTTCGGGTCCTCTAGTATATATATATATATATATATATATATATATATATATATATATATATATATATATATATATATTCCAGATGTAGTTAGGTGAGTAAACTAAAAATTATTTTTTACTCGAAGCCTCAAGACTATTATGAAATAAAATCCCTTGAAAGTAAATTTGAGTGAATTATCTCATTTATATATACTGTACTAAATTATTTTTAATTTATATGGTACTTTTAAAATAATTTCTTAATTTCAAGAAATATCTCATTTTTTAAGGTGAGGTAAGAAAGAAATAACACATTGCTCCTGATTCTAAAATTACAGTAATAAAATACATGCATTACTTAATTTACTCAATATTGAGTGCCGTTAGCATCAAATTAATCTTTCATAAGGATCATTGATTCTTGCCTATTATATTCATAATTCACAAGAAGTCATTTTATCTCTGCATTCTTTTATCTTATCGCTGATAATTACAGATTTATGTCATATTTTCCCCATCGTTTAGTAATAATCTAATTCAAAACATCATTAGTGGATTATTTCTTTTAAAAACATTATAAAAGCAAATAAAACTACTTAAAAAATTATCCATATCTGGTTTCAGCGCGAGACAGGTGCGTTGTAGCGGCATTAAGGGAATCAAGAATACATATCAGAAAATGGCGATTAGAGATGTATTGGTCAAACTCTCTAAGCCTCTGGACTCATCTATGATGAAAGGAAAGGATTTCACTAAGCTCCGGATCCAGAATCCTTTCGATGCAATAATAACTTCCTAGTTGATCTTGGATTTGGAATATGTTGGGAAAAAATCTTGCTAAAAGCTTTAAGATAACTATGTTAACATTATGTTTATTATTGAATGTGTTGGCATAATGTATTCAAAGGCATGCATTGTATGCAATGGAAAAATGTAAACTAAAATATGAATTTTTGAGTATAAGGCATATTAATACTTATGCATATGATTAATACTTATACGCGATTGGGAATAAAAAAGCAAAATAGATTTTACTGTCGTTTTGATAGATTTAAACAAGCAATAATGTTTAGATGACTCATTGTGTTCATAACCATTATTTTCTAAAATCGTTTAAACCATTTTTTTCAAACTGTAGGGGGCACCCCCTTACAGGAGCGCTATTACCCTTCGAGGGGGGTGCGAGCGTATTGAAAAGTCAAAAACAAAAGATTATTTTTAAAAATTTATTCATTTATTGAAAGTAAACAAACAAAGTACAGTCTGAAATAATAACAAATAAAGGGCATATTTACACTGATATAATGTACTTATAAATATATCATTACTGCGCAACGCGTATTTTATAATTAATTTAGCAATACAAAGTTAAGAACAAGTTTAATAATCTCCAGAGAACTCATTGACTTGTCATGTATAAAATTGGATGCAAAACGTAATATTTATCTTGATAATTTATACAGTTTATAATTAATCACACAAATGCCGATTAAAAATTAACCGCATCACACCCCAATGCTACCATTTAACACGTAGATGAGAGTATGTGGTGTTTTGGAGAGGGGGATATAAAAGGAATAAATAAGCAAATCCTCTTCGCAAACACTGTCGAGGTCCTTTTATTGCATTCCAAAGCCTTCGGAATAATTTTATAGACAGCAGTTCACAGAAAAAATCGTACTTCGGAAAGACGTATAAATTCGTCTAGGGTAGGAGTAGAGAACTTTTATGGATCAATGTGCCATTTTTTTTTAAAGAAATGCTTAATGAGGTATAGACATGCCATCAAATAATTTTGACTTGCAATTATTGGGAAAAATAATAAAACTAAATACTAACAACACATAACTCTTTATTTACTAAAGAAAAATGCATTTTGTATTTTATAGAAGTAAATATTGTGTTGAACGTATAATTCAAATTATATAAAGTGACATTGGTATGATTTATGCTGTTGCAGATTAGATGACAAATAAATTATATTAGGATCGGGTAAGATGTTACTTTTAGCAGAATGCATGCTGAATTGGATTCATGAGCCAAATGATTTCTAAGCGAGTCTTTAATGTTATTCATCTCTGAAAATAATGACTCGTAGGCATAGGTCGATGAAAATATGGTTAAAATAGCATGAGCTTGCTTCTTCAAACGCATCTGGAATCGAATTGAATGTTTTCAAAATCTCTTTACTGGCATTTTTACTTATATTGCTTGTTAATCTTTGTATTTCAATCAATTCTGTTTCAATAAATTCTTTAATCCATATTGTTTATATTGAACTAGATTAGAAATCAATAAGTAGCATTTCAAATTCTTCAATTTCCAACCAATTGAATTGTGGCAAGGTCAGTTTATCAAATGATGTCATATCAGGGTACATAATAAACTTGAGCGTTTCCAATAATTCTTTGAACTGAGAAAATCTCACTGAAAATGCTTGCATTGAAGAATCAATCGCGGTTGATCGGCGGCGTACCTAAAGTAATGTGTCCCGTGCCAGTGGTTCGCGATCCCAGATCTAGGGCAATAAAGCGCTGGCTGAGTGAAACGTTTACATACGCCGGCGGCACTTAAGATATTTAAGTCGTGCTGCAGGTTAAGCATCAAAGTATAGTATTATATAATCCAATGAATTGTTATTGTACGGTGGGCGAGGAGGTGCAATGAAAATCATAATTGAATATTGGGTCGTAAATATATTAAGTTTGATAAGCACTAGCTTAAATGAATAATTTTTTGATATTTAGCATCCCTTGAATATTAAACATGATTAGTATTGGGTTTACTTATAAAAATTGCTTAAAGAATATTATAATTTTAAATTATTTAATCGCATTTTTTTGGCAAAGAAAGGAAAACATGACTTATCTTGAAAATATTTTCCTTTTATGAAAAATGATTATATAATATTTTACCTGTATATATTGCTAAAACTGCGCAGAGCTTGAACTAGTATTTTGAATTGTGTAATTTAGAATTTGAGTTATTTATAGTTTAATATATATTAGAGTAGAAAAAACCTTTTCTTATACAACAAAAACACCAGTTATTATTCCAATTGATTATGACTCTGAAAATAATGTGAATTTTACAAAACTCCTAGTTCAGGGTCTGTATAGAAATCCTAGCCAGTGGCGCACACAGGAATTTTCAAGAGGGAGGGGGTCGAAAGTTCACCATTCTTGTATCCTGCTCCTTTTGATTTTGTCGATTTTTGGGAACAAAACACAGTAAAAAACTAATTTTGGGATAAATAATTAGCATTAATTAATAAAATTAATCATGAATAGCAAGTAATTAATTAAAATTTACGTGCTAATACTTAGAATTATAATCAATCGGAAAAAAATCGAGGACTTTGGGGTGGTACGGGCCCCCAGGACACCCCCATTGTGTGCGCCACTGCTCCTAGCTATATAGAGCCAAAGTATTATTATTATAAAATCATTTTTCATAAAAGGAGAATGTTTCAAACATGACATTCTTCATTTTCTGTTGAAAATTGCATTTAAATAAGTTTTTCTCGTAATCGCGTTCTGAAAAAAAAAATTCATGTGCTTTCTAATTCAATTGGCACTAAATGTAAGGCAAATCGGGGGAAGTTTTTTCACATTTAAGGATTTTTTTATTAGTACATGGAAAATTGAAATGGAAACACCATAAAAAAAATACTTTATTTTTCATTATTTCATTGGTTATGTATACAAGTTGATTCTCTTTTTAGTATGAAAATAATTAAGAAATTGAATGTTCAAGAAATTAATTTAATTAATTAATTCTCCCCCCATATATGAGGGAAGATGCCACAGTCATACTTTACGTTTATGAACTTTTAACATAAGTAACGGAATATTATAAAAGTTGTACTCGCCACTTTAAATGTTCACAAAACCGAAAAATAAGACCGATTAATTCAGATAAATTCACAAGTCAGACTCTTTACACGGACCAGACTCTTCACACAAGTGGCTCAAAATTACCATCTATCGACGCATAAAAAGTACTATTAATAAACTGGCGTCTTCCCCCAACTGGATTATTTTCCCAAATTGCCTTATATATAAAAAAAATATTCATTTAAAAGTTGTTGTTTTCAAAACATCATGTAGAATCTGTGGGTTTTTGTTCATAAAAGGTGTTCAATCAGTTTTTTTTGTTTTGAACTAGTGAATTAAAATGGCAATCCTGTATTTTAACGTTATTTAATATCAAACTGTCATGTCCAATACATGCATGCAATAGTTCACTTAAATTTCCTTTTGAGGGATATTTATTTATTGTGGTCTGGATCCATCCAAGATGTCGCGTGACAATTTATTTCTAGTTTACCCGCCAAACGGAAAGAAGCCATTTGTATCTCTTAAAAGCTAAAATTTCTGCGTTTTTAAGTCAAGAGGAGGCAAACTTGAATCACCCTGTATGTGGACCAATCAGAAAAGCCTTTAAGGGAAATGATACGGTTTTAATAGCTCCCGGTTGACTATGGCTGTAAATAGATGATGTCAGAGCGAAGAAGCTTTTGTGAACTTTATGTAAACTGTGCAGGTGAATGTCTAGTTTTGTGTGTCGCTACTCATATTGCAACCCGAAGGTTACATGTGTAGTTTTGGTCATTAAAAAAAGCAGACATTGTAATAAATATAATTACTTTTTATTTATGACTGATAAACTTATGATTAATTCCAGTTCCGTGATGACTAATTCCGTGGGTGCAATCTTAATTAATTTCCTAGTCAAAGCTTACAAGATAATCAAATGTGCACTTATGTTTACAAATGGACTTAATGTATATTATATCCACTAATAAATCACTGTTCGGCTCTTTCCTAAACTGCTACAGTCACTTCAAATTAGCTTCTCTATTATTTCCACTCATCCGAACGGCAGCACTAGACTGAATGATAAATTAAGGACGTGCAACTCGGTTCTTAAGATTAACAACTAGCTACTCACGATTAAATCTAACACACCTGTTGCCAGTGTTTAAATAGCATTTACATTAGCATAAAATCAGATCATTTTCATGGAGGAAGATGGTTTTAAACTCAAACCATAGTTAAATAATAATTTTCTCAAAAGGATTAGCTTAAGAACGCTGAAGACCGCGTGACTCTTGTTTTATATTTGTGAGAGTTTTTTGTTATGTATAACTAAATAAATGTGAATTTAAAAGTACCAAGTCTACTCAACCTTCAACGACTGCATGAAATTAGTTTATTACATCCAACAAAATGTCATATTACACGTTAAAGACATTAAAATTCAAACAAAATTACCACATACATATATTCCTTGTTTTTCCTATAGCTGACGTTTTAAGAATGAGCGCATTTTATAAAACCAACAAAAATAATCACCAAATTATTATTTTATAAATATTTCAATTCCTTCCGATTCTGCCACACAATACCGCCTTCTAGCCTTTAAATTCTTGCTTATGTATGTGCTATAGTTTCAGATCTTCCCTTCAATTGCTTGCTAAAATTGAAAAGCCGTAGCCACATTGCAATTTTTCCACATTTCCCAACCACTTGAACCTCTCATACTTGAACATTTCCCTACCTTTCTTAACTTTCATAGCTCTATTCCCTGGAGAGCTTTCCTCAATTATTCAGTTTCATTATCGATTCCAACGCTTCTTTAGGCGGTCATTCGACCCATCACCCCACCCGCATACTCAATGAGACTATCAAGAGTTCATCCCTCCCCTCAACTAACGACTCGATCAGCCCTTTCCTCTGGACCAAAGCACAGCCCTGGGGATAGATTCAAATTCGCCGCTTGAATAGGAAACTGCGGCCATTCACAAACAAGACCCGACGCCCATCAAGTCATGCTGGGATCTGTTACACATGCCCATGCATAAAATGGCCCCGAATAACTAGACAATAGCTGGCAACCGAAACATCGCTTCTCTGGAATCAACCATAGAAACTGTTATGAATGGAATTTATCTTTTGGAGATGGCCACGGATCGCGAAGTTTGTGGCAGCTTAAGGGTATGTGAGTTCTCTAGTGGTGTAAGTCGAAGCTTTTGCTTGAATAAGTACATGCTGAATATTTACCGCTGTTATGAGATTTTCTGTGAGACATATGGTGATATGCTTGCAGTTAGTGTTACAGGTTTTGTGGGATATGGAGCTACAAAGACTATAATCCCCTAAAAGACGGAAAAAAATTCACAAGTTAATAGATAATAAATTATTCCATTTTCTGAACAAAAAAATCTAAATTTATTTGACACAACTTTCTACGATGTATCTTTGAAAGTAATGTTGCAATGTGGATCACTTTTGATAAAATATCTGAGAGGATTTCGAGGATGTGTATATCTTCTGAAGCTTAAAAAATCATGATTCAAGTTCATTTAAACAGTTATAAGAGCTATAAAAATGATATTGTCTAATAATTTAAATGCTTGCGTTAAGAATTGTATAGCTGTTCAGAAATTACGGGATTTAAAGGTTTTATCAAATGACTTTTTGTGGGGTTTTTTTACATTTAATTATAAATATTATCAGAAAGTGCGTGTTTAAAAATCAAGAAATCAATCTTAAGTGAGAAAAACGTTGATTCTTATTAATTTAATTTATATTTTTCTACTTATTTACTTTTAGAATTTTGAAGGATTTTTTAAATCATGAAATTAAATCACAAAACTGTTTGTGAATTCTAGATAATGATGAATGTCTTATTAGAATTTTTATATGTAGTTTATTACATTCGATATATTTTTATGTGGATAATTATGTATACATAATATTAATTTCTTTTTGTATGCTAGTGTTTGTAAGGAAAAAAATATTTAACGGATAAGGAAAACTATTTAAAAATATTTGTTAATGATTATATATATGTGTGTGTAGTGTTAATGAATTAAAGAGTGGATTCTGTGTAGAATGTAGACAAGATAGGTTAAAACACTGGCCATGATTATATAAATATTTATAAATAAAATATAACATTGAAATGGAAGATCTTCAGGCACACAATATAACATATTTTTAAAATTTACGAATATCTTCAATTTTTAGAATTCATTGAAAATACTTTGAAACAAAAAAGATCGAGAAAGATACGTTGAGGAACATTAAAAAATAATTATACGTATTACGGGGGAAATTACTAATGTTTCGACACTTTTAAACAAATTTATTGAGAATAATTTAAAATACTATACTTAAAATTAAATATTTGAATAAAAACAGATTATAACATTCCGTTTTAGACTGAACGCGATTGTTATATATTAGTTTCTGAAATTAAGTGGTCACAAATTAATTATCAAATATTAATTCTCGTAATCAATTTTAAGACATTACAATAATATAATGAATGTGATTATAGTAAAAAGTAAATTGATTATAAGCCGATGATTTTATTTCACTTCTAAGAGTCATCGAAACAGAAATATGTGAATAAAGATTAAATTCATTAATACCGTATATATTGAGTAACAAATGGTACAAAATATTTTTTTAAATTTCAAAACAAAATATATGAGGAAATTATGAATAAGGTGGAATGAAACGTAAAACAAAGAGATTCAAAGCAACGTTTGAGAGATTTATTTTTTTATATGCACCTCCTTCTCATTAAACGTTCTTTTTTGACACAATTTTGAAATAACACAACCCAATAAAATTCGTTTGTGTTTCTTTGTCGAGTTTATTTACTTAAATACGATTTAAGATCTATGATTGAAATGTGAAAGGATGAGGACGAGATTCATTAATAAAGAGCTAGATTAATTAGTACAAATATGGAAAATAATTTTTCACTCATTAATACAAATGTGAAATGCGCTGCAAAATTCTTGAGAGATCTGAAGATTTGTCAAACTAGTACAGTACTGTACAAATTAATTGGGACAAACACAAAAAATTTTAAAAATGTTGTTAGATTAACTTACGGGCACGGTATAGCAATCTAATAGCTCCTCTAGCTTGAATGAGAGCCCATACACGGTTTGGCATGAATTCCACTAAATTATAACATAAATTTGTAATCTCGTTATCACGAAACCAAACTTTTATAGCATTCTCAATCATTGTTTTATTTGTTGAGCAGTCCATTTTATTCATACGTATCTTTACTCTACAAATCTATCTCTTATCTCCACAAATGTTCGAGGGGATTTACATCAAGAAAATTACCAGGCCAATCCAAAACCGTTATTTTCTGTTTTTGAAAAAAAATGATTCGTTAGTTTAGAAGTAGGGCATGAAGCACACGATCTTGTTGAGAGATACCAATACCACCAGCGAACGTTTGCATCATAGGCACAACTTAACTTTCTATTATAGAAATGTATTGCTTAGAGTTGTTGTTTCCAATCGCCTTGGAGCAGGAAAGCCTACACCAAGTCCATTTGATCTTTCCGCGTAATAGTGCCCCCCATCGGCTCTTGCTCTTCATACAATTGTCGCAGGGAAATGCCTCAGCAATCCAGAAGATGAGCAGGAGAAGCAAGGAGAGAGCAGGGACAGGTAAAGAAAGATTTACCCCCAGCACAAAAGTCATACTACGCAGTTGACCACTTCTAAAACGCGCCAAGGCCGTCTGATGAGCTCTGGAACTCCTGCACTGTATAGATAGGCCAGGACTCTTAGCGCTGCGTACCAGTGATGAGCAGGAGGGTTTCGCCAAATCATATTCAATTTATTTCTTTGGAAGGAATGAATTCCCGAATGGGTTAAGACAGTGGAACTGGTGTTAGGGAGATCACATCCCCTACCAGCCAGCTCATCAGCAGCTTCATTCCCAGGCACACCCACATGTGATGGAATACACTGCAGACATACTTGTTTCTTCTGACCAAGCCTAACTAATTTGGATAAAATATCTAGACCAGTACTGTCCATAATTTTTGGTCAATTCTTCAAATAATTTCTTAGAGTTCATCGTCCCTTCAAATGGTACTAAGCTGCCAAGTCCTCCAGAAGTAAAATAATCCCAAAACATCGGTTTCAGAGGGTGTTTAACTGTTTGAATAAGACCTTGTTCCCTGATGGATTCTCCACGACTCTTCGCCTGATAAATCTTGATCGAAACCCTTGCACAAAAAATGCGTTTCGTCGCTGAATACAACCTTCTCCCAACCTTATGCAGCCCAGAACAGATATTTCCTGGCCCAATCCAAACTTATTTCTTCATTGCAGGTGTTAATCACTGGTTTCGATTGGTTTTCTTGCAAATCTCCCAGCTTCAATAAGCCTTCGTCGAACTGTCGATTGTAGCAAATAATTCCCTCCAAAGATCTCTACTTGTGTTGTAAGGATACTTCGTACAAGAAATTCGTTCGAAGTCTGGTCTTGCGTTTGCTTCCCCATTTACTCTTTCGTTTTGGAGACACTGTCTTAAAATCCTTTTGCTGATTAATCCTCCTAGAAGCACAGGGTTTTCAACACCAACTACTGCAGCAATATCCCTCACAGTCATAGAATCATGCTGACTAAGGGTAACAATTCTAGTCTTTTTCCTGGGAATGATATCCATTTTTAAATACACGTCAGAAATTTCACACGCGCGACTACTTCTTACAGCAACTGAAGCGCAAATGAAGGGAAAAATTTCGACACGCCATGATCAAGTGGTCAAACCAGTTTAGATTAGTCAAGGGCAGTCGCACATTGTAAGAAAATACTGCTTAAACCCGTTTAAGGCAAGAAAACCTTTAGAAAAAGGAGCAGTTTTCTTAAAAAATATGTTTGTCCCAATTAATTTGCACAGTTCTTTATATAAATAAAAAAGAATAGATAAACATATATCAGACTTTTATTAAAATAATCTAATGTCATTAAAATATCGGAAAGGAGCTTAACTTAAACAAACGTTCATTTTATCTGAAGAACTTCTTCCTTGAATTCAAACATATTGGATGTGATAGATCTTTCAAAAAAGGAGCGCGATTTTGATTAACTTACCAACACACACAAATACGCTCATAAATAACAATTCCCAACAAAAAATTAATATTATGTCTAGTATTTAAAACTTAAGGCTTTTATACTTTTTTTAGGCAATATACAAATATATTTCTAATTTTACTCAGCATTCATGTAATTAAGATTAAAAAAAATATGTATATATGCATTTTTTTTCATTCTTCGTCACTTTTTATATTGTTTTTCGAATTAATTTATGTACTGTTCTTACACGATTTTTTGAAACGTAGAATGCATCATCTCTCACTTTCTATACAATCTGTAGCTTTTATCAGTTTTACGTGCATTTTCAAGTGGCCGCGATAGCCTAATGGTCAAGGTAACGGACTCGTGACCAGCGTGCCATTAGTTCAAACTTAGTATCGTTGAAAACCTACCATGTAGGGGAGGGGGCGATGCACGTTAAATCTGTCAAAGATCCAACATCCTCCCTTGGTGTGGTGTGGAAGTTAGAAGATGGGGTGCCAGCTCAGGTGTCGTCCTCGTCACTTGATCATAATTCAAAATTACGAGGTCCATCACCAAAAGCCTTAAAGCGGCGGAATAGTGTGACGGTTATATTCACTTACTCACAGACTTTCGAAGAGCGTGTACATTTTGTAAAAATGAATTAGGAAGAATTTTTATTTCCCTTGTGTAAAAGGAAATGTAGAATAACTTTAGAATTAAAAATTATATATATTAAATATATATATATATATATATATATATATATATATATATATATATATTTAAAAAAGAAAAGTAGTTTCATTTTAGTTTGTAGTTATGTATTTATGAATATTTATTTTTGTGTTATGCTTCCTTGCCGAGTATGCTTCTGTGTGCTCATATTTTTAGGTACAGCTATTTCAAACAGAAAAAAGCGCTTTCAAGTTATTTTCAGTTTTAACGTCGTAAAATTCCTCATTTAAATAAGCTTTAAACCATTAAAATTTATGCAGCATTTAACGTGAAAATAAGAGAGATTGTAGATACACCACTTCTACCTTCAACACAGTGGCATTACCAGACGACTTGGTACAATAACGGGCAACTTGGAGTAGATATTTTCCCAGTTTCAAATTAGAATAGCGCCCACTATTGTCATGACTTTAAAGGAACATTTCACGGGTGCCGGCCTAGACAATTTCAACAATTGGAATTGACGGTCGAACATGTATTCGATGGCGGAAATCCATTTAATTTTGCAAATTATATTCATAAGAGCCGTAACGCAATGTCTGAAGCCGCTCATGACGACATTTCGTAACTGTCACACTGTACTCGTTTCAGAAATATCGTTGGAGGGTTGGACTGTAATTCTCTGCTTATTTCTCTGAATATTCTTGCAATGGTAAGATGTGATTATAGCCAAGAGAAAATGCTTATGTGCTTTTGTTTCTATAATCGCCGGCATGCGCGAATTAAAAGCAGTTAATGGACAGATTCGACATTAGAAAAGAGTGTTCCGTCTCAAATAATTTAGAGAGTAAAGTTTTAAAATTCGTTCCATGGCAAGTTTTATTGTTATAAGTTGCGTTCATTTGCTTACACGGAAATTATTACAAGTAGTGTTACGTTTTCGAGAAAATGCTTTGCAGAGCGAAATTAAATTCTTAATTGAAAACGATGCCAGTTCTCTTCATTTCGATGGATTACAATAAATAATTTTATCACAACTTAACATGTAGTCTTAGTTTTTTAAACTATTGCGACAAATAATGTTTGTTCGTTTTAATGATTTTTTTTACAAATATAAAATTGAGATAAAAGACAAAGTTAAAGTATTTAAAATTTGGATAAGTTGTGTCTGTGATTTGTAATGCAAAGTAATTGTCAGTTTTAGAATTATATTTATATCTGATTAAAATTGTAAATAACTGGTAACAATAGTTGCAGCGTTGAATATTTTATATAAGACCCCCCCGGATAGTATAGGGGTTGGGGATGCTGAATACTGTGTGAGAACCCCCCTGGGTTCCACCCTGGACACTAAGATTAACTTGAGGCAAAGAATAACCAGACGCCATTTGTATAACAAATTATATTTATTCAATAGATTCAATTAGAAAAATTCTAATTACAAATGTTCAACAATATGTCTACGTCAAAGGGAATTGCATTTACTATTAAATTAAATTACAAAATCTGATATTAATCAACTACTAATCTTAATATCGAACGGGTTTACCGGAATAAGAGGACCAAGAAACATACGCAACTAGAATTATTAACATTCATTAAATTTTCCTGAACTTTAGTATATATTAATATTGTGGCCAGAGAAACTAAGTTATAATATATCACCTGGCTGTAATGTCGTTCTCTCCATATAGATAAATCCTTCTAATGCTACTTCGCTGAATAATAACAGCAATACTCTAATCACGCAATCCACTCGAATCCTCATAACTTCGTCACTACTGCTACTGGCTCAATCGCCTTCTCTCTTCTAACTTACAACGCTCTCCTTAAATACCTTAATTCATTTTCATATCAAATTTTCTTCTTTTAGAGGTGATTGGAAATATACGCGAATTTACAATCCCCAAAGACGCCGAAGAATATTAGTGTAAAAATGCCGAATAGAGATTCGTCACAACTTCACCGTAGGGCCTGGTTACGAAGCCCAGAAAAGGAATCGATGTTTGTAAATGTTTAATGTCTGTGCACTTTATATACTCGTCGACCCGAAAGTCTTTTTGCGTTTTTTGGGGAAAGGGAAGAGAGGTGGAAGGCCTACAGTCCATTGAGTGTTCTACCTCTAAATTGAGGTGTAACGGAGCTAAGCCGTTCTGCCACCTGCAAGGTGCTCAAATCTGCAGCTAACGACATACGCAAAAACCAGCCCTTTGCTATAATAAATGTCGTGGTCTTTCATCTGACCTCGGGTTAGTGTTTGTGAATCGTTTATCTTTCAGTTTGAACAACTTTTATCTGAAAGAGCTATAAACTCAAAAGAGCTTACTTACATTGATAATGTGTGCGGTTTATAATTAAAGTTATATTGTAGCTTTAGCGTCAAAGTATGTTACTATTGAATTCCACATATTGTTATTGTTTGAAGGGAGGCACGATGAAAATTAGGATTGAAAATTGGGTCGCAAACACTGAAAGTTTGAGAAGCACTGCAATAAAGCTTGAGGTTCATCGTCTTCAATTTTTTTAGTATTTAGACGTGATCATCTTCACCACTAGAATTTCTAACACGAAATCTTGCAAGACACTTTTTTACTAATGAATGACTCAGAATGTTCACCCAAAATGGAATTATTAAATTCCATAGGTAGGTGAGTGGATTTCCTTTTTATTTCAAAACAGAATAGAATGCACGGCCATAAATGTTAATCTGCACCCATCTCTTAAAAATTTCATATAAGTGGAACGATAGCCGATACCTTATGTCAAAAAAGCAACAATTATTAAGCTACGTATGTCCAGAATGGCGGCTGAATTGAACGGGTTAAAGTGGGTTCTGATGCAATTAAATTCAGAATAAAGTTTTTACTTTCACATCTATTAGTGATTGTTTTGTTAACAAAAACATAAGGAAATTCAAGTATATTTTCTTTTCTTTGTCATCTTGTATTAACCATACAACGTTTATTTACTCACGGCCCATATGGTTACATGCAGTTTGCTATTCCAAACCAAAGAATATTGTTAACAATAATAAGGAAAATTTCTTTTGAAGCATAAAAAAAGTACTAATGATATTATCGAAAGACGTAAGCTTCAATACTTCAGTAAAAATGTCAAACACGATTAAAATTTAATATTAAATTTGCTTATTATATCCCAAAACTTTGGGAATAGGGATTTGTTGTAAAATCAAGTATTAGTTGTAAAATCAAGCACAGTTCTCATGCCTGACTACGTAACCTGTGAATAGCTCTCTGGAATAATATATACTGACTATAGGATAGAGCAAATCTAATCGGTTTATAATAGGCATTCCTAAACGCTTCTAATCTGCAGCGTAATTAGTCACGTAGCTTACAGAGTACACCAGATTGACTGTGCACGGAGTACTAAATAGATTTGACATTTCCGAACTCCCACCTTGCAGTTAATATAAGAATATATAAAGGCCTAAAGTCACACGATGTCTCTGAAACTTATACTTGAAATATAATTTATACAGAAAATATTCAGAAGTATTACTATCACATTTCACTTCTATATCGTGCAGAGAACAGTATATTGTAATGGTATATGTTTGAATCAATAATGTTCTGCATGCAACATTAAATGCTTCAACTTTTATTAATAAATATACTTTATGTATAAACACATAAACTTAAAAACCAATTAAGGTTTAGCATACATCTATAAGATATCATATCATTATGTATATAACATATGATATGTTTCAAGTTAACTCTAAGCTTTTTTGTTAAAAATGGTTTTAATTCTGCTAGCCATCAAAAGATGTTACTTTGAGAGAAAAAGGACGCCATATAAAGTTCTAAGTGGCTCTACTACTTATGTGTAGATGTGAAATAGCGTTCTTAGTTCTGGATTATACTTGAAAGTTAATGCAGTCATATGGGGTTATAAAATATAATGATCTGGAATTAGAAGTGTTTTGATCATCTGTTCGGAAAAATATAATTGGGTGTATAATTACTTGAAGACGTAACGGAAAATAAAAGTTAAATGCTGTATAGGGGATTTAATTTTAAATCTAATTTAATTGTCCTTATACATATATATATACATATATATATATCCTTTATATATATATATATATATATACATATATATATATATATATCCTTATATATATACATATATATATATCCTTATATATATATACATATATATATATCCTTATATATATATACATACATATCCTTATATATATACATATCCTTATATAAGGAACACAAATACTCAAACTAGACTAACTATTTTGGTGCTTGGGGATTGGATTAAATGAAACTTTTGTTTTAAAAGAAAAAAAATCAGGTAAGTTCTTTAAAATCAGTGTCTGAATCCGAGTTTTTGAATAGTTCGTAAAATTTGCATCAACACATTGGAATATCTACTTGTAACGAGTGTTGCTATAAGGCATGAAACATAGAATGACGATCCCGTGCTTCCTGCTCATTTTTCAAGCAAAAAAAAAAGGGCACAACATGTCTGACTAACACAAATAAGAAACAAGATAATAAATGAACAGAAAATTGTGTTAGCTTCACATAGGATGAAATTGTGTTAGCTTCACCAAAAATGAAACTTTTATTGATGTCCGGCATTTTTCTTTATATCAATTTATGATTGGAAGTATTCAACCATTTGACAATGTTCTCGTCTTTGTAATTATATGTTTAAAACTGGAAACCCCGAAATTTATTCCTCCTCTCCGCATTTATATTTATATACAGGTTTCGTATTTAGGACAGATTTTTTTGAAGGAAAAACGAATTATAACTTAATACACGGATCGGTTTATATTCGGAAGTATATGATATATGTATTATTTTACATTTAAGTAAACCGTGTAGGTTTTCACTAAAAATTATTTAAATTTCAACAAAGTACTGATAACACAATATTTAATTGTTTACTCGTTTCTAAGTCATTCTATCTTTAAGAATCCTGCGAAAAATTTCCCCATTCTTTAGCAACATTTCTACTCTGATTAGATTAGATGTACGATTCGTTTTGATTAATAGTTCTCATTGTTAACACATTAAGATTAATGATAAAACTACCCGGATTAAAGATCCCATTTCATCCGGTCGGAATGAGATAAATTTTCTATTAGGGAGACTAATTAAATTTGACCTAATTCATTTGATAACACAAATGATATCGAACATTTCAATAATGTCGCGATTAATTTTGCAATGTGTGATTAATTATTGGATTATATTATCATTTCAATTGATATTTATTCTTAAACATATTGAGGAAAATCATTATAGGAACTTTTAATGAGTTGTTTTGTGCTGCGGTAGTGCAGGGGTAGAGATGGTGGTTAGTGACTTATGAATCTGATAATACAGATCTGAGTACTAGTTATACCAAAATGGTTTCTCATCGACAAAAAATGTTGTTACGTAGATTGGGGCTCGCGTATTTTGTACTATCAGTCTCAAAGAGCAAAGCAGTTCCTTAAATCAATGAAAATTATTGTAAATTCACAAAATGTATCCTAGAACGTCTTTGCGACTTCTACAACGCACAAATCACAACTATCAGTAGTGTATAAAATACATTTATGTAATGATAAATATCATTCGAAAGCAATCGCTCAAATGGTAGCAACTAAAGCCTTAACAACTGAAGATAATACTGACTCAGTTTCAGCGAGCCATTCCTATTTATAGTATGCGCAGTCTTTCTCGAAATACCCGCTTACATGATAGATCGTGGTGTTAAGACGTCTCAGGGGTGTTAATTTTTTTTTAAAGGGAGAACATTTAAACAATTTCCAAACAGGTATAATTCTTTTAAATTTAAATTAAATAATTCGAATCTTTTACACAGTATTTACAAGGGATTATGGCTTCAAAAAAGTGCAAAATGTTTGAAATATAATTATAATTAAAATAATTTAAGCATATGAAAATTCTGTAATAAACATTAAGTAATTTTTGCGTTGCACACACACTATTTTCTAAAATAGTGAACCTGATGTATAAAACTTTATAGAATTATAAAATGTATCATATTCCTTTCACCCTACATCATTTAAGAATAATGTATATTTTGTATTTCAAAATATTTGAAAAATATTGAATTTTTTTTAAAAAATTTGAAATGTAACTTTTATTTTTTAAAAAATATAATTTAGTATTCTACCAATATTATATTACTACAGTGTAATAAGGATACATTTAACTTTATAAATCAACTTAAAGCTAGTAATTAACGCTACTGTTTTAGAAAATAACATGCGCGACGTAAAACTTAATAAATAATTCTTATAGAAAAGTTTCTTATTTTCATATGCTTATAATTCTTGATTATATTTTAAACATTTTATACTTTTCTGAAGCCCCATTCCTTTATAGATAACGAGTAAAAAATTCGAATTATTTAATTTAAATTTAAAATAGTTATACTTGTTTGAAAAACGTTTACATTTTCAGCTCTCTAGAGAAATTTAACACACCTGAGACCTCTTAATTTTCCAGTAATTTTCAGAAGCATCCATATGATAGCCAAGTCACGTGGCCGCGGTAGCCGAGTGGTATAGGAATCGGATAGTGGCTTGTCTTGTCACGAGTTCAAACCCAGTACCACTAAAGACCCGCCGTGAAGGGCAGCGATGCACGTTAAATCTGTTGAGAGTTGAAACGTCCTCCCGTTGGTGTGGTGTGGTAGTTAGGAGAGGGGGGTGCCATCTCAGGTGCCGTCCACGTCACTTGACCATGGTTCAAAATTACGTGGTCCGTCGCCAAAATCCCTCGTGTAGCTGAACAGTGCGACGTTAATATTCAATCAATCAATCGATAGCCAAGTCACCAAAAATTAAGCCAACTTGGCTGTGTCGCCAATATTTCATCAAGTTTCGATTGAAACGCCATTATAATGTAAGGGGCAGCTTTGCTTGCAAGTATTACAGTTTTTATCATAAAATAAATTCAACAGAAAGTAATATTAATGTGCGAAACGTACAGATATAAATTGTTTAAACTATTTTTAGCATTAATTACACAATATTTGTAAGAATATTTTTCTGGAAATAGAATGGAACTTAACTTAAAAGCTTACATTTAATGTGCCATGCTTGCTTCTTTTTTATCAAGCTTGTTATTTGACCATGATTCAGATTAGTGAAATCAATTGTGGTAATGTTTGAGAAGCCCATTTAATTTTTGCTAATGTCCGGTTTTAATTTAAAGTAGCAATACTTGTTGCGTATCGCTGTAGCTAATGGTTTTCATAATTATTTACACGCAATTACGGCTCCTGGGGTGAGCTGAGGTGCAGAAAAACCCTCTCAGAAAAATAAAATTAACAAATTTTAATTTTCAGCTCATTCTTTGCAATTTTTTTTTTTTTTAATATTTTTCAATTTCCTACCAAATTCAATATTTAGTACTTAATGAATGCTTAAGATAATTACAGATATTTTAAATAAATTGGGTTACATATGTGTGGCAATATACATACTTAAGCAAACGACTCCACGAACCAATGAAAACTGAAAACTGGTACAAGCATTCAAAAATATTTCTATACTGAGTTTTTCAAAAAATACTTTTGATTGATTGTGAGTTTTAATTGGATGTAGGTTTCAAAGTTAGTATATTGAAAATAATATTTCATTCAAACGTAATATTTTTAAAACAGATTAAAATATTCCCCGAAGATCAAGATTTTTCTCAGCTTTGCTTGCAAGTATTACAGTTTTTATCATAAAATAAATTCAACAGAAAGTAATATTAATGTGCGAAACGTACAGATATAAATTGTTTAAACTATTTTTAGCATTAATTACACAATATTTGTAAGAATATTTTTCTGGAAATAGAATGGAACTTAACTTAAAAGCTTACATTTAATGTGCCATGCTTGCTTCTTTTTTATCAAGCTTGTTATTTGACCATGATTCAGATTAGTGAAATCAATTGTGGTAATGTTTGAGAAGCCCATTTAATTTTTGCTAATGTCCGGTTTTAATTTAAAGTAGCAATACTTGTTGCGTATCGCTGTAGCTAATGGTTTTCATAATTATTTACACGCAATTACGGCTCCTGGGGTGAGCTGAGGTGCAGAAAAACCCTCTCAGAAAAATAAAATTAACAAATTTTAATTTTCAGCTCATTCTTTTGCAATTTTTTCTTTTTTAATATTTTTCAATTTCCTACCAAATTCAATATTTAGTACTTAATGAATGCTTAAGATAATTACAGATATTTTAAATAAATTGGGTTACATATGTGTGGCAATATACATACTTAAGCAAACGACTCCACGAACCAATGAAAACTGAAAACTGGTACAAGCATTCAAAAATATTTCTATACTGAGTTTTTCAAAAAATACTTTTGATTGATTGTGAGTTTTAATTGGATGTAGGTTTCAAAGTTAGTATATTGAAAATAATATTTCATTCAAACGTAATATTTTTAAAACAGATTAAAATATTCCCCGAAGATCAAGATTTTTCTCATTTTTGCTGATACAAATAGTCTTAAAAATACAAAGCAATAAATATGCTTATTCATCCATTGCAAACTTCCATAATAATAATCAATGTTTTATGTTTTGTATTTAATTACAAATTGCCTAGTTTACCACCAAATATGTCTAGTACTATGTCTTTTTATAGCTCTTTTTAAGGTTACTTTAAATCTACAGTCCCTGGCCAAATTATTAGACGCACTATAAGATTTTATGAAAAATATTAATTATCAGGTGATACTTTACAGGTTTTTTGTATTTATGAGATACAGTGTATGTTTTTTTTGGTTGTTCATTTAATAATCTATTATTATCACAAATAAAACATCATCATTAAAGAAAAAAATATACATTTATTGACTCTTGAAAGAAAACTGAAACAAATATAATTAAATATTAATATTTTGTTGTGCCACCTTTAGCCGCTATGAGAGCTTCAATTCTGTGCGGCATGCTATCAATACACAAGACTGTACTGTCTCCTGCATTTGAGGATGATGACTCCACACTTGAATTATTCTTTCTAAGAGCTGCGTTTTATTTGTAATCACATCTGTATCCACTTCTCTTATCATTAACTCCCAAACGTTTTCGATTGTGTTCTTAACAGGGCTATTACCCAGCCAATCCAACAAAGGGATATTTTGTTCTGCCAAAAAAGCTTTGATAGACCGAGCTGTATGGCAGGGAGAGCTCCATCTTGCATAAAAATGTATGGTTCTGCATTTGGAAACCATTGTTCCAGCTGCGGAATCAAGCGATTTTGCAAGACATCTTTGTACTGGTCTTGCCGCATCATACCACGTACAAACGTCCAGTACCCTTGCCGCTAATGACTGACCAAATCATTATTTTTGTAGGGTGTTTCACAGTCTGAACAACACAGTCAGAATGAAACTTTTGTCCACGATGACGACGCACAAACTGAGCTTTGTTCTGCAAAATTTCAAATGTGCTTTCATCACTGAAGCAGACCTTTCAAAAATAAAAAAATAATAAATAAACATATTTGCTGTTCATTTTGTAATCATAGTAAATGGTAAACACTTTGTTTGTGAATAAATTATAACAACATAATGATCTCCAGAAGTCCACATCTTAATCACGTCACTGTTTGGTCCAATTCAGACGCTTTGCTTTCATTGCAGGGGTTAAACATGGGCTTCCTGGCGGGGCGGCAGGTCTTAAAATTTAAATCTTTTAATTTTCTTCAAACAGTGCGTTCAGAAGCATTCACATTAATATCTTGGAGTTGCGATTTTATCACTTTTGTGGTAGCAAATCTGTTTTCAAGGCAAATTTTCTTAAAATATCTTTCTGACCTTGGGGGGGGGGAATAGGCTTTCTGCCGCATTTTTTCTTTCTTTTTGGGCTCAATTCTTCCCCTGACTCAATTTTCTTCTTTATTCGGCGTACACTAGCTTTAGAAACTTTCAACCTTCGTGATATTTCGCGGTTTGAAAACAATTTTGCATTCACAAAGGCCTTTATTTCTGATTTCTTACATGGTGAAAGATCGCCTTTTTTTACCCATGCTGAAAGTGTACAAACTGATTATTTAAACGCCGCACATGAAATAAACAAATAACTGCGTAATATAAAACTGCTAAATCAACAAACAAAGTACATTAACCCACAGAAACACGTCCGCAACTGCAGCATGCGTGAACGCGACTCGAGTAGGTTTAGACTTGTTTACGTTCGTGTGAGAATTTATTAACTTTGTGTTGCCATGTTTGAGAAATAAATACAAATACATAATATATAATAAATTTCCTCATTAGAAAACCATTGGATCTATGTTTAAATGTGAAAGTATTGCATATAAACTTGTATAAAACAATAAATTATTAAAAGACAGGAGTGCGTCTAATAATTTGGCCAGGGACTGTATTAGTTTACAACTCTTACTCAATTAAATGAAATAATATTTTCACTTAGGTTTTCATTCTCACGTTTCAACGAAATAAATTTCACTATTAATAATATAATATAAGTTAATAAAATTATGTCGCCCATCCGGGATAGTAGTTAGCGACGCTGATTGCTGTGCCTTTGGGCCTGGGTTCGAATCCCGGAGAATGCATCGATGTTTGTAAATGTATAAGGCCTTCACGGCGTGGGGGTACTTTAAGTGACCGTCGAGCCGCAAGTCCTCTCGTGAGATTGGTGGTAGGGGAGGATAGGTGGGAGGCCCCTGACCAACCCCAGGGTATTATCCCTCAAAATTGGGGTAAAACCAAGCTAAATAATTCTGTCATGTGTTTGGTGCTCAAATCTACGGCTAACGACAGGAGTCACTTAGATCTTAGCCATAATGAATTTCGTGGGCCTTGATCTGGCCTTTTCTGATGAGGGGGTATTAGTAACAACAACTATTATTAATAATATTATCAAATATTTTTTTTTGAAATACATTTCGCAAAATCAGTAGAGTGCATACAGTTCGAAGTAAATACAATCAAATTTATTAAGAATTTGTTGGTTGATTTATTAAGAATTGACGCATAACTATCAAGATCCAGTGTTATATTAACGATACAAAACAATTTTATCGCTTCTCTATCGTATTCAAGTCATGGAATGCATTTATATCAATAATTAATCTGAAGCCCTTTTTATTTCCAATTTTTCATACTTCAGCGTTAAATATTTATTTCTCTCTCAGACTAATTTGATATTAGCTTGCGTAAATATTCGAGGGGCCATTTTCTATCCATTACAATGGATGTTTTACAAATGATTCTGTAACTAGCTAACTGATTAATTGCTGTCACCACAAGGCAATTAGGATTAGGACCGAAACCATTAGGATTAGTACCAGTATATTTCAACGCAGCTTTAGACAAAATCTTTAATGCTGTGTAGATAAATTATAGGCTTGACTTATATCCTCCGATTATACAAATGAAGATAAACATTGCAGACATCCAGACTCTGTTCTGCTATTTATTTATTTATATTTGCCCTAATCTATTCCGCTTCTTTTAATTGTAGTTTTTAAATATTATTTTTACATAGTATCGGATTCTACTTACTGTAATTCTTGTCCTTAAAACATTACATTGACGGTTATATTTGAGAATATTGCTGCTAATATATTAAATACGAATCAATCTAACATAATTTCATAAATAAATTCTAATTAGTAAAATTAAGCAAATTATATCTTTAATGAATCATATAAATAAAAAAAGTTCTAAATATTTAATAAACTCATATGGATGTTGTTTACGAGTATATTTTTTCCTTCTGATCCATTTTCTAAAGTAAAATATCTCAATCAAGTTTTAATTTATTGCAACCAAATTTTGTCAATGATTTCTTTTTTTTAGTGTACAGTCGTTTGAAATAGAAACTTATAAGAATAGTTACTCATATTAATTAAAATCTCAGGTAAAGTTAAATTTATCTCTGGTAGAATACAGATATCAAAATTAAAAAGAAACATATCGTTAAAATTATTTATTTTTTAAAATTTATTGTGTATGTTTAATTATAGCTTAATATACGTTAATTTGTTATAATTATGTTTAATTATAACTTAATAATATTTTAATTTGTTACAATTATGTTTAATTATAGCTTAATATACGTTAATTTTTGTTATAATTATGTTTAATTATAACTTAATAATATTTTAATTTGTTATAATTATATGTTTAATTATAACTTAATAATATTTTAATTTGTTATAATTATATGTTTAATTATAACTTAATATATGTTAATTTGTTATAAGTATGTTTATTTATAACGTAAGAAATGTTAATTTGTAGTAAATATATAATTAATTTAAAATGTTCAATTTGATAAGAATATATTTTGTTTAATTTATAATTGAATGAGATATATTGAAAAGAGGAATTTTTTAAATAATTTTTAATGATAAATAATATATTGTAAATATTTTCATTTAATTATCTTTTTTTTTCATAAATTCATTAAACTTAAATTCATTAAAAATTTCATTAAAAAATTATTGTTTATTTTTTTAAAGTATTTGCTTTTGTATCTTTCTTTAAAATGTGAAAATTGTTACTTTTTTAAATAATTTCAAGATGCAATTCCTAATTTTCATGTCATTTTTCTTCTGTTCTTCTATATATAATAAACACACTTCCTCTCTCAAATTAATTAATGTTTCAGTTTTGAAACTCTAAGAATTAAAATATGGTATTTTTATTTGTACAGATAACATAAACTTTGCGGTGTTTACATATCATTGTAATTATAAACAACTTAAACTGATTTACGGACATAAAGGGGTTTTTTTTTTTTTAATTTACAAAACAATACTTATGGATATTTTCCGAAAGAAATTGAATATATCCTTCTTATTTTTGAAAAAGTTTTTCTTTTCTTTTTAATTTTAAATATATTTTAATATTTTTTTCTGAAACTCACCTCCGAATATTTGCTATATCTATTTTACAAATTGTGCTCAAACAATACTGTTAACGGTATAAGCGAAATAAGTGGAGATGCTTGCATTAAACACAGAATTTATTTTTACTAATCGTATACTTATACTAAATACTTATCTACCAATACTAATACCACTACTATTCTTACACTAATCTTAATACTTATCCACCAATACTAATACTACTACTATTCTTACACTAATCTTAATACTTATCTACTAATACTATATATTACCATACTTAAATACTATATAAGTTTTGCAAATCCTTCAAAATATTTATTGTCTCTCTATTCAACAATTTTCTTTTTTTTTCTATTTACTAATACTTAATTCTGAATCCTATCGAAGTATGAAGCTACCTGATTAATTGTTTTCTCCACAAAACCGTTAGGCTTAGAAAAGAATGATTCGATCTAAAGGGCTAAATGACACCTTCATCCTTAACAATGACACATCTTACTCGTTTAACGAAACACTAATCAGCGCCACGTCGATAAATGACGCTCCTGCATCGAATCTTTTCTCCTCTTCTCGCAGCCTCCATCTCCTTCCTTTAGACCCATAATCGAAGAACGGATTTTGTGGCATGCAAGGAAACACGTCTCGTAGAAATTTATAACTGTTTGTTGTTGTGTTTTTCTTTTTGATAACACAAATCTTTCAAAGGCAGTATAAGCTTCTTTCTCGATTTTGAGAAAAGTTTAAAAAGGGAGATAAGAAAGAGAGTGAAGAAAAAAGAATGAGGAGATAAGGTTAAGATCAATTTATTGTTAGGTAGCGATTTAGAACTGAGATATTGTGTTAGATTGATTTAGATTTTCATTAATCGATTGTGTACCTTAGAAATTGTTTTCTTCAAGTAATATATTAAGATAAATTGCCGTAGAGATTTGAGCAAAAAGTATTATCTGCATAAATTTATTTTGTGTTACATTTTCTGTAAATATTTAAATGGTTAATTGTGTTTCACGTACATACTGTATATCGATTCAACCACTTATAAAGGAACAGATAAGAGTAAATTATATGCTTTTGTCTTTAATTCTCTCTCATTGAATTTACTTTTATTATTTTTAATTCCATTTTATCTCTGTGACTTCCATTATAATAGTTAATTGAATTAGAATCGAAATGTATTATATATTTTTTATAAGTTAAAGAACTTTGACGTGAGGATCTAACTTTTTAAATATGAAGTTTCCAATTAAAAATTTTATTCCGAAAACTTTTTCAAATAAAACTTTTTGGTACTGTCTGCTATTCTTCTTAATATAATAGTAAACTTTTAACTTTTATTGATGAGTGAGGCTTTATTGATATCACACTGATCAAGATGTCTATTGACAACAACTTCGTAATTTTGACCCTCAGTCAAACAACGAGGGTGACACCTGATGTAGCACCCCCTCTTCAAACTACCACACCAAGCCAATTGGAAGAGTTTGAACTTTGATGGATTTAACGGGCACCAGCCCCCTTACTCGGTGGGTCTTTAGTGGCACAGGGTTCGAACTCAAGACATGCCTGAAACTAGTTCATGACCATAACTATACTTGGCTACCTACCCGGTTAACTTTTGTTTACATTATATATAACTATAATGTCTAATACATTAAATATTAGTTGGCTCGAACGTATTTTACTTCTGAAATGTTATGAGATTCATTTACTAAATTTTTAATATCCAATATCATTAAAATAAATTATGAAAATATATCACATAAAATTATAATGCTAATACAATCATCTCAAATTATTAAAGGCAGTAACCAGATTTACGGTCTCTCTGTTTTTCATATTAAGAAAAATTATATTTATGAAAAATATCACTCAAGTAAGGGGGAAAAAATCTGCCTAATTTTTATTTCATGCAATGAGTTTTTTTTTAAATTTATTTTTATCCTTACGTGCATGCCAAAGTAACCTAATTAATTTGAGATTACAGTGAATATTGTTAAATAATCAGCTTTAAAAGAAGTCGAATATAAATAAAAACGTATGAATCCCAATTTGCCTTTTTATATATACGTTATGTCGTCATGCACAATACTTCTTTATAAAGAAAATATACATTTTCTTTAAGTTAATTAAGATTTTTATTTCTACGTAGATAGAATATGATCCCAATATTTTATTAGAGGGGGATTACATTCATATAACTATTCTTGTTATATTAAAATATGTCCTTTTATATTGGGAATTAAATTTTTTCATATTATATATATATTCTTGAATGTCTCGTTATCTTACAATCTCAATTTTTTAAAAAAATTTCATGAATGTTCATCTTTTATTAGTAGAGAATTTAGACTATATATTAATGCTCTTTATAGTATATTTAATATTCTAATTAATCCTGAGCCTAAAAAGATATTTGATGCAAATTTCTAACAACTATATATTAATTATTAGTACATAATGTTATAATAACTATAATGAAAGGCACTACATTGTTATTGATGTGAATGTGACGGATATGCTTAAATATTTAATAACTGATACGTAATAAGAGACATGAAAACATCTTTAAGAAAATGTAAGTTGCCAATATATTTAATCACTAGTTCCGATACTAAAACCTCCAAAAAATCATTTCTTCAACTTAGAAATTTGCTTATGACACAAAAATATTAATTACTTATAATCAACTTGTTATTTAAGATACTATTGTTTCAGAATTAAAATGAAATTTTCAATGTATTGCTTATTATTTAGTGTAGTAGCTTTGTGGTAGTCGAATGGGTATAGTTATTCGCTATGCTGATGAAACTGAGTCCTTATTGCATTAAGAAAGTCTCGTTTAGAATAATTGGTAGTGAGGGTTAATGGACACGATGGAAGTAATTGAATTTTAAAGTCCTTCCTTGTTATAGTACAGGAGATAAGAGAGGAAATTTCGCTACTTGTATGTTACCGCAACCATATTGGCTATATTATATGAAAAGAAGTCCATGGTTGCCAATTTAGAGCGTAATACACAAGCAAAATCGGAATTGCCAACTTGGCGAGTTATCCTTAACGTTGGCATTTTTGCGATAATACGTAAGTACCGAAAACTTTCAGGAGGTGTATTCGTCATTTAATCTTGGTACAATATTATGAAGTCAGTCACCCTGAACCTGGGTGTATAGCTTTGTAACAACCCTGAGATGTCAGTGTTTGGGGATTCGAGCAAAGATCAGCCATAGCATTTTAAAAACAGTTTTTTTTACTATCTTCACTTAATCAACCAACACAATTAAAGGTAAGAAATGCACTCAATAATAAAATTGGAAGAGCAATCGCATAGGCTTAATTCAACTAACATATCAATAAAAATTATTTTCTGAATACTGGAGTTGTTTTGACTCCTACGCTTGAATGCCCTTTAAATATCTTTCTTAACTATACGACCTCCGGTCGTAATCTTGTTCACAGTTTAATATCAATCTAAAATTGTCAACTATCAACCATTGACCATAGTCCCGTACCCTAATGCCAACGTTTAAATAGAAGTACTAATTTGCCTAAATCTCGTCTTCTTCACCGAGTTTACCCAAGATGATTAGAGGAAGTTTCGTGGATAGACCCATTACAGCTTTTAAAGAAAGTTGATTTCAGTCAAATAAATTAGTTATAAATGAACAAACTGTTTCATGTTGTCGACTTATTTTGTCGAATTAAAATACGTCGCCAAATACCACTATATGCTGCCAATGGCGGAAACAACTCCCTCCCCCTACTCCCTGTTTTGAAAACACAATAATAATAACAATCACAATATTTGGCGACATTTTTTATTTGATGAAATTTCACGACAGTATAATACGTTAGTGCCAATTTTCGGAAAAAAAATCACAAGCAAATGAACGCAGTAACTAAACACTACATCAGTAGGGTAATTGATGAAATCCAAAAATAGAATGCTTGATATAATTTTAATCCAATTAAATTATACAGTGTACTATATGTGAATTATTTGTGCATTATTTGTGCACAGAATGCATTATTCAGGCATTCTGTAATACATAAATACTTGACATTTAAATCATTCCTTAGAAAACTGAGCTTCGATTTCTAAATACATTTTCCAAGTTTAATATGTTTTATTCGATATGAGCTGCACATACAAGAAAAATTCATTCATCTATAAATAGAATGTTCACCTACTCAGTATAATATTCACATATAGACACGTCTAGGAATGAAATCACTTCAAAACTCTTTAAAACCATCCTTTTTCTCTTTGCAGTTCCTCCGAAGAAACTCGAGATCCAGAACCATGCGAACGGAAGTACTCTACAAGTTCGCGAAGCTGAAAGAATAGCTCTTACGTGTATTTCGAGGCACAGCAAACCAGCCGCAAAACTCAAGTGGTACCGCAATGGAGTTCTGCTTCAAGGGGGTGAGTTCATGGCCCACTGATTCACATTTCACTTACAGATACAGAATTCCCCTCAGATGGACTCTAATGCGATCCTGAAGACTTAATCTGTTTCACAGTATTGTCTTAAAGTGGAATTCCTTTCGACTTGGATGTTTCAGAAGTTTGGTTGAAAGTTATTGTGTTTTGTGTGTCAGAGGGGTTGGAATGCTTTTATTTTAATGTTTTCAGTCTGTTCGAGGTAGTTTAAGGAATTAAAGGTGATTAAATTAAGTAATAAGGTAGGAGTTTTTTAATGAATTTTGGAAAATGCTTGCTTTATTGTTTGCATTGTTTTGACCTATATTACAAAATATTATTATAAACTGCAAAAGTTAACATGAGTATCAAATGGATTGTAAATTATTATTTTGTATATGTTAAAACACTATAATCTTACAGATTGCATAAAATAATTTTGAAAGCTATATCAGTGTTTCTCAAACTATGGGGTGCATTGCCCCCTAGAGAGGTTGTAATAACTCTACAAGGAGAGCACGAACGTATTGAAAAGTCGAAAACAAAAGATTATCTTTAAAAAATTATTAATTTATTTAAAGTAAGCAAACAAAATATATTCTGGCATTTTTTTAAAAGAAACATATTTATGATACACTTATAAAATACATTGTGCAGTACTGATACATTTATAATTAATTTAATATTACTAAGTTAAGAAGAAGTTTAATAATTACCAGTGGAGCCATGGGCTTGTCATATATAAAACTAAATACAAGAATTAACGCTTATCTTGATAATTTATACGGCTTATAATTAATCCAGTGTTTCTCAAACTGTGGGGCGCGCCCCCTGGGGAGGGCGATAACCTTACGAGGGGGCGTGAGCATATCGAAAATAGAAGATTTAAAAATAATTAATTTATTGGAATGAATTAAAAGAAAATAATTTCAGACATAATAAAAAATGCACTTTTACTCAGATATAATTTATAGGCACGCGATATTAAGTCATCAAAAATAAAAACTTCTTCAATACCTAATTAGCTATCTTTGATCTTATAACCAAATAAAAAAAGCTTTTATGTGATTTGCTGTAATCCCATGATGAGAGATTTTTTACTACGCTATATAACTCTTTCAGAGAAAAAACAGATCCCAGACCCAGAATCGAAGAAATTTAGGAACATAAAAAATTCATCACTGTCATTATTTTTGAAATACTGCACATTATAGCTGTAATCTGTATGACCTTCTAAGTTATTGGTACAGTTAGTTATGACCCCTCTCTTATGTGTTTGTTTCTCATTTAGGGAAGTTGTAAGTAATATATTTCTCTGTTGCGCTTTTTTCCAAGCAAAAATACGTTTTACACAATTTTTTAGCAGTAACATACATATTATCATAATGAATACAATTTTACCCGGAAGTGGTCGCACGGGACACATAGATTACGAAATCGTTAATTCTGGCAAAACTGTTTATTTGTTTCCAAATAAAAATTGAAAAGTTCTTGAAAGTAGGTAAGTAAACTTTCTCTTAGTAAAATTATTCACTGGAATCACGATTTGTATCGTGTACAATAAAATAATTATAAAAAAAAAGGATTGGGGTGACTCAATAACCCGCTCGACGGTATCGAGTGCGCGCCCGCTCCCGGGTTAAAACATGTTGATGTCTTTTCACTTTAAATATTAAAAATAATACAATTATTCTTCATCGGAAATTTTTATTATTGTTTATTATTTAACATCAATTATAAATGCTAATTCTGTGAGGCTTAAAATTACAATTCGCTTAAAACTAATTATAATTTGAGCAACCATTTTAAAAAGATCATTTTACATTTTTGTAAACATTGTCGAGCACTTGGCTTTGCTCTCCTTACAAATCAGCTATTATATCAATAATGTTTTATTTTCTTACAAATGAACTCTGGCAAATAGCGGGCACTTCAGCCGGTATACTTTAAATGTATCAGTGATGCACAAAGTATTTTATAACTAATTAAGAAGACTTGCTACCCTTTGAGCAAATTTCTTTATTTACGTATTTAAAAATTATATTTTAGCATTTTATACAATGTTTCTATTCAAGAAAATGATACCAGTTGAAAATTTTATATATTATTCACACAATTGTAAAAAATTTAATTTTTTGAAGAAAATTGGGAAAATTTTAAAATCCTACTCCTTTTGTAAAAATTAATTTTTTGACCTGAAATTCTTTTATAATATTCTTATGGATATTCTAAACAACTTTAGGATCGATTTTAGAATAATTTTATTCGTTTTCGAGAAAAAAATAAAATGTTGATATACAGGCTAAAAATCAAGGAAAAAGCCAACATGTCTTATATTTTATTTTTTTAAAAGTATTCAGTTTATAGCAAAACGGATCCCTAATTTTCATACATGCTTTATTTTTAACATGCAGGGAAAAAAATGGAAGTTATTGGTAAATAATTGTCGAAGGAGTAGCATTTTGAATGCACTAAGGTTTCGAAAAACACAAACTGAGAAAAACCCCTTTAAAGTTTATAATTCTGAAAAAATAATTATTATAAGCTTAATTAAATTTAAAATATCACTTTAAGATATTATTTATACATTTTC
>BMAU01019523.1:0-445000 GCA_019973935.1 Trichonephila clavipes | reverse complement strand
TAATATAGTCAGATATTTATACGTTGTCAATTTTACTTCAGTTGATCCCTTTTAAATAAGCTATTTCCTTAATTTTTATTTAAGCCTTTTTGTTACCTCATGTGTGTGAGTAGTACCTTATTTTACATAAATACGTACCAAATGAACAGAAAATAATTACATACAGATAAGGTTTATAGAAATCAAATATTAACATCGAGAGCTACGTAGACTCACATTACATGATTAATTCCTATAATAACATTTTAAACCGTCGTAACTGTTACAATTCATATAAAATTTGAAATGCATTAATTTTTCAATTAATGAAACATAAATTGTTTTTCTAATAAAAATTATAGGTTATATAATTAATACATGCAATCAAATCTCGGGCATTTGTGTGAAAAGGGTATGGAAGTTAAAATTGACTTAGTCTTTTCGAAGACATTTATTGGAATTCGTAGATTAAATTGATGGAAAACAAGATATGTGAAAGCTTGTAAATAGGTAGTCAAATTTGTCTATGGAATTATTCTGTTTCCTAAGATTAAAAAAATGGACTTGAGTAAGCATACTTGAGTTTTAATTCGATCTTTACGTCAGCATTTTTCATCAATCAACTCGTGTTTGTTCGTGACTTACACCAAAAGTATAATTTCCCTCACTTTAAAGAGGAATTTCTCTCTGCAAATATTCAAGTACTTCGATCTGAATTATAATATCAAATAACAGAAGTGAAATAGGAGGAGAAGGAATGGACAATTTCGTGAGAACTCCTGTTTACTTTCAAGCAAACCAGAGTAGATTGAAAATCTCCTTTCCATTTCCATTTCAAAAATCAACTTTAATATTCGCATATCGCTTCAGCTTATTGGAGCCCCTCTTTTGAGGAAGCCAGAAGGAAAAATATCCCTGAAGATTTCTCTTCAATTTCCCTAATTTAATTCTACAACACTGCAGTAACCTCTTCTTCGCTTTTCTCTCTTCACTTCAGTTTGTCTGGAGCCGAATCGCAATCGCCTGTTTTATTATACCGAACGAAAAAAAAAGTGAAAATAAAATATACATTCGACTGGTAAAATGCTACTAAAATGGCGCCTCCCACGAATAATTTGATTACTTTTGAAGAATTTCTTTTGGAATTCCGTTGCTGTTGCTCGAAGTTAGAACCACAGACAAGTGTAACAAACGGAACGTCGTGAAGATTGATTTCACGTAGGAGATATAAATCTGATACTTCCTTTGTGGTTGTAGGAAGAGTATTCATTTTTAACAATAAAGTAAATCAATCTGTTTTACAAACATTTCTTTCGTTTGCAGTGAACACATAATTTAAATTTAAGCTGCGTTGTTTTGAAATCTTCCAGCCTCGAATTCAAAGAAATTCAGCTCAAATGTTTTTCCTCCAATCGAAAAAAAAGGAAATATTTATTGCATGTAAATTGAATAGCAATGCACTTATATTTTTGTGTTTTAAATGCACATAAATTTCCAAAATTGTTGCAAAATTTACATAAATTGTACAATAAATTATTCACTTACGTTAACATATTTTAGGGAAAAAAATTAATGCACTTATCAATAACTTTTAAAAAGGCATATTCAATAGCTACTGGAAGAATGCATGCGATATAATTTAAATCAGTTTATATTAAAAATTTTAAAAAAATATTATTGAAATTTTAATAAGTATTTTATATGAAATATTTATATATTTTATAAAGAATTTGAAATACGTTTCATTTTTCAATTCCTACTATTAGTTCACTCCCTCCCAAAATATATATATATATATATATATATATATATATATATATATATATATATATATAACTTGTTCAAATTTTTAATTAGTAAAGTACTTTCTATTAATCCATTGAAGTCCAAAAAACTTGTAGCGGATTACACTTAATGTTAATACATTTTACAAGATATTAATTCATTAATTAAATTGGAAAATGAATTAATAGTAACAAGCAAAACTAATAGTCCAACACCATATATAAAAAGGAAATTCGTTCGCTGTTTCCCTGAAGCGCAATGCATAGCGCGTTGGACTTCTAATCCAAAGGCCATGGGTTCGAATCCCTCCTGAGATGGCCTGATTTCTGAGAATGTGATTTGTTTTTTTTTTTACTATATTATTTATTAGAATAATTAAATTTATTCATGAATAAATAGTAACAAACAAAATCAATATACAGGGTGTCCCCGAATGCCGTGTACAAACTTGGAGGGGTGGTAGGAGGAGCCAGAATTACATAGGAAAGCATGGGCGGAAAGTGATAGGTGGCGCTGTACGCGAGCTCGCAAGGTAGAAAATGTGGTTTCTTCATTTCAGACACGGACAGCGTGCAATGAACATGTATCGTTTTACGAACTCAGAGTTGGCGGATATCCATTTTATCTACGGCCTAGCTGACGGAAATGGACGTGCTGCTGTTCGGTTGTACAGGGAAAGGTATCCAACGAGGCGGCAACCGAATCATCAAACGTTTGCTCGGGTGCATCAAAACCTGGTAGAACGTGGATCCTTCAGAGCTACGATTGAAGGTACTGGACGGCGGCGAATAGCGCGAACACCCATATTCGAAGAAGGTGTGTTCCATGCTGTGGACCAAACTCCCGGCACTAGTGTACGGGCACTTACTGCTTCAACCGGAAGATCTCCAACAACTATCCATCGTGTACTGCAGGGTGCAGCCTTGCATCCTTTTCATGTACAGAGAGTGCAGTCATTACAGCCAGATGATCCCCCACGACGTGTCACGTTTGCACAGTGGTTTCTTAACCAAATTGCGGCAGACATGCACTTTGCCAGTTCCGTGTTGTTCTGTGATGAAGCAACCTTTTCACGTGAAGGTGTGTTCAATACGCACAATGCGCACATGTGGGCCTTAAATAACCCACATAGCACCCGACCACGAGCCATGCAACAACGCTTCAATGTTAATGTGTGGGCGGGTATCGTGGGTAACAGTTTACTCGGTCCATACATCTTACCGCCTCAACTGGACTCTCACAAGTATCTCGTCTTTCTACAGGAGGTACTTTTAGAACTGCTTACCGATGTCCCCGCACCTATTCGGCGCCGCATGGGGTTTCAACAGGACGGAGCGCCATCTCATTATGCAAGACATGTACGTGAGCATTTAGACCGGACATTTCCAAACAGATGGATTGGGTGTGGTGGTCCTGTCGCTTGGCCTCCTAGATCCCCAGATTTATCCCCTCTGGATTTTTTCTCTGGGGTGCTATGAAGGGCCTCGTGTACGATACGCCTGTCGTTTCCGAAATGGACCTGGCCGCATGGATATCCATCGCTGCTGCTAGAATCCGTGAAATGCCCGGTGTTTTCGAAGATGTTCGGCAATCCATGTCGTGTCGGTGCCGTGCGTGCATACATGCCAATGGTCGCAATTTCGAACACTTCCTCTGATGCTTTCACATCATACTTTTTATTTATTATTGGTTTTTTATTTAATAAAGCGTTTTGCAGTACATTTTGTGTTGTGGCGTTACTGTCTTTGTGTCTCTTTATTTCGTTAGGGTTACGTTTCCGCCCATGCTTTCCTATGTAATTTTGGCTCCTCACGATATTCTCTACCACCCCTCCAAGTTTGTACACGGCATTCGGGGACACCCTGTAGTGTAATACCGTGCATAGAAAGGAAAATGGAAAATTGCATTGAAAATCGCCTTCGATTTTGTCACTTAATATTATGATTCTGCCATATGTATATACATATTTATATTACTTGTAACTATTTAATAAAAAGTTACGAAAATAAAATTTTTCTTTCTCGACCTAAGCAGGAATTGACTTCATTTTTTGTATTACTTGTTATGTTTAAATCGTGTTATTTGTAAGAATATATCATAATTTAACAATACGTGAGTGATTCAAAATTATTCTACTTCACAGAGAAGTTTTAAAACAACAGGAAAATGAGTAATTTTAATTTAGTATTGGTAATTAATGCTTGAAATAATTAAATATATATGCACTTATTTCAAGTATTTAAAAACCAATGTCATATATCCTTTAACTTTCTATATTACGTTAAAATTTAAATTCCTTTTAAAATTGTACATTTCTAAACCAAAAGAATCGCATATTAATACATTTTGTTATGAAATTCATTTATAACATCCCATCAGAATAATCGTAACAAAATAAATTAATTACACACGCGCAGATATATATCATAATCATGCTTGTTTAAAGATATTTTTCAAAATGCTTTCAATTTAAATCTAAATTAATTTGAAATTCTAAGCATTATATTCTAAACAATTTTTCGCGATTTATATTAAAATTTGGTATTAAATTATATGTATTTTTTTTTAATTTTTAAAATTCAAATATTTTTCAAAATTAGTATGGATAGTTTTCATTATTTTAAGACATATTTCTGAATTATAACATATCGCATTTATTTAGAAAATTAGATGTCTAAAAATATTTGTGCATTTAACGTGTATCATTAGATGCTCTCTAATTATTTTTAAGAAAACATTAATATGCATCATTATCCTATCAAATTGTTTCATTTATTTTAATACGTCTTATCGAATTATGTAAGGTTACATTATTGAGGCAAATTTATTAAATCAAAAATTTAAATTCATATCGTGGAATTGTAATAATTAAACGGTTATAAGCAGAGATTCATCCAATTCGAAATTGTAATCTACTATTAAACAAATTTGAATATATATTTTTATTTTTATCTGATTTGTGATGCATATATATATATCTGAAAAATGAAAGCAAATCGTGTTTATCATACCAGATTGTTATTTAAGAAATATGCATTTCACAAAACAATAAATATTTTTTTTCTGTTTAATGTTTTATATAATATTTTTCTTTCCTAAGGTGTTTTTATCTTTATTTTAGGTTCTTTTCATCCTAGAGAGGAGATTACTGGGAGTCGTGTTCATACGACTCTAAGTACGATTACTATTTATGTCATAATGGACGATAATGGAGCTTCCTACACATGTGAAGCAATACACGGAGCTTTAACTCATGCATTAAAAGCGAAAATTACTATAGATGTCTTATGTAAGTATTGTTTTTTTTAAAAAATAATGAATAGCAGATTTAACGCTACACAGAAACTATAAAATTATTTAGATCTTAAAATGAGAGCTTTATAATAACTTCTTTCTGAACTAATAGTTATTTTCCCCGTGTTATCAGAACAAGAACTTTTACAAAACAAATAAATATTTAAACTTTTACATTCGAAAATTTTAATATTATTAACCCTTAGTAGTTAAATTTATTAAAATAATTTAATTACTTACCGATATTTCCGAATTCAAGGCAATCTGCTTATAAGCTCACAATGCTTCTTTCTTTTAAAAAAAGTACCAAAATTTGAAACCCGTACATAATCTAAATAAAAAAAAAACTTGCGTATTTTTCGAGCATACGAACATGACATGCACACATGAGGACGAAAATATCGTTAAATGAGTGGATTATTTTACAATCAAATTTCTGTAAAGTAAAACGCCAGACGCTAACGTCGAAAGTTCTGCACATTTTTATTCCTTTTTGTTTGAAAAATGAACTAGAAAATAAATTCGCATTCATGTTCGACAACTTACATTTCATTCGTGAATTTTGTGAATTGTCCAGGAACTCGAATTCAGACACCAACTTCGAAGTTTGAATGTAAGTTGCTACCAAAACGCTCGAAAAATAAAAGATTAAAATCGCTTGCGCATTGTTAATACAAATTAATTTAAAAGCTGTTTTTTCTTAGCTACATTTTTCGAAAAAATTAGAAAATCCGTATAAAAGCGGACCTTCTTTAATTTACAATTTTAAATAAGTTCAAAAAATTCTCATCATTTACATATAAAAACGAATATGTGATAAATGAGTAAAATTAGTGATATATCACCTGGAAATATGTGATATATCCCTAATATACTTGATAATTCTTTACATTAAGGAACATTTTGTGAAAGTATATTATCGATTTTTATAAAAGATTGCGAAATAATCATATTTAATTGTAATTTATATTTCAATTGTGTGTACCAAGAAACTATACATTTAACACAAATAGAATGGTTATTCGAAATAAGTACTCTTTTTAAGAGTAAAATGATAAATATAATTTATCGTCACTGATTTATGAAAAGGCTTGAGTTTTAAAAAAATACAGAATTTTTTAAAAGAAATTTTGATGCCAAAAAAGGAAAATTTATTTCCATATACATTTGTGTGATAATCACAATTATGATAGAAAAATAATTCAAATAGTATCATACAGCAAATAAAAATAGACCTCCACCCCATTTGTGGGTAAAGGACAAGAAAAAAATATCAAAGTTAATAAAAAAATATGGTAATATGTGTTAGTGAACATCCCCATAGAAATAATTAAACTTATACCAACTAGTATTATCATCATATCTTGTATCGATAGAAATTTAATTTTAAGGTTTTATTTGCATAATTGTATGTATAGGACAGTTAGAGCATAACCAAACTTTAGTAGAAAAAATTATGATGCTCTTTTCCTATAGATATTAAAATAGTTTCTATTAAAAAAGCTTTATTCTTCATTCTCTCAATCTATCCAAGTTCCACGTAAATAGTAATTGCTTTTAATATCCTCGTATTATCTCATCTGATAAGATTTTACTCCAGGGTTCGTAATATATTTAAAAGAAAAAAAACAATGAAAAATTAAAAAAAAACATATTCAGGTGAATTAATTTGCACTTTAACAGCTCGATAAAAAAAACAACTCATAATGGAAAAGATTATGGATAATTTGTAGCATTAAAATTGTTAAAAAATTGTTGGAGCTGAAATTTGTCTCAAAAGGTTAAATGATTATTAGGGTTAACGTGATGTAAAACGGTTCAATGCAGACAAATTGCCTCGGTATTCATTAATTTTCTTGAAACACTTTCTCTTCTCTCGCGTGGAAGAAACTTTCTTTTCCGAGTCCATCGATTTTTGCATGCCTGATAGGATTGGGTTCTCCTAGACGGGATAAATTACATCAGCTTATGCGATACAAATGAATTAATGAAATTTAAATTAATTCAGAAGGGAGAATAAAACAAAAAATAACAGTCGTTATTAATTTAGAACGAATTAAACGTGCCTAAGAAACTATCGGTGATTTGACGTGATGCAATCAATCAAATTTTGATTTTGAGACGGATCGATTTTGTGTAATTCAATTAGATATCCCGGTTACTTTTTCAGTCCATACGAATATAATAACAAAGCTATTATTTTGGTATTTAACGTAAAATCCGGAGTATAACGCGCAGTTTTAACACAAAAAATATCGAAATTCAAGGGTGAACGCAATACGCTGGGTATGAAAATGAGAGCTTTAAAAATAAAATAAAAAAGGTTTGACATATCGAAATATGTTTATTTAAAAAAAAATGACATTCCTTTTGAAAACGGCTTGTAATTCTAGAAGTATACCACTTTTTTTCAAAGATTTTTGGATAATACCGTGATTGATTGATTGAATATTAACGTCGCACTGTTTAGCTACACGAGGGCTTTTGGTGACGGACCACGTAATTTTGAACCATGGTCAAGTGACGTGGACGACACCTGAGCTGGCACCCCCCTCTCCTAACTACCACACCACACCAATGGGAGGACGTTTCAGCTCTCGACAGATTTAACGTGCATCGCTGCCCTACACGGCGGGTCTTTAGTGGTACTGGGCTCGAACCCGTGACAAAGCAAGCCACGGTCCGATACCTATACCACTCGGCTACCGCGGCCACGATAATACCTTGAATAAATGACTTCAAAAAATAAGAGTATTGCAAACGTTTATTTCAGAATTCTTTGTTTCCATTATTATTACTGTTTTTGGTGACTTAGTGCATTCACATTTATGTATGAAAAAGGTGCATTAAACATTCAATATTTAGGATAGTTATCGGAGATAAGAATTTGTTTGAGACCAGCTAAACAGGCTTTTATGTCCATTGAAATATTAAAATGTCTATTGAAAAAATTTATACACCGGAATATTAATTCATTCATAACATGTTTATTAGTTTGAGCATTTCAAAAGGAATTTCTTTTGTAACTCACTAAATCATAAAAATGTCATAATACTTTGTCTACAAGCAATTTCTAATGTGAAATTTTACTAAAAAAAAATCCTGATATCAAAAATACTCTGTATGAGTTTTAAATTGTACACTATTTTACTCTAATTTATACATTTTAGTAAAAATGTAGCTCCCGCTCATTGCTTCAAATATGCTAAACTAATTTCTATGCATTAGCAGAAAATCTAAGCATCGAGGAAAATTGTGTACAATTTTAAAGTGATACATATCATCAAATTCAACAATTTTATTTGTCTTTTGACGTTTTATTTAGTTTTAAAAATTCACATCTATATATACATGTATAAATTAATATATGGTCTTGATTCACACCAACACCGTTCAATCGATCACTATGAAAATTGGCATGTGAATGTATTGTTGTTAACAAGGTTTTTGGGATATCCTCTTTGCTTCAGGTCCCCACCAGATGGCGCTACATCATATCAACTTATGCAGCGTTCAATCAATCGCCATGTTGCCAACATGGTCGCCAAAAATGATACCGACTGGCATTATCCCCAACATTTCGCTATATTTTCATTGAATCACCATTATAATATAAGGAACGGCGTTGCTTGCGAATAATGCAATTTTAACATCAAATGAATACAATAGAATGTAATATTATTATATCTAGGTATAAATTATTTACTCTATTTTAAGCATTCATTACACAAAATTTGTAACAATATGTTAAGAGGGTGTTATAAATAAAAAAAAATCCTTTTTATGAGCGATTAGACTTACAGAACTTAAAATTTAATAAATATGATTTTTTGTTCAGCGAGATATGCAAAAAGCTTTTTTTTATTTAATTTGCAATTCTCGTAAAATTAATTCATTAAAAACTTCTTTATCCTTCATTCTGTATTGTTTAATTTTACAATTCACCCGTGCCTAGAACGGGTCTACCAGCTAGTACTTTCATACAATGCATACTGATTTATTATCAAAGTGTAAATGTAAGACTATCAACTGTAAAACATTTGGACTACAATGCATAATTAAATAAATTCAGCGTCATTTCTGCATAAAATGAAAATAAAGTAATAGCCGAGCTTAACTGAAATAAAACGCCGAAACTTCAAATTAGTGTTCAGATAATTTATCATCAAATAGTAATTTATTCCATCCGTCATAACATGAAACAATCTTATTATGAAAATAAGAAGACTGATTTATGAATGAATTACTTACTCCTTTACCTACATTGCCTGTGTCTTAAATCTCCCATGCTGTTTCATTCCCTTTCTTTCACTTCACTTCACTTCTAATAACCATCAATCCTTCTTAAAAAACGCTCAATGGCGATTAGTACCCTCAGACGATTCAACAAAGAACATCTTGGCAGCTGTTTCTTTTTTTTTCCTTTTCCTCCCTCTAGTTCTTTATGTTGTTTTTCGTTCCATTCCCTACCAATTTCATTCTTTGCGTTTTGGGTGCCGAAGTACAAAGCGTTTCTAACATCGCCAAATGTCTTTTCGAATCAATTTTGAATCGGAAATTTCTCCTTTAGTTATTATTTTCTTTAGGTGGGATAGAGAGGAAAAAAATATAAAAGAAAATACACTCTCTCTCTCTTTCTCTCTCTTTCGAAAATCGAAGTAAACCTATCATTATCTAGCTCCTTTTCGGATTTCGAACAGTATATGATGACTATTCTAAATGCAAGGAGGATACGCATGCCATTTCGAGCAGATAAAATAGGTTACATTATGTATAAAGCACGATTCCGGAAAGAAGGACTCTCAGTTTGACTTTCTCCGTATATTTTACGGAGAGAAAAAGATTCGAAATAAATACCTCCCAGTGCTTGCATACAGAGTTTTGTATCTTCACAGAGGGTCTAACATAAATTGAAAATTTGAATATAAATATACCAAGTGCGCTGTTATCGTGATTTTTATCTCACGTATTTGTAATAAAGGGTGTTTTTTTTTAGAAGTATAGAACTTTAAATTGCAATAAAACAACGATGTATTATTCGATTGATATGAATTTTATTTTATTCGAAAGATAATCTTGTGGCATTACATTTTAAATATGATTTCTGGCATAGGACTGCCACAGCTGGCTCGGATGTAGTCCAATCTGGACGTCCAATTTTCGATGACTTTTTCCAACATTTGTGGCCGTATATCGGAAATAACACGGCGAATGTTGTCTTCCAAAAGATCAAGCGTTTTTGACTTATCCGCATAGACCAACGACTTTACATAGCCCCACAGAAAATAGTCTAGCGGTGTTAAATCACAAGATCTTGGAGGCCAATTCACAGGTCCAAAACGTGAAATTAGGCGGTCACGTGTCTTTCAATAAATTGATTGTGGCACGAGCTGTGGGACATGTTGCGCCGTCTTGTTGCAACCACAGCTCCTGGACATCATGATTGTTCAATTCAGGAATGAAAAAGTTAGTAATTATAGCTCTATACCGATCATCATTGACTGTAACGTTGTGGCCTTCATCGTTTTTGAAGAAGGATTCCACCAGCCCATAAAGCGCACCAAACAGTCAGTTTTTCTGGATGTAACGGTGTTTCGACATACACTTGTGGATTAGCTTCACTCCAAATGCGGCAGTTTTGTTTGTTGACGTAGCCATTCAACCAGAAGTGCGCTTCATCGCTAAACAAAATTCGCTTATGAAAATCGACCATTATTTTCGAAATAAAATTGCACAATTTGAAAGTGTTGTTCAGGCGTGAGTCAATTCATGATGAATTGCCAAACCAAACTGAGAATAAATCACTTGACAGCTGTTAAATTGGTCGCCATCTTGGAATGTAATGCCAACTTAAACTTCTATTCCTGGAAAAAAACTCTGTATATTGAGGCATTTCTGTAATGCATATTTTTGGACTGCCCCATATATTATAACTGCTTGAACCGCAACATAAAATGGTATGTATTTTGAAAATGTTTGCTTAGTTTTTTTAAAAAAGAATGCTATTTGGATTTTTTCAAAAAAAAATTAGTATTATACAAACTGACTCGAAATGTTTTCTACTTATAAAATGTGATTTAATAACTTTTAATGTTTTTGAATATGTGCGCTGTCATATCCCCTCCCCCTGTTACGTCAAGTGGAGCAATCCATACTGAAGTCACATAGCTCCCATCAATAGCGCCTGATAAGGCAATGAACGGGAAATTACTCAGACGGATGACTAGGCATGCTGAACACTAAACGTAGGAGAAAGACGTTCTCCTTTAGTGTTTAATGCATCATCAACTATTTCATCATTCATTGTTTAATAAATCACTTATATCATCCAAAGGTTGTAGTCATTTCCCCATAATTATAAATATTTTTTCAACATAGATATGATTTTTTAAAAATTTTATTTCTTATTTTCACTCCGGAATTCATCTCTTGAGTGGATTTAGTTCCCAACACTGATGCCCAAAGGCCTGGTACTTTTCGGCTGTTGCACCATTGAGTTTTGCTTAGCTTATTTACGTAGACTATATTAATTACCCAAAAAGAGACAGTTTTGCTTAGGAATATACAGGGTGATACAGAAAGAATTATACAAGTTTAATGCATTATAAATCAAGAACAATGTAACATATTATATGTCACCTGTAACAGAATTGTACGGGACTATTTTAAGTTTGGTTAGAGACAGTCACAGATGTTCTATATGTGAACCCTTAGTCACAAGACATGCATTGAACTTTTACTCCATTTCCACCCAAATGCGTGTTAAGGTATCAAGTCTATTGATAGCGCCTGTAATATGATGTTTCATCTTCATCCAGGACTTTTACTTTTGCCCAAGCATCCTGATGTTAGACAGATTTTCTAGTTGGAGGCTCTTCTTCGAATTGTGATCTAAATTGTCGATGCATAGTAGTTGCGGATTCCATTCAATAACACAAACATCTTCTCCACTGCAGACAACGCCATTTGTACTGACTAGTCCAACGTTTCTCAAACTATGGGGCGCATCTCCTAGGAAGGTTGCGCGAGCATATTGAAAAGGTGAAAACAAAAGATAATTTTAAAAAATTATTAATTTACCAAAAGTAAATAAGCAAATTACATTCTGACTTAACAAAAAATTTTAAAAAACATTTACACCGATGTAATACACTTATAAATGTGTCAGTACTGCACAAGGTTTTGATTGTTAATTTAAGTATACTAAGTTTAGAAGAAGTTTAATTACCAGTGATTCCACGGGCTTTTCATACATAAAATTATATGCAAACATTAACACTTATCGTGATAATTTGAACAGCTTATAATTAATCCCTTAATTACGGATTAAAAGTTATGCTATTATCTCCCCAATGCCACCGTTTTGAATGTATGCAAAAGTATGTAATGTATTGCGGAGGAGAAGAGAGAGGGAATAAATAAAAAAATCGCCTGAAATAAGTAAATCCTTCGCAAGCACTGTGAAATTCATTTTATTGCATTCCAAAGCCTTTGGAATAATTTTATAGATAGCAGTGAACAAAAAAGGTCGCACTTCGGAAAGACCTATAAATATACACCCAGCGTAATTTGCGCATTGGCTAAGCGAAACTTTTATATAAGCCGACGTTACTTAAGAGGTTAAAGGCATGTTATAGATAAAGCGTAAAAGCATCGTGTTATCGAATTCAATACATTGTTATTCTATGGAGGGGGTCGCGGAAAATTATGATTGAATATTGGGTTGCAAGTATTGAAAGTTTGAGAAGCACTGGACTAGTCACGTGACACGCTTTCTATTAATTATGTCACTTCCATCAGGGCTTAAACACAAATTTAAGACAACATATACCTATCGATTCAGTGAGGTGGTGCCTATCCTTAAATTTTACTGTTTTACAGGATCTGGAAAGAGAGAGTATAGTCCTTTTTAAACCTATCTATATTATAAGAGGTTATTTCTAACAGAAATTGATTTCAAATCAGACATTGTTATGTCATTATGACTTTCATAGTCTATTGGTCAAGATTAAAGACTCTCACATTGGCTTGGTGTAGAACAGTGGTTTCCAAAGAGGTCTCTGCAAACCCCCAGGGGTCCTCGATATTATTCAGGGGTCCGTGAAAAATTAAAATTGATTTAGAGTGGGGATGGTCCCTAAACAATTTCAGGGGATCCACGCAAAGTTTAATATAAAATTAAAAATTCTGTTCTTTTTAAGGAAATTTAAATAAATAGCAATAATTCACTTGGATATTCCCGACTGTATGTTCAACCCTTTTGTGCCTGGACTAACTCTGATTCCATACACGGGTGAATCCATACTAATACAGGAGCATCTTATTAAAATAATCACAAATGATGGACTAAAACCAATGTTTGAACAAGGATACCACAAACTTCTGATTACCAAAACAGATCCTAATTTTATATCCTGAATTATGGGTTATTGTATAGAAGTCGCTGACTACATTCCCGTCTTCCAATTTGTTACAACGTAGATTCAGTGCCGTAAAAAAAACTCATTACACAAAAAAAGAAGCCGACTAGAAACTAGTGCACGTGAAGATTTGCGGTTGCTACTCACAAGCATTGAGACAGACATAAATACACCCCTATCATCGCATCAAGTTAATCCAAGTCCTTATTTTTTTTAAATTTAAAATTGAAAAAAAGTTATAATTTCAATAAATAATTCTTCAACAAAATATTTGTTTTTTGTAATTTGTAATTTTTATACGATGCATTTCTGTACATTTTTCTCTTGGAAAATTCTAAACTTAAAAATGGGTCCATGGGTTAAAAAATTTTGGAAACCAATGGGGCGTAGAATATTGGAGTGGCTCATGTGTTATCGTCATTTCGTTATATTTCAAAAGCACGAGATCCGTAGCCAATAGCCCTTGTGTGAATTACATTCTTAGAGAACCTCTAAAAATGTATTTTGTGAAGATCTACTGAGGGGAGAGTTACGGGGACTTAAAAGGAAATTATACTTCCTTTACAAAAATTTAAGATCTACACCTGCGTTTTTCACACTGTGGGGCACGCCCCCCCCCTTGGGTGGCCGGATAACTGTACAAGGTGGGCGCGAGCTTGTTGAAAAATCGAAAACTAAAGATTATTTCAGAAAATTACTAATTTACCGAAATAAACAAAATATATTTTGACATAATAAAAAATAAAAGACACATTTACACTGATATAATGCGTCCATAAAAGCACCAGTACTGCACAAAGTAAAGGGTGTTTTTTGAGAGGTATAGAACTTTTTAAATTGCAATAAAACAACGATGTATTATTCGATTGACATGAATTTTTTTATTCGAAAGATAATCTTGTTGCATTACATTTTAAATCTGATTTCCGGCATACGACTGCCACGGCTGGCTCGGATGTAGTCCAATCTGGACGTCCAATTTTCGATGACTTTTTCCATCATTTGTGGCCGTATATCGGCAATAACACGGCGAATGTTGTCTTCCAAATGGTCAAGCGTTTGTGGCTCATCCGCATAGACCAATGACTTTACATAGCCCCACAGAAAATAGTCTAGCGTTGTTAAATCACAAGATCTTGGAGGCCAATTCACAGGTCCAAAACGTGAAATGAGGCGGTCGCCAAACGTGTCTTTCAACAAATCGATTGTGGCACGAGCTGTGTGACGTGTTGCGCCGTCTTGTTGGAACCACAGCTCCTGGACATCATGATTGCTCAATTCAGGAATGAAAAAGTTAGTAATCATGGCTCTATACCGATCACCATTGACTGTAACGTTGTGGCCTTCATCGTTTTTGAAGAAGGATTCCACCAGCAAATAAAGCGCGCAAAACAGTCAGTTTTTCTGGATGTAACGGTGTTTCGACATACACTTGTGGATTAGCTTCACTCAAAATGCAGCAGTTTTGTTTGTTGACGTAGACATTCAACCAGAAGTGCGCTTCATCGCTAAACAAAATTCGCTTATGAAATTCGACCATTATTTTCGAAATAAAATTGCACAATTTGAAAACGTTGTTTAGGCGTGAGTCTATTCATGATGAATTGCCAAACCAAACTGAGAATAGATCACTTGACAGCTGTTCAATCGGTCGCCATCTTGGAAAGTAATGCCAACTTAAACTTCTATACCTGGAAAAAAAACACTTTGTATTTTAAAATTAATTTATTACTACTAAGTTAAGAACAAGTTTAATAATGACCAGTAAGCCCATGGGCTTGTCATTTACCAAATTATATACAAAAACTAACACTTATCTGGATAATTTGTACGGTTTATGATAAATCCTTTAAATGCCGACTAAAGGTTACGCAATCCGCTCCCCAGTGCTACCGTTTTCCAGGTAGGCGTGAGTATGTGATGAATTGGGGGGAGAGGAAAAAAGAATAAATAAGCAAATCCTCTGAAATAAGTAAATCCTTCGTAAACACTGTCAAGTCCCTTTTATTACATTCCATTGCATTCGGAATAATTTTATGAATATTTGTGCACAGAAAAAATCGTTTTTCGGAAAGACGTATATATACGTCCAGGGGAAATAACGCTTTGGTTAGCTAGATGTTTATATACACCCTTAAGAGGTTTAAGTCTAATTGTAGATTTAGCGTCAAAGAATAGTACTTTTGATTTCAATACATTGTTATTGTATGAAGGGGGGAGGGCGTGATGAAAATTTTGATTGAATATTGGATCGCAAATATTAGAAGTTTGAGAAGCATTTGATCTACACTTTCTAAATCAAGAAAAAAATCAGTAATATTTTTCAAAGTAATTGAAAGATTTATGCTAGTTGATAGATTTCAATAACTTAAAAATCAGTATATTATAGTCATGCATCATCATGAAATACCTAGAAAAAAAGAGGGTAATAGCTAGCATTTTTAAATACTTCATTTTATGTACCCAGAACATGGTATTGTTTCCCATGTTTAAATTAAACAAAGCCCCAAAGCTTATTTTTTTTAAAAAAATTTTAGTAGGTATTGTTATAAAGTAATTTTAATTTAAATTTAATTATTTTTTTTTTTTTTACGAAATAGACATTTTTAAACGTAATTTTTTTGATAAAGGAAAAAAAGTGAATGTAAGAAATACTTTTCCCAACATTTAAGACAATTAAGATTTTTTTCCTAAGAAATTTACTAACATTCTTAAGTAATTCTGTGTGAAATTACATAAAACTTTTTGAAGCAATGCATACAATTCTCTGAGGGATTTTAGCCTGGAGAAGCTGTGGAACAATCAATAAGCCCTAATGGCCTTTTAACTGCTCGATTTTTTCCTTATTTATGTTTCACTATCCTCGTTGGTAAAATCTTAAATCCATTAAGCGAGTTGATGGATTCAACTTGACCATTTTGCATTAATAATATGACAGCCTTTATAATCAATTTTAGCAAGTTTGTCTAAATTAATCTTTTCAAGAAAAATAAGCCATTGTGTTTTAGCCAAATACTTAAGAAAACAAATATATATATATATATATATATATATATATATATATATATGAGATGAGTTTAAAATTTAGTCCGCATTTCTAACTTTTGGCACTTATTTTCCCAAATTTTATTTAAAACTAGGCTTACAATTAAAAAGATTATCCATTTTCATGTATTGACTGCGTAAGATAAAAGTTCTGCTAAAACTTCTTGACATTTATTTATTTATATAAATATACATAAGACTAACATTTGAAAAAGACAAAGTTTCTTTTTATATTTATTTTATTTTAATTCTTTTATTTCTCTTTATTTTTTATTTTAAATTACTGGAAACTATTAGAATATATATGAAAAAATAACGAATTCGTATTTGCATAAAAAAGTATGGACACTATTTAAAAAAAGGTATCTTATAAACGCGTATTGACAAATATTTGTTCTTATTGGTAAAGCGCACACAAAGTTTTAAAATTTAAAAAAAAATTTATGCAGTGTTCATGCAACGATTCAAAAAATTGATTAATTTAAATTATATTCCCCACTTTTTAATTCTCTTCAGTAATATTTTTTTCTCATTTCCTGTTCTAAACATAATTAAATAAGTAAATAAGATGAAAAATATTTGAAATTATCTGCGAGAAATTTATTTAAACAAAATTTACTTTTGAAAGTAAAATTGGCAAGATAAACCTGATAAAAATTCATGTAAATGAAATAAAATAAAAAACATAAATTTTTGTGCGATAAAAAGGACAAAAAACTTACACTATCTGAGAATATATATCCGTTTTATAGCTTACTATGTTATAATTATAAATAACATTTCATGTAAACAATGAGTTTTTTCAAAAACTTCATATAGTCTGACACATAATTAGAAAAAAAAATTTCAAAACGTTAAGTTAAAATTTAATAAAATCATAAAATTTTACTTCTCATACTCTTGGTACAAATAAAAGATTATCGATTCAATAATTTTTCGAAAATATGTTTATCACAGACGGGATTTTTTCTCTTAAAAATGAACAGTATAAATTTCAATGTCAAAATATAAATTCTTAAAATATTCATTTTGAGATTATTCAAGCATTTTGCAGAGCTGGAAATTTTGTTATGAATTTAAGTAATAGTTTTATGTGCTTTTTATGTCTTATTTATTTTATTATCATGTGTCTCTTAATTTTTCTTATCAATCCTTATTATACTGTAATCACTTTATAATTTTAGTACAACCCATACTTTTCATCTAAAAGCATCATTGAATAAAAAGTAACAAATATCGATTTTCATAGAATTTTAGAAGTTTTTAAAGTTATTCAACTACATATATCTTTTAGAAAAATGAAACCTTCTCTTATTAAATAAAACCTTTGTTCTGCAATTCCATTTCATCGTTGGAATCAGAACTGTAAATGCGTTGTTGATTTTCTCTAAGATATTTGCCTTATGTAAATATCTCCCATAAAAAATAAAAGCAATTTTTTTCCTCTCTTTTTTTCAGAAGAACCTTTGACATTTTATACTTTATGGATTCTTTTGTAAAGAATTAACAAAAAGTTCTATTTCTCATTTAAACAAATCTCCCTTCGTGTTTATTTATTTGAATGAAAATTATTTTCTTAAAATAAATACCTCAATGAGATGAACAATTTATGTATACTTATTTACATAAACTTACTATGTCAACATTTATGTACTTATTTTTATAATGAAAAGTATTGATTTATGGAAAAATCAAAGTTTGTTGGTTTACTTTCTCGAATTCGTGTCAAGCTGTGTATTTAAAAGTATGGAAAATTTCATTTTCGACTTATGAAATCAATAGCATGACAACATTTATGTAATTTATTTCTGTTTTTTCATGAAAACATCGTTGGTTTTTGTGCTTAACTGTTGCAGAAAAATTATTATTGATTGCAAAAATATTTCAACAACAAATGGAAGTTTTCTTTTTTTAATTTACAATACTATTATCCTTTGTTTGCATTATTTAATTGATTTAACATTTTATTAATAATTATTGCTATTTTTTAAAAAAGTGACGACTGTTTTATGATTTCTAATATTATTTAGTTTGATTTTCGAAATCAATGAAAAAAATATTTTGTTTATTCAATGTGTTTTTGTTGCTGCAAACAAATGTCTAAATTATAAAACACCGACATTAACTTAAAAAAGAGACCATGTAATTATTTGTAGTACAATATATTGCTGCATGTTACTTATTATTAATTTTTCTACTTCATAATAGATTTATTTCTATTGTTTATGTAAATGTTCGTTTGGACAACCAAATTTTAACTCCTATAAGTATTTCTTTTATTTAGCGAAAATGCTGTGACATTTTGGTTCTTACGAAATGTACTGTCGACCAATTACGTCATACATTGCCAAATACCGCGCTGTATGGTCAATAATGGAAACCGTTCCCACACATGGAGGAAAAAAATATTAATAATGATGCCAACATTTGACGATATTATTTTATTTTGCAAGGTACTTTCGTTTAGCCAAATTGGTCCACGTTATTATGCGTAAAAACCTATTTAATTTATTTTAATGTAAAGTTGTATATTTTTATTGTTTTTTAACAGAGTTCATTTTTAATCAATCGAAAAGAAGAAACTCTATTTGAAAATATTCTAATTACGATGTAGAATGAAATATTTTTGCTGTATTCCACACATTGAGATAAGTGATTTAATAATTGGTGCAAAAAAAATTTATTTTCTACGTTAGTAGCTTGAAGTCTAAACTTAATTAAAATGAGTGATAATTAAATATACCGTAAAATCCAGCATATGACACACACCCCTTTTTTTTAAGAAAAAACCTGAGATGTACGAGTGCAATACTCTTATGTTTTGAAGTCATTTATTCGAGGTACTATTCATAGCTTTAGAAATAAATATTATACTTCTAGAGCTACAGCCCCTTAAGCTCATAAGGTATGTCAGTTATTTTAGATAAACCGTATTCTCGTATATGTGGAAGCTAATTTTTTTTCTTTGCTTATCTTTTTAACTTTTAAAGCTCTCGTTTTTATACCCGGCGTATAACACGCACCCGTACATTTTGATCTTATTTTTTTGTGTTCAAAGTGCGCGTTACACTCCTGATTTTACGGTAATAAAATCATTTTGAAAGACAGTGGTTTAGCGTATTAATAATGTCACAATTAAACTATAATATCTTTTAAGGTATCCGACTACGTTCGGAACCGTGATTTTCAAAAGCGCATAAATGGAAAATTTTCATGATATTTAGTGTCACTTAGATTAGAATATATGCATATTTGTTTTAAGGACATTTTGACAAAAAATTTTTATTTAAATACAATATTTTGGCAAAAAATTAACTTGGACAAATCTTTTTCCCAAATGTTCTCCTTTTGTGAAAAATGATTCTTTTATAATAATATTTTGCCTGTATATAGCTCAGACCTCTCTTCAGAGGCTCAACTAGAATTTTTGAAATATGCAACTTAGAAGAGCGTTTATTCGTATTTTAAAAGAACAGAGGGGAGCAATTTTAAAAAAAAACGCGAATAATTATTTCAATTGGTGGTAACTCTAAAAATGTGACTTTTCAAAAGTTCTAGTTGATGCTCTGTATAGAAGTCTGAGCTATATACTGGCAAAATATTATTATAATATAACCATTTTTCACAAAAGGAGAACATTTGGAATAAAGAATATTCTAAGTTAATTTTTTGTCAAAATATTGTATTTAAATAAATGTTTTTGTCAAAATGTCCTTAAAACAGTTTTTTATGCATGTATTCTAATCTGAGTGACACTAAATATCATGAAAATTATCCATTCATGCGCTTTTTTAAAATCACGATTCCGAACGTTGTCGGATACCTTAAGAAACACATTGCAAAAACTAAAAGTTATCTAAAATATAAATCAAAATGAATGGGATATAATTTAATCTCCTTTAAAATTCATTTATAAAACTGGATTTATACATGCATTAATAACCATGCTAATTTATTTGGAATAGCATTTGATAATCTTAACTTGTGTATTCTATAATATTCCATTTATTCTTTTCAGATCCCCCTGGCATTCCTGAAATCGAAGGTTACCAAGAAGGCGACATTGTCCAAGTAGGAGACACTTTAACCCTAGCATGCATTACAAGAGGAGGCAATCCGCAAGCAGAGCTCATTTGGTACCGGGACAATGTCCAGGTCGACATGTCTTATACGACCAGCGGACGAGAAGTAACTAATATTCGCACTTTCACGGTTGATAAGACGGATAACAACGCTATGTACAGATGCGAGGCGTCCAACTCTGTCACTTATCATCCTAGAATAGCTACAGTGAAGCTTAGTGTACAGTGTGAGTACTCATGTTCTAGAAACTTTTAATTTGTTTATAGGACGTAAGTTACAATGACAAATGTTTAGGGAGATTCCTTATGATCTAAAGAGTGTTTTTTTCCAGGTATAGAAGTTTAAGTTGGCATTACTTTCCAAGATGGTGACCGATTTAACAGCTATCAAGTGATTTATTATCAGTTTGGTTTGACAATTCATCATGAATAGACTCACGCCTGAACAACGCTTTCAAGTTGTGCAATTTTATTTCGAAAATAATGGTCGATTTTCATAAGCGAATTTTGTTTAGCGATGAAGCGCACTTCTGGTTGAATGGCTACGTCAACAAACAAAACTGCCGCATTTGGAGTGAAGCTAATCCACAAGAGTATGTCGAAACACCGTTACATCCAGAAAAACTGACTGTTTGGTGCGCTTTATGGGCTGGTGGAATCCTTCTTCAAAAACGATGAAGGCCACAACGTTACAGTCAATGGTGATCGGTATCGAGCCATGCTTACTAACTTTTTCATTCCTGAATTGAACAATCATTATGTCCAGGAGCTGTGGTTCCAACAAGACGGCGTAACATGTCACACAGCTGGTGCCACAATCAATTTATTGAAAGACACGTTTGGTGACCGCCTAATTTCACGTTTTGAACCTGTGAATTGGCCTCCAAGATCACGTGATTTAACACCGCTAGAGTATTTTCTGTGGGGCTATGTAAAGTCATTGGTCTATACGGATAAGCCACAAACGCTTGACCATTTGGAAGACAACATTCGCTGTGTTATTGCCGATATACGGCCACAAATGTTGGAAAAAGTCATTAATCGAAAATTGGACGTCCAGATTGGACTACATCTGAGCCAGCCGTGGCAGTCATATGCCAGAAATCATATTTAGAATGTAATGCCACAAGATTATCTTCGAATAAAAAAAATTCATGTCAATCGAATAATACATCGTTGTTTTATTGCAATTTAAAGTTCTATACCTCTAAAAAAACACCCTTTAGTATTCAAGTGTATTTTCGGAATTTCTTTCTTTGCTTTTGAATTGATTCTTTTTAAAAACAAAGCCTGTATTTTGAACTATTATTAAACAAGTTTTAATAATAGTTTTCTGATTATGATATACGCAATATTTATATGAAAAATATTCCTCATAATGAAATGACATCTGTAATGGCCTCCCCCCTGGAGAAACCTCCTCCTCGTCTAATCAACCTAAAGCTGTGGAAGGTAAAAATTGATGACCCTGACTAACCATGATAAATTCAATTTATTATGACCAAAAATAATATTGTCTAAGTCCCCCCTCCCCCCTTCCCCTCCGACCTTTAATCGCGCGGCTAAATTCTTATCCTTACCGTAGCAGCACTGCTTTCAGCGACTCGGCTCATTTTCCTTCTACTTCAAGGATATTCAACCTCAACTATATATATATATATATTAGCTAATCTGCATATCAGGGTTTCTTATTGAGAGGTATGGCTGTGAAATAACGTTATTTGCTGGCCCAAAGATTCCCCAAGAGGATTAGTAGAAACTCTCGTAAAGCCCCGTCACACACCTATTTTCGCAGTGAGAGGAAATTTAGAGGCATAATGAGAAATCACATGCATATTTAAACGTTTTCTGTAGATGGAACTAAATAAAATATGAAATTTGTTAAGCAAATGTTTATTATTTTACAATATTTTTTGTATTTGCAAAATGAAAATTAACAAAGCAAAATTTGGGATCATTATAAAATAGAACTTTTCAACGTTTACAGTGGATCTATTTAAAAATTGTCACTTTGCTCTGCAACAATTTATCAAAAATTATAAAGAATATTTTAATCTAAAATATTATGGTAAAACGTTTTATAAAGTTAAAATAATCGCAAGTTGGAGGGGCTAAAAGGTTTATAAATATGATGCATGAACTTATTTTTTTATAGAACCAGTGGCGCACACAAGGGGGTCCTGGGGGTCCGGACCCCCCCCAAGCCCTTGATTTTTTTCCAGATTGATTATAATTCTAAGTATATAGTACGTAAAATTTAATTATGTATTTGATATTAATGATTAATTTTATTAATGAATACTAATTATTTATTCAATAGTTTTTTTTATTTTGTTTTGTTCCCGAAAATCGACAAAATCAAAGGGAGCATGATAAAAGAATGGTGAACTTTCGACCCCGGAACTCCCCCCTTGAAAAATTCCTGTGTGCGCTAGTGGATAGAACTAATCTACTTATTTTAGCTTTCATATTTGGTATCCAATATGTGCCTGCTAAAGGAGCTAATACAAATATATTCATAACAAGAAAATTTGGAGAAATATATTTAGTAAATTAAATAATTAAACAATTGGGATCACAATACTAAACGAAAAAAATATTAAACAGCAAATTGCTACAGAGTAATCTGCACAATGAAGGATATTTTATTTTGTTTTACTAATTTTTTTAATTTCGCCTTATATATATATATATATATATATATATATATATATATATATAGTGAACATTAAGAAGAGATGGTTAGTTTAAAATCATCAGCCGTCTAAATTAACACAAGTTGTAATTGAAAATAACAGTTTTACAGTTAGTCATACAATAAATAATGCATCCTCATATTGTACTATTTAAAAAAAAAAGCAAAAAAGTAACTTGAATAAAAATCATATTTAAAACAATTAACATCGCAATGAAAAAAATTCCACCCAAGTATGATATTACATTAATTCCACTACTCCATTTTACAAATGAACTCTTTTCAAAAAAAAAATTACTTTCAGTCATTATTTTTTAATATTCTATTTTAATGGACATGATAAAATATATACTAAGTGAAAAAGTTTCTGATTTATAAGTTATTTCGTTAGTTATTTCTAATGTTTTTAAACCTAAAAAAATGCTTCAATGGAATAAATTCCTGACTGTCGCATGATAATGCTATCACGTGTTTTCCATTTAATTCAAAGCTGATAGAAGACTTTTACATAACTTCTTGTACCTGTTAAAATCCAGATACAATTTCATATTTGATAGTTGGAATGTTCAAGTATTGAGATCTTCAAATCCTTTTTCAAAATAGAAAAAAAAACCCTCTTATGTTAAATCGGTATTTTAGGTCAAATGCATTTAATTTAACTATATACTTTATTGCTAACAAATACTTTTTTTATCAATTCCTACTATTAACTCACACTCTCTTATATATTTATTTATCTTCGTGGAATTTCAATCGTTAATAAATACATTTTAAAGCACTCAATTGAGCTGAAATTTTATATACATGATTATTGTGGATGACATTACAGTAATTTAATTATAATCACTAAAATTAAATTGATTAAAACTAATTATTCAAATAACTACAAATAAAGCCACGTTGGCACTATTTTTGACGACTGAGCTACCCTTTTGGCGACTTGTGTCAAAACTTGAAAAGGTTTTCTTTCTCACATTTTAAAGCGCTCATTTGAGCTGAAATTTTCTATGCATTATTGCTTTGGGTAAAAATACGATAATTTAATTATAATTAATTAAAATGAATTGACTGAAACTAATTATTTAAAGAATTACAGATACAGCTACGTTGGTTTCATTTTTAGCTACTTGGGTCAAAACTTTAAAGGATTTTTTTCTCACGTTTTAAAGCAATCATTTGAACTAAAATTTTAATACACGATTGTTTCGAATGACAATACGATTATTTAATGATAATTAATAAAAATTAATTACCACTTAATGTTGTGATTCTGTAATATGTATATACATATTTATATTAATTGTAACAATTTAATGAAAAGTAGCTAAAATAAAATTTACTTTGTTGATCTAAGTAGGAACTGACTTAATTTTCTTTTATATTACTTGTGTGTGTGTTTTAACTTTCTGTAAAACTTTAAACTTTGCAAGTGTTGTTCGGTAAAACTGATTCGTTGGAAACACGTGACCGCATTTATCATGTTACTATGGGGAATCATATGACTTTAGCCCATTATTTATTCTATCACCTAATTGATCTTTTTTACCTTTGCACTTCAGATAAAAATTCATGAAGGCTATATAGATTCTGACGAAAGGAGTATGTTGTTTAATATTTACAAATTTAATTCAAACATGTTTATAATTTCACTCAATACGAAAACACTAATGCCTAAACTTGTATTTAAATATCACGTTATATACCGTTTTACTTATAGGTCTAATTAAGAAACATAAAAAAAAATCCCGAGTGATAAATTTGTTATGTACCTTTGCAATAGAGCGAAAAATGATAAAAATAGCATCTTTGTGGAATGTAGTGTGGCCATCATATCCTAGTGGTCAAGGTAAAGGACTCGTGGCATGTGTGCCACTGTTTGGAGTCCAGTTTGACTGAAGACCCATCGTGTAGGGGTGCGATGCACGTTAGATCTGCCGAGGCTCAAACGCTCAGGTCCACGTCACTTGACCATGGTTCGTAGTCACGAGGTCCGTCACCAAATCCCATCGCGTAGCTAAATAGGGTAGTATTACTATTTACTCACTTGTGGAAATTTGTAAAATTAAGGGGAGTTGGAAACCTCTCTATATATACACTGACAATGTTAAATTGGCTGTTTTCGATGCACCTTTTCTCAAAATCCGCTATATGTACATGCTTGAAATTTCTATACAATTAAATTACATCTCTCTTATTATACTGAAATGAATTTTTAGCTAATTTTTAATTTTTTAATAATTTATGAAATTTCTATCAAACATTCGAAACTTAACCCATTTTTCGCATAAAAAAATGTAAAAAGATAAGTTTTTGAGTTTTTTACAAAACACTCATTTAAGTACATATTAGCCATCATTATAAATATATCATGAAAAATTTACATGCCTGTGGATAGTAATTTCTCAGAAAAGGTACATCGAACATCAACATTTACATTTTGAGATAAATCTATTTTAATGTATACAGTGAGACTTCTAATCGGTTAGAGAAAAAAGGCTCAATTAGAAATAAAACATATATGTTTTGATTTATATCAGACGTTCAACTTTTAAGCAAAAATGAAGTACATTGTTAACATTTTTCGCCATTCAAATGGGCGTGACCCAGTTTCAACAATTATTTAAAACTAGGTTTTCAGGGCTTCTAATTACCCTTTAGGTTAAAATAATATATTTTTAGAAAGTTTAAAATCTATACAATTTGAAATAGTAAAAAACTCAAATTGTCAAAAAAAAATACGATTTTAGCTTTCCAACACCTCATAACAGTAATATAACTGTTATAGATCACAAAAAGGATTAAATTACCACCGAAATAATTCAGAGAACAGATTTGTTTGATTGCGTTATGAAATTTTAATTATAAATTTAATATCATTCTTTTTTTTCAATTTAGCATTAATTTTATAGTTTTATTACATAACTTCAACATGCCCTGAACGTTAATTTTCAAACTTCTTAAAAAATTAATTTCGAATAAAAGCAGACGATAAAGCTAAAAAGAAACGCACCAAGATCAGATGGGCTTAGAAAGAATCGAGGTCAGGATATTGATTCAATCGAAAAAGCGAAGAAGACTTTTGCCACAGATTGCGTTTGAAATTAGCTTCAGCCAATTTGCAAAATGAAGAAAAAAAGAGAAGGGGATTAATTTTAGAACAGATAACCATTGAAAAAAAAGTTTTCCAAGAATTTCCTTATCGTGGAATGGTTTCACTTCTATCTGTTTTTTTTTTTTTTTTTGTTCTAGATATTTACTGATTGAAGTGATTGCGAACAGTTTCTATAATCGTGATGAGGCCAAAGGTAATCGGGTTTCTTCCTTTCACTTTAATTTTCTTGAAAATAGGCTTAGGAATTTCTTTTGGTGTAATGGAAATCCAGAACATTTTTTATACACAAATGAATACCAATGCAAAAACTTGATTCTGACAAATACGACTACGTTCGGAACCGTGATTTTTCAAAAGCGTATAAATGTATAATATTTAAGATATTTAATGCCACTTAGATTAGAAAATGTATATAAAATGGTTTAAGAATATTATTACAATAAAAAGTTATTTAAATACAATATTTTTACAAAAAATGAACATAGAATGACCCTTTTTCAAAATATTCTCCTTTTGTGAAAAATGCTTCTATTATAATAATATTTTGCTTGCATGTAGCTCAGACCTCTCTACAGAGGCTGAACTAGAATTTTTGAAATGTATAACTTAGAAGTGGGTTTTACGATAACAGAGGCGAGCAATTTTAAGAAAAAAATGCCGATAATTATTTCAATAGGTGGTAACTCTAAATATATATGTGAATTTTTCAAAAATTCTCGTTTAGACTCTCTGGAGAAGTCTTTGCTTTATATAAGCGAAATATTTTATTATTTTAGAAGCATTTTTTATAAAGGGAGAGCATTTTGAAAAAGATTATTCTAAGTTAAATTTTTGCCAAAATATTGTATTTAAATAATTTTTCTTGTCAAAATAACCAAAAATAATTTTATACATGTATTCTAATCTAAGTGACACTAAATATCATGAAAATTATTTATTTATGTGCTTTTTTTTAATCACAGTTTCGAACGTCGTCGGATAACTTAACATAAATGATTATTTTAACGAAATGTGATGAATCATTTAAGTATCATAATTCCGACAGAAAAAATCCAATTTTAGACTATAATGTATTTAGATCCAAATTGAGCTTTTTAAGGTTTCCGACTACGTTCGGAACGGTGATTTTAAAAAAAAACGTATAAATGGATAGTTTTCATGACTTTTAGTGTTACTTAGATTAGAATACATGTATAAAATTTTTTAAGGACGTTATGACAAAAAAAATTATTTAAGTACAATATTTTGGCAAAAAATGAAAGAATAATATTGTTTCAAAAGGTTGTTCTTTTATAAAAAAAATGTTTCTATAATAATAAAAAAAAATATTTTGCTTACATAAAGTAAAAACTTCTCCAAAGAGTTTGAACTAAGAGTTTTGAAAAATTCACATTATTTTCAGAGTTACTACCAATCAAAATATTTATCGGCGTTTTTTTCTTAAAATTTATCCCCTCAGTTGTAGTAAAATATGGATAAATTCACTTCTAAGCTGAATATTTCGAAAATTTTAGTTCAGCCTCTACACAGAGGTCTGAGCTTCTTACAAGCAAAATATTATTATAATAGAAACCGTTTTTGTAAGCGGAGACCCTTTTGAAAAAAAAATATTCTAAGTTAATTTTTTGCCAAAGTATTGTTTTAAATAATTTTTTGTCATAATGTTCTTAAAACAATTTTATACATGTATTCTAATTTAAGTGACACTAAATATCATAAATATTATCTATTTATACGCTTTTGCAAAATCACGGTTCCGAACGTAGTCTGATACCTTAAACTATCATAATTTTGTACTATCATTATTTTTTGCATGCGAATAAGTGTTAAATACTTTTGACTATTTTAATATAAAGAGATTATTAAGACATTTCATTCAGGTATTATTTATAGAATTAATAAGAATAAATAATTTTTGAAAATTAACGCACATTAGGAATCATTCTTTACACAAAATGAAACATCCTGATTTCAAATTTATTTACAAAATATATTTAAGCTTATGTTTATTAATCGTCAGTGAAACATTTTTAGCAGAATACCCGTGACAACGAAATGTGGCTTTACTATGATTCGACGGTGAGCACAAAATATATTTAAGCTTATGTCTATTAATCGTCAGAGTGAAACATTTTTAGCAGAATTCCCGTGGCGACGAATTGCGGCTTGACTATGATTCGACGGTGAGCAACATGGCACTTATTTAGATGCTCGTACTTTATTACAAGTTATTTTTCATATTCTAATATTTTATAAAAAAAATGTTTAATTCTAAAAAAAAGAACCATGTTGAATTTGACGGGTTATTTTATAACACAACAATGCCACTTTTTCTAAGAATACGATTTCCCAAATTAAACAATAATTTTGCATAACATAAGAATATTAGAAATAACTTGTAATATAAAATGAGCTAAGTGTGATATATTACATCTTAATAAGCGTCATTTTTCTCACTGTCAAATCAAAGTCCGTTGCCACAGGTATTCTTCAAAGAAAATAGTTTTGAGGAGGATTATTACTTAATAGCTGGACAAGGGACCATCTATATTCTTATATGTCTAAGTTACAATAAAGAATTTTTTTCAAATTTAATTTACTTTAAAAGTTAGAAAAGTTCATGAATAAATAAAGCAAACATTACAAACAATAGCAAAGAAATTTCAGAAATAAGATAAAAAAAAAGGGGAAGAAAGCAGGGTTTTTTTTTTTAAAAAAGATTCATTTTTGCTAAAACAAAACTAGACTCAATTCAATAGCAGCTGCCTAGATTTTTAATAATAGAAAGTGAAAGTTAATTTGTTGCAGTTTAATATTGAAATAAAAGAAATAAAATAAAAATGAAAAAATTGTAATTGCATTAACTTTTTAAACTTAAGGTATATTTTGTTTGGGACATGCAAACTTGGAATAATTTATTTTTTTCATCTCCCTTTAGTGTGTTTGTATACATGCATGCTTTATTATTATATTTATATAATTAAATACCCATTTTTTACATAAATATTTTGTTATTTGGTTTTATGAAATAAATGACGCTTGATGTTAATCGTGAAAGTGTGTTATTTTTTTGAACTGATATTTTTTCATATTCTAATGTGAACTAAGAGTCCAATATTACTGTATAAACTTCCTAAATTACACATTTAGAAAATTAAAGGATGATAATTACCTTACAAAACTGAAATTTTTATTTTTATTACTTCTGAAGCAATTCTAAAAAATAAGCACTTCTTTGAAGATGTCCAAACACTTCTTTGCAATATTCTAAACCGGAACTCCTAAAATATTAATTGACTGACTAACAAATGAATTTGTATTCAAAGACAATTTCATTTGAACAATATCTAAATACACACGAACGTGGAACCGTTAATATTTACTTTCCACTGCAATCTTTGCGAATCACCTAAAAGATTTAACTCACATTGCCCATTCGGTTTAAACTTGTAATCCATAATCGACAGGAAAATGATAAATTTGAAATTAAACACACATATCTCTATCTATTTCAAAAGTCGAAATGCCGTTTTCATTAGAGTCAAAGAAAATATTTCGTTTGATTCTGGCTTTAAATCCCTCAGATTGTTAATCAAATATTTTGCCCCAAATCCATGCTTTGCCTGCCGACGAAGATACATATTTCAGTTGCCAAGAGGATTCACAAAAGCTCCCCTTTTCGCATTGTTTGCGATGTAGAACCGTTTCATTAAGATTTATGTGAACATTCAATGCATTTGGGAAAAGAGCTCTAGAAATAATTTATGGTGTTGAGGCCGGTTGTGCGCGAATGGCTAAACAAACTAACATTTGGTTTGTTATTCATTAATCATGACAACTCAACTTGGAATTTACTGGGATGTGCGTGATTTGCAGACTGACGTAATTGATTAATTGTGAACTCGAACGCCAAAATCTCAACTTTTGAAATTTGGAAGGATTGGTGGTGTTTGATGAGAAAGATTTTAGTTCACTGAGCTTAGTTCTTTTTTTATAAGCATAAATTTCTAAATGCTCTTGGCTAACTGTTCCATATAAATAAGCAAATAGAATTTATTCTTTTGAGTTTAAGATATAGTATGAATTATATCATGTTGCATCTATGCTCATATTAGCTACGAAAAGAAACAGATTAAAGAAAAGAAATAGTGAATGTTGTAACAATATAAATGCATCTTTCGTGCTGAATTAAGGCGGTAGAAATGTTTTAAATATGATTTTATTCACATTTTATTGTTAGACATAAACAATAATATAACAATAATCTTACTATTAGCCGAAATGAATAGCTTTAAACTCCTAAATGGGACAATTTAAGTTTAAGTTTCATTAATCAATCAATTAAGTTAGTTCAAATAATAACGTTGGATATTTTATTTCTCCTTCTCTTGTGTATATATTTTAAACATATTTTTTTATCGATTGCATGACAAGAAAGCTTAAAAAAGTGATTTATATATTTCTTAAGTATAATAGTACTCCGTGAAGTGGTTTGCAAATAAACTGTTTTGAAAAATTGTATGTATTAATTTAATTTTAAGAAATGAAGAGTACTTCCATTCGTGAAATTCAAATCAAATATATATTTATATAAGGAATTCGATATTTGTTAAAGAATAGATAAATAAATAAATATATATATATATATGAATTGTTTATTTTAATAGAATGTAATACTGCCATAAGAATTAAAATACAAATTGAAATTTTAAAACCAGAAAAGAAATTCTTTATAATTTAAACTAAAACGGGTATATTTCTTAAAATTATTTATAAATATTATTTTAATATTTTTTTCATGTGTAAAGAAATTTACTTAATACCATTCTGAACTTACTCAACATAATAATATTTAAAATGGAAGATTCAATTTTAAAATTTTCATTGTGGTCCTCCATAATTATTATTTTTAAGTAAAATAATAGACTGTGCAGTATATAATTTAAGAATAGGTATTGTTTATCTTAAAGTTCCTTAACACTTGAGAGCACAAAACATAGAGGGGGGACTCAGTTCAGAAAGCATTTCATTACCTTACAAAGGAGCGGGGCAATCTTCCTGGAACTACTACTTGGGAAAAAAGAAATTTAACCTAAAAGAATGAGTGACACCATCTGGCTGTCATTAAATATTACAAGAAGGGTAGCTTTATATATGCAGTATTATGGCATATAGATAATATTTAAAGTAGAAGATTTAGTTTTAAAAACTGCACGGGTCAGTTTTGATAAACTTGCATTCATCAGTAGACTGATAAACTTGCATTCATGAATACGGAAATGTGATATAAAAAATAAACATGAACTTCTTCGGCAGCTGATGTAAAATAAAATGCTCGAAATATATTTTGAGACTAATTTTTATAACTTGAATTCATTCTAAAAGAATGTCATGTTTAGATTTTTACAAAAATTACTGAATACAATAATTTAAATTCGCAATTACGTTACTTGTTAGATATTTGAAGAAAGGTAATTTTTTATATCACAATACACACAGTTTTAAGCGATTAGACAGTATTTTATTGTTTATCATATGAATAAGTACACGAGAACATATCACTTTATCAGTTAAAGACGTAATCTGGGAATACAAATACATTTTTATACTATATTGAATATGAATTAAAACTATTTTTTTGTAGAAAAATTCAAAGAATGTAAAATCAGAGAAAAAAATTATCTTTCAAGATGATGTGTTTTCTCTGCAAACTATTCAAAACTTTACATCTAGTTTTTTCTTTGTGCATTTGTTTTCGAATACATAGGTTTATATATGTGTATTAATATTTTCTTATGAAACTTCTTATGAATAACAAAATAGCTATTTATTCCTCTGTGACTAACTAAAACATTTCCCTTTTGTGTTTCTTCTTCCAATTCCACAAGACAAAACAAAACAAATTTATTCCTTCCCACCACAGTTGCAGTTTGCAATTCAAGAGTTCTACAAAGGTTTCTGTTCTGCTAGAGAAAAGATAATACTTTTTTTTTTTCTCGTCGATGAATTCGATTTAAATTGTAAGCTAACAGGACTAATTTGCATCTCTTCTGCCTCCACTGCAATTTTCCGTAACTTTAACTGCATTGGCCCGATGGGAAAAAGCGAGAAATTTACTTATCCCAGAAAATAGAATCGAATGAACGCTAAGCCTACTTTTGTTGAGCGTAGTGAATTGAAAAGAACCAGTTAATGTCTTCTCTTCAGTTTCTATTTATCGAGAATTTTCCAGACAATACAAAACGATTGATTTTACTTTTTCCGGGAAATACGAAGAATAAATGAAGGAAACAAATAAATAAATCCAAAATCAAACTTCCATAGAATATAAACAACTGCATTACTAATTTTTATTCGTCTTGCTGATTGAAATGAATAATCTGAATGCTACAAACAGGAAACTGTATTTTTCAAAATGTATTGTTGTTTTTCTTTAGAAATAGATGCTTTATTATATACACATAAATCGTACTTATACAGTCACATCACAACTGAAAGAGTAAACTTTTAAAGCAATTCAATACACACGTATATTTACAATTAACTCAAAAACAAGGAACTTCAACGGAAATGCATAGATTTATCATGAATTCATGAAATATATCTTTTGTGTTAACTTTACAAAAGAAAATGAAGTAAAAACATCCTTAAAACTTGTTATTGTGCATAATCATTCATTGTGCTATTTTTTATTAAAATTTATTTTAAGTAGAAAATCACACATTTTTCAATTAGTTTCAGCATTTGTTCAGTTTAGAAAGTGATTTTTCTACAAACAAAAGAATTCCGTACGCAATTCAATAAAAAATATATGATGCTATCTGCTAAAATAAAAAATACAGATTTGTGTTCACTTTATGAAATACGGCTGTGTAATTATTTTTTAAAACGTTTTTTAGAATATTTTCAGCTTAAAGTAAAAATGTATATTAATAAGATCAATACGAAATGTGTGTGAAGCCATTTGAGTTGATATCTATTGTCCTTACAAAAAGTAAAATGGCTTGTAACATCTATTTAAAGGTGCGTTTATATCGATATCTAGGAGAAATGTTTTATATGAGGAAAAATTGCAAAACAGGCATATTATTATATTTTACTTTTCATATAAAATGTAGCTTTGATATTTCTAAAAAAATCTGAATTCATTATAAAAGTTATTAGAAGGAAAGAAAAGAATATTTTTTCATATACTACTTAAAATATACCAAATAGAAATGTTTCTTACTTTAGAATTTTTATTTGACAACTTTTTGTCATAAAATGATACATAATTATTAAAATCCTTAAAATAAAGATTTATATTAATATTATATTTTCCATTTTTAGATATAAAGGTATAAGTGATTGACTGATGCCACACGTTGACATTATGTGAGGACTATTTTGTACATTCAATGTATATAAAACAAATTCAATTATATTATTTTTTTTTCTGAATTCTGCAACATTATACCATTAAACTAGTTTAAAATACTGTATAGAAAACCTATTTTTTAGATGATAATTTTGGAAGTCATTTTAAATATTAACTATGCTTTGAAAATATTTTCTTTAATTTTAAAAATAGTGAATTCTAATCAAAACATGATTTTGAATTACAATTTTCAAAACCTTAAAATATAACTTTTCATATTTTTACACGCCATATTCTATGAGGTGTTTTTTTCTAAATATGTAAATGCAAGCAGTTTTAGTTGAATATGAATGTATTATTTATATAAAAAAACCATATAATTTAACATATAATTCCCCAAAATAAGAAATTTTCCTTTACATATACTTTCAAGTAATTATCCAAACAAAACTTCATTTGCATATATTAATCGCCGTTCTCTCTGTTATAAAAAGAAAGTTTTCAATTAAATGTCTTTAAAATTTAATTAATGTAAATATATTCATTTCTTAAAATTTAATCTATGCTTTTCACAAACAACTTCATACTTTTATTTGATTTATAAAAGCTTCCATAATCTAAGAAAATGTCTTTAATTCTATAAATATCTCATCCAGACATAAGAACGAATCAATTCATAAATGCATCTGCAATACGTTTTAAATAAGCTGCCCCCACCTTCCTTTCCTTTGTTTAAAATTGGAAACCATTTTAAACAAACTTTTTAAAAACTTCTAAATTAGTATTAACAAGATTTGAGTTACACTAGCATATAAATAACTTTCTTTTCTTGCACAATTTAATATTTTCAAAGCCTATACGAAAGTCTTTGATATTATAACCGTGAATTACCTCTAAACACATGCACAATCATTAAAGTATTTTAGTCCACAGTTTAAATTGCATGAGATGCATTCCATACAAAACCCCTTAACTTAACTTCCTCGAACTTAAAATCATTTATATATATAACCTAAACTCTATTTTTTTCCTAAAAACATTTCTAATTTCACTACCGATTCGATCTAAGCTACTTAAGCCTATTTCACATACAATTAGTACATCAAACATATCCCAGCACCTTTGAAAAGGCAGCCCACAATGCTGCGCGGCATCATTAATATTTATGAAACGTTCTCTGCCAGGATTCTTTTCTCTCAACTCGTTCATTTCCGTGCGAATCGAATTGCCGAACGTATTTTAGCCACATCAAAGCTGATACTAGTTCCTACCCGTTAAATGAAGTTTCCAGTCTTTTATCAACCCGTTGAATATAAAGGCGCCGATCTGGCTGATTGTGGAGTCAGGGCATGCGAGGAGACGTTTAACTATTATTTATGGCCTGGAGTCGTGACTGGCCATAATAGTAAAATAAATCTGTGCCTTTGATCCGTTTTGCATTAAAAGTAAAGCTTTAAATTGTTTCAGAAAAAGAAGCAATAAAGGGGTTCGGGGCCCATTTCGATGTGGAGTGAAATTGAGGTAGAGCTTTTTTTTGAATTAAAAAGTAAAACATTTGTTGATTTTTTTTAAAATTTGGGTTTCTGCTGTTGAATAAAAAGTACATGATTTAGAAATTTTTTGCGGATTTTGTAACGCAAAAAGAGTAACTTAAAAAAATCAAAATTTCACAAATAATAACAAAAACTGTCTGGAAAAGTTTTGTATAAAATGTAAAAGTTTCATTTTTTTTTTAAGTTAGTGAAGCTATAAGTGAGGGGAATTTTTGATATGTATGCTTCGTGTAAAATTCATTTCACTGAAGAATATATATCATTAATTTATTTTCGAAAATGAGTCCTATTGAATCAAGCTAGTTTTATCTTAGGACGTAACTACTTTTCAAAATTATATTTCATGTCTTTTTAATGCTTATCATTACACGAATTCAAGGGAAAATATCTTAAGATATAATTTTTATTTGTAATAATTTATTATTTTATTAGCAAAAAAAAACTACCGGAAAAAAACTTATTTATTTTTTAATTCATTTTTTTCATCACAGTCTTCAGTAATATATTTTAAAGAGCCAGTGCATTATTACTACAGTTCTTAAATGCATATATTTCCATAGAGTCCACTTGAGCGTTGGATATGATATTTTCTCACTTCAGACACGAATCGTTACCTTTAAAATTACTCTTACTAAGAAAGAAGGGAAAATCTCTAGAAATATTCGAAAATTTCATACACTATTTTATTTACTTTTATCCATTTTCTTTATCTTTTTAAAATGTATTGGAACGAAGGATCTTTGCTTTCACACGAAAAATACGAATAATTTTGTTAAAGTCAGATAGTCAAAAAAGGATTAAGAATGGATTATTGTTATGCTTCTTAAGTACGACTGCATGTGGAAGCGTATTTCACCTTTCTTCATGTAAGAGCTAATTTTAAATTTTATCATACATTCATTAATCCTAAGTAAATTCTACTCATTTTTTCTGTGTGAATATACATCCTCATTAAAAAAGGGTTTAAATGTTTCAACTGAATTTCGAGAAAAGAAACAGAGGTAGTGTGTTATTATATAGATAATGCCTTACCTATTTCAATAAAACAAAATTTTGTTCACGTGTCTTTGCCAAAAAAGGAAATTCAAAGATTTCTTAAGAATATTCAAGAATTAACTTACATATTTTTTGACAGTAAATTAAGTTGTTCTCCCATTAAAAACCTTTATTAATCATTGCGAAGATTTTTAAAATGCCCTGTTCTTTATTTTTACTCATGAAATATCTAGTGTAGTCTAACTATAGTAGGAATTAGAGATAAAATAACAAAGTTCCTAAGAAATTGAAAGTTAGAACTCCACTTCTCTCTCTCTCATTTTCTACAAAAGAGTTTCTACAAAATTCCTTTATAATGCAACGAGCCTTACCGTAACTGCAATTTTTCTCTAAAATTTCACTGAAAATTCCCAATATATTCAAAATTATCTTTAATTATGTGGAAATTGTACTTGATTTCCTTTAAATAAAAAATTGTTTATTTAGTTGAAAATTTACATATTTAAAAAAGTGCTCCGAAGCTAGTCACATACCTTAAAAGAAACACAATATATGTATTTAAAATATTTTAAATCTATTTTAAATCTATAATTTTTGTTTAAATACACGTGCAGAAATGTCATGACGATCTGATCAAGAATTATATCGCGAGAATCAAATATGATCATGAAATGAATGATATTTGATGATTGATGGTGAACTTTATCTTAGTAGTGCTTAGTATTTTGGTATTTCGGGGATATTTGTTCGGGAGTACCTAGAGAACCCCCGAAAAAATTCAAAAACCTTCCCGGGGATATACCTAATAATTCCCCATATTTTCACAGCGATTGGATGTATGGTTTTTGAATCTATAGAGTACAGACAGACACACATTCATTTATATATATTTAGGTAATGATCATTAGATTTTTTTCAAATTGTATATTTAAGTTTAGTTCTTTTTCTATGAGATGACTTGAGTTAAAAAGAAGCGTATTGTTAGATGCCCAATATAAAATAAAATCTACCACTTCAAGTGAAATACCAAAAACCATTTTTGAATTCGACATAGCAATTAGAAATAACACTTTCAACGTCATGAAGCTGTGATGCAGATGCATCTTGAGAGGCAAATGGGATAAACTGATGGGGAATGGACAATAGCTGTAGCCATGAAAGAAACAACAAACATTCATAAGTTTTTACACAGCAGCAAGGCATTCCCTTTCTAAAGGGTGTTTTTTTGAGAGGTATAGAAATTTAAATTGCAATAAAACAACGATGTATTATTCGATTGACATGAATTTTTTTATTCAAAAGATAATCTTGTGGCATTACATTTTAAATATGATTTCTGGCATAGGACTGCCACGGCTGGCTCGGATGTAGTCCAATCTGGACGTCCACTTTTCGATGACTTTTCCCAACATTTGTGGCCGTATATCGGCAATAACACGGCGAATGTTGTCTTCCAAATGGTCAAGCGTTTGTGGCTTATATGCATAGACCAATGACTTTACATAGCCCCACAAAAAATAGTCTAGCGATGTTAAATCACAAGATCTTGAAGGCCAATTCACAGGTCCAAAACGTAAAATTAGGCGGTCACCAAACGTCTTTCAATAAATCGATTGTGGCACGAGCTGTGTGACATGTTGCGCCGTCTTGTTGAAACCACAGCTCCTGGACATCATGATTGTTCAATTCAGGAATGAAAAATTTAGTAATCATGGCTCTATACCGATCACCATTGACTGTAACGTTGTGGCCCTCATCGTTTTTGAAGAAGGATTCCACCAGCCCATAAAGCGCACCAAACAGTCAGTTTTTCTGGATGTAACTGTGTTTCGACATACACTTGTGATTAGCTTCACTCCAAATGCGGCAGTTTTGTTTGTTGACGTAGCCATTCAACCAGAAGTGCGCCGCTTCATCGCTAAACAAAATTCGCTTATGAAAATCGACCATTATTTTCGAAATAAAATTGCACAATTTGAAAGCGTTGTTCAGGCGTGAGTCTATTCATGATGAAATGCCAAACCAAACTGAGAATAGATCACTTGACAGCTGTTAAATTGGTCGCCATCTTGGAAAGTAATGCCAACTTAAACTTCTATACCTGGAAAAAAAACACTCTGTACAAGTACAGTATCACCTCAAAGGTTCTGTGACTACCTAGATGGTCAGATCATTCTAGTTGTTGTATTTATCTGTGAGGAAACTTGAAGGTTAATACTAAAATAAAACAATCCACTAACTTTTGATATACTATACCAGACTATATGCAATGGTGTTTCACCGATGCAACTGACAAGGCGAGTTTCAACACTTAACACTCTCTCTAGTCCAGCATTTCTCAAATGATAAATCTACATGGGGGCATGATAACACTACGAGGGGGGCGTGAGCATATTGAAAAGTCAAAAAAAAATATATTTTTAAAAGTTATTAATTTACTGAAAGTAAACAAACTTAATGCATTCTGACATAATAAAAAATAAAATTAACATTTACACTGATATAATACCCTTATAAATGTATTATATCAGTGCATACTGCATAATGTATTTTATAATTAATTTAGCAATACTAAATTAAGAACAAATTTTTAATATTTATCACTGCCCTTTGGGCTTGTCATATATAAAATAATATACAATAATTAACACTTATCTTGGTAATTTGAACGTTTTTATAATATGTTAAATGCCGATCGAAAGGTACATGATTCGCTCCTCAATGCCGTTTTCCAATTAGGCGTGCTTATGTGATGTATTGGAGGGGGGGAGAAAATGAATAAATAAGAAATCCTCCGATACATGAATAAATCTTCGCAAACACTGTCAAGGTCCTTTTATTGCATTCCAGAGCCTTCGGAATAATTTTATGTATATAAGTGCACAGAAAAGATTATACTTCGGAAAGACGTATTTACACGTCCCGGAAATTTAACACATCAGTTTAGAGAGACGTACATATACGTCGGGGGCACTTAAGAGATTAAAGTCGTATTGTAGTTTTATGTCAAAGTATAGTCTTATTGAATTTCTGCATTGTTGTTTGTATGAAAGGGGGGCGCGATGAAATTTTTGATTGAATATTGGGTCGCAATATTTAAAAGTTTGAGAAGCACAGTACTAGTCAGTGGGCTAACCTAATCCAAAACCATGATTTCTGACGTTTCCAGCAGTTTTTGTAAATAAATATAAAATTGGAGGAATATCTTCAAAAATGTTTTGTCTTTCATTTACTTGTAATAATCTCACCTTATATATCTCACCTGCTTTAGCATTGTCTTACAAGCCTCTCAGTATCAAAGATTTTTTTGTGGGCTATTGGGGAAATGCTTAATAAATATTCTACCCATGCAGTCAATCTCTGCGGGGGGGTCATGTCAGCTTGACCACTTGACCGAAACATCTGCTAATAAACCCTAGCGCCTAAGGTCATGTAAACGGAGATAGGCGCAGTAGACCTTGACCGTCATTGGCTTTTGCGCCACTGAGTCAAGTTCAGTCAATCTCGACACATAGTTCCATTTCCTAATTTTATCCATGTATTTCTAAAGAAGTTTGAGACTCAGATTTATTTAACGTGCGAATCACCGAGTAGATGAGTTGTTCTACGTTTATTTTCTCGAGAGTTAATTATTTCTGCTGATGCACAAAGTTTTCCTGCTGCTGTTTTGTAGAAACTTGGTGAGTGGGATACCTGTTCAAATGTCGGCCTAGTCTGTGGTTCAGAATTGTGAAATCAATTGAAATAAATTGAGGTCTGCGTGAATGAGTGGTCAAGCTGTAATTATGGCTTATGTGTTAAATCATTCTTAACCAAACTCAACTGAGATATCAATTCCCATTCAAGTCTCTCTCACACACGTTACGTTACACAGTTTCTATTATCAGTTTTTTTTTCTGGTTACATCGTTTTAAATTAAAAAAACACTACCAATTGTCTTTGCTTTTATGTTAGAGACAATGACTATATATATATATATATATATATATATATATATATATATATATATACTATGTGTTCTCATGTTCTCTTAGTTAGTCTTAGCTCATTTCGTTTATTCTCCCTAACTGAAAATGCTATAAAAATTTGGTTCCATTCTATTAGCAAAAATTTTTCCGCTCATTCTAAAATAAAATCATGTGGGTTAGGTTTACTCGTGAAACCCATGAAAAAATCCCGTAGATAAGGTCGGATCTCTTTTTGCTTTATTGGCTTAGTTCTATCTAAAAAAAAGTAGAAGGATGAATCACCAATTAATCATCTTTCTTCCCGTATTGATTCATTTATATAAAATATAAGGACAAATTAAGAGTATTAATAGAAAGTGATGACGGCGTAATTTATAAATAGATGCATAATCTGAATTTTTTATGATACACATTTGTTCTGTTCTGTTTGTCTTGTCTTTTTGCTTTGTGCATTTTTTTTGTCTTTAATTCTGTACTAACTGTGCATTCGTATTGGAGATTTTGATTGCAGATGTTGTCTTTGTAGGTCGATTCGAATGATATTTTTTTTCTTTCACTTATTCTGTATGTTAGTTATTTTAATTTGAACTTAGAATATATTTTTACTCCAGTGTATTTTGAAACTGCGTATAGTTACGGTCTCAACAAGTATATTAATACTTGTATGTAATGTAAAACTAACTGCATGTTTATACTTGCATAAAAGTTATGTAAACTTCCCTTTGTGTATATACTTCTGTAAAACATGTAAGCGAGCATATTTTTGTTCAGTAAAGGCTGGATGTTGGGGTAGTTGTTTCCCGAGGGACTGGCTTGTATCTCTAAGCCCTTTGGGGGAGTTCTATTCCCTTGGGCATTCCGCCAAAGCCTCTCGTGCTGCTTCGAAGAGCGATGTTTAATAATCCAGTAAGTCTGTTCAACCTGCAGCGGTATTCATTAGTCTATGCCACTGTCTAGTTGCAGTGATCTTGATTACTCCGTTTTAGGTAGGAACAATAAATATAATCAAATACCTCTACCATTATTTTTTCTGATGTAAATGAACTTAAAGTAGTTACAATATCTTATATATTTACTATTATAGTTCTTTTTTCAATATAATTCCGCAACTTTGCAATATTAATAGAATTTTAAAAAACTATACTCATACAAGTTATTGGAAAATATAAACAAATACTAAAACTGGGAGGCTTTAATTAGATTAATTTCAAATTCAAATTTTTCTTGATTTTAAATATTATTAAGGGGTCGATTACACGTAAGGCAGTGTAATCAAATGGTACGCTGAATAAAAGCGTTTGTATATTACTAGAAAAATCTGTTTGGCAGTGTTGTATTCGTCAGTAGTTTAAATCTGGTTCAGCACAAACATTTGTATCTAACTTCTTGATTATGTTATGTTTTATAAGATGGAGAATAATATTTCTTAGGAACCAACAGGATAAATATGAACAGAAGGATTTGTCATCCGTTTAGTACTAGACAATCATATTATACCTGACTCGAAAATACCATGGAGATTTACACATTTCTTCACTTTCATAACTATATGAAAAGAATAAATGGCTGAAATATTTCATAAATGCGTATTCTTAAATTACAAAATACCCATGAGTTTTAAAATTTGAAAATATAGACTGAATATTATGTATTTTCATAAGACTTTCGTCTGCTGTTTCAAATATTCTACCATAAAAAGCATATCCAACCTACTAGAGACTCATCTACAGATACTGATGTCTATACTGTCTGCTGATAACGCATTTAACAGCATTTGGCTGAAAAGATATATATTCAACAAAAAATATGAAACTTTTAAAAGTTTAAGGGACTGTATAATGGAGCGTAGTGGGAGATATTTTCACTAATGTCAATCTAAAACTACTTTTACTTTTTCTTATTTTGAATATTCTGTTTAAAAATTTATTCATTGGACCAAATTCAAAAACTGAACTGAATATTTCTTCGATATGCGTGGTATTTCATGTGTTCCAACATAATCATAAACTTTAACTGCCGTTTAGTGAATTTTTATTTTTTCTACAATTTGTACTCATATGCATTATTTTCATGTGTTTAATACTGAAAATAAAATAGAAAATAATGTGATTTTCTTTAGTGAAATTTAATTACTAAAGGGTGTTTTTTTAGAGGTATAGAACTTAAAATTGCAATAAAACAACGATGTATTATTCCATTGACATGAATTTTTTTTTTATTCGAAAGATAATCTTGTAGCATTACATTTTAAATATGATCAAGCAAGGCGTAGATTCGTCGAATGGGCCCAAAACGAGATTGCCGTTGTTCCCGATTTTCATAAGCGAATTTTGTTTAGCGATGAAGCGAACTTCTGGTTGAATAGCTACGTCAACAAACAGGACTGCCGCATTTGGAGTGAAGCTAATCCACAAGTGTATGTCGAAACACCGTTACATCCAGAAAAACTGACTGTTTGGTGCGCTTTATGGGCTGGTGGAATCCTTTTTCAAAAATGATGAAGGCCACAACGTTACAGTCAATGGTGATCGATATAGAGCCATGATTCCTAACTTTTTCATTCCTGAATTGAACAATCATGATGTCCAGAAGCTGTGGTTCCAACAAGACGGTGCAACATGTCACACAGCTCGAGCCACAATCGATTTATTGAAAGACACGTTTGGTGACCGCCTAATTTCACGTTTTGGACCTGTGAATTGGCCTCCAAGATCTTGTGAATTAACACCGCTAGACTATTTTCTTTGGGGCTATGTAAAGTCATTGGTCTATGCGGATAAGCCACAAACGCTTGACCATTTGGAAGACAACATTCGCCGTGTTATTGCCGATATACGGCCACAATTGTTGGAAAAAGTCATCGAAAATTGGACGTCCAGATTGGACTACATCCGAGCCAGCCGTGGAAATCGTATGCCAGAAATCGTATTTAAAATGTAATGCTACAAGATTATCTTTCGAAAAAAAAAAATCATGTCAATCGAATAATACATCGTTGTTTTATTGCAATTTAAAGTTCTATACCTCTAAAAAAACACCCTATAGTTATGTGATGAAATCGATCGAGAAAGTAGTTAAAAGTTGATTAGATACATTACGAAGTTACATATTTAAAGCAATGATAAGATCATACGCCTTAGAATTATGATCAATATTCATATACAAGGTGTTGCCGATTTCGACCGACCAATCAGAGGGTTGGCAGTAGGCAACATGTGGACGACAAATCACCAAAGTCCATGGGGTCGCAAAACCCGTTCAAACGTTGAAAATCCCGAAAATAGAAGCCACCGGATGGACGGTGAGCAAAACAATGGGAGGATTTGGAATGCAGTGGTAAGGTTGAATAAACCTGCACGTATACAAATTTTCCACTTCCGGAGTTGCTGCAAAAAAGTACAGGCCACTGCGTATCACAATGTGTGGTTCTTGCATGATGGGGAACCAGAACATCTTTCGATTGCGATACTTCACCTCTCCCATGCTATGTATCCCGAGAGGTGTATTGGACGATGTAGACCTATCACTTGGCCTCTACGCTCCCCAGGCCTCAATCCTTTGAATTTCTACTTCTATGGCACCTAAAACCGGTTGTGGATGATCCACTGAGGGCTACAATGGAAGATCTAACGAAACGGATCGTCACCTATTCAGCTGGCATCAGCAACACGCCGAATTTATTTGAATGTATGCTATGCCCTTTAAGGCTAAGATTTCTACTGTGATGCATTGTTCGTATTGTAAAAATGTTTTACGCTTAATAAATACATTTCTCCCTTCTTGCTGTCTCTTTTTATGCCCCTCGACATTACGCCCTTCACAATTATTTTTGTGAATTACTCCCACTAAACGTGGTTTGTGTGTGTGTGCGTGCACGCGAGCGATCCCATGTCTTCTGGAGATCTGTCGTCTCCATGCTGTCTACTATCACCCCTCTGATCTTGTCTTTCAAATTTGTCAACACCCTGTAGTGTTAGTGGCTGCGGTAGCCGAGTGGTATAGGTATCGGATCGTGGCTTGCCTTGTCACGAGTTCGAGCCCAATACCACTAAAGACCCACCGTGTAGGGCAGCGATTCGCGTTAAATCTGTCGAGAGCTGAAACGTCCTCCCGTTGGTGTGGTGTGGTAGTTAGGAGAGGGGGTGCCAGCTCAGGTGTCGTCCACGTCACTTGACCATGGTTCAAAATTACGTGGTCCGTCGCCAAAAGCCCTCGTGTAGCTGAACAGTGCGATGTTAATATTCAATCATTCATTCCATGTAGTGGTAATTTATGTTTCTTAAGTTAGAAAAAATTAAGATAGTTAAATTCAATTACTGATTATTATAGTATTACACAGCTACACTTCATTTAATGAAAAATACATTCTTGAATCCAGCATCGTTGTCTTTCTAGCTTTATCTTAATTTCAACAATATTTTTACTGCATATGTTTATGAGCATTCTAGGTATTTTTTTAACAGTTAAAACTGATTTGTGTTATTTATTATGTTAATAAGTCGCCCATCCGGTATAGTGGTTAGCGATGCCGACTGCTGTGCCATAGGGCCTGGGTTCGAATCCCGGAGAAGACATCGATGTTTGTGAATGTATAGTGCCTTTGCGGCAAGGGTCATAAATAGCCGTCGAGCCACAAGTGCTCTCGTGAGGTTCGTGGATAGGGAAGAGAGGTGGAAGATCTCTGACAAAACCCCCAGGATGTTTTCCCTCAACATTTGGGTGGAATATAGAAGTACAACTTGTCTCGGACTCTGACAACTTTCATTCCTTTCCCTTGGGAAGGACACGACGACAATAACATTATGTTAATAATCATTGTGCTAATCATTTTGTTAGTATTCACTGACTTTGTCATTAGGTGAGCAAAAAGTTTATGAATTATGTTAATATTTTTTGTCAGTTACCAATTTATTCCATTCTTTTCAAATGAAAAAAAAAAGTATGCACTTTATATAAATTGCGTTAAAATATTAAAAACTACTAATTTGCACCAAATTGGCTAAATTACTGATTTGAGATTTAAATAAAAGCATAAGTACTTGTCGACAGAACTATTATTAAAAGTTTTAGACAAATTTACTTAAGTGAGTGACATTCGAATCTAAAACACAATTTCTTAAAATGTAAAAATTTAATTCGTTTAATTAATTTAAAAGACTTAAAAATACCTTAAAAATAAGAAAGGTACCTCAAAAAGTAACTGCGGTACATTAAATATTTCATATACATTTCAAAAGTCTTTATTGAAAAAGAAAGGATGCAAGTAATCACAATATTTAAGAATAATAAAATCGAATCAGAAATTATTTAGGATCAAAGGGGATAACGTATACAATTTAAAAAGGCTGATCTAGATATGATTATTTTAAGACAAAGTTTGACATTAGATTCAAAAGAGATTCGTTCACATTTAATGTTTTGGAATGTTTAAATAAAAAAATTATAAAAATAAACATACTACTCATTGTTACTAACTCAGTAAATACTTATAATGATTAGGGTGAATAAGAGAGAGAGAGTTTTAAGAAATGCCATTGAAATTCAAAAGGATAATTTTACTGGATGAAAAATATAGACCAAATGCAAAATGTATCAGCAGAAAAATTTTCATAATTTCAAATCCAAAAAAATTAATCAGATATAAGTGCAGTTTTACTATTCCGACAATAAAATGGAGAAAACATTATTTTAAAACAAAAATTTATATGTCAACAATCAGCATTGCACAGTTTGAAAAATAAGTAAACTTCTTGAATCCTTCTTTAGTGTTTTTTCTTTTTCACTTTATTTATAAAAGCTGATATGAAAGCGAAACCATTCCAACAAAATGCAGGTACTTTAAATTTATTTTTGACTCAAAAAGGCCTCTACATACTCACCTAAAATTCAAAACACCCTCACTCAAAGCAGCCTACTTTAAGCCAACCCTCAGGAAACTTTATTCTCTTTTTCTTTGTGAATAGAATTTTCATTAATGGACAGAACCTACGTCAGGTGGTTTGTTGAAAACGATTCCTCCATCCCTAAAAATTGTTCCAGACGAGACACGCGTAAAAGTTCAAGTTCACCGCCCAAAATTCACAAGAAAACATCTCTGGCAAGCCCACACGCACACATTCTTTTTCAATTTGTCTTCATCCCTTCGAGCCTTTGTTTGAGATAAACGGAGGCTGCAGAAACACACAGGGGAGATTCCGATTCACCAGGAAAGTGGTGCAACCTGTGAAAGAGATTCATATCTGGAGGAGTCCCTCCCTGAAATGCTTGTCGATCAATTTGTGTTTTCTTTTGTTCAGGCCTAGATGGGAAAGATGTTAAGGCACCATCCCATAAAGCACTTTTGCGTCTTGATGCTTCTGATATTGGTTTTCCTAAGGTTTTTGAATTGTGACATTTATCTCATTGTCGTTTGACTGCGATATTTTTCTTTCTTTTCCGAAATTTTTACCCGAGATAGGAGAGTTTTCAGGTAAACGATTTTTCACTTTTATTTATGTGTGGGGGACTTTTAAAATATCTGATGTCACGCTGATCTTTTGAATATTATGTGCTGCTACATTTTAACTTAGATATTGAATTTTGGATCTGAAGAGATATTTTTAACAATTTGCGAAAGAACTTTGATGTTTGCCTTACATTTTTCTCCATTGTTTAATTGTCAGTTATCTGAAGTTTCACAGTTTCGTCCTATTTATCACTGTTAAGGTATCCGACTACTTTCGGAAGAGGGATTTTAAAAAAGGGCATAAATGGATAATTTTCATGATATTTATTGTCACTTAGATTAGAATACATGTATAAAATTGTTTTAAGAATATTTTGACAAAAAATATTTAAATACAATATTTTGTCAAAAAAATTAACTAAGAGTAATCTTTTTTCAAAATGTTTTCCCCTTTTATAAAAAATGCTTCTAAAATAATAATATATTATTTATATAATGTAAAGACTTTTCCAGAGAGTCTGAACTAGGATTTTTGAAGAATTCACATTATTTTCCGAGTTACCACCAATTGAAATAATTATCGGCGTTTTTTTTCTTAAAATTTCTCCCCTCTGCTATCGTAAAATATGGATAAACCCACGTCTAAGTTATATATTTCAAAAAATTTAGTTAAGCTATAACATGCAAAATATTATTATAATAGAAGCGTTTATCACAATAGGAGAATATTTTGAAAATTGGTCATTCTATGTTCATTTTTTATCAAAATAGTGTACTTAAATAATTTTTTATTTTAATACTATTCTTAAAACAATTCTATATACATTTTCTAATCTAAGTGACACTAAATATCATAAATATTATCCATTTATACAATTTTGCAAATCACGGCTCCAATACCTTAATTGAATACCTTAATTAACTTTTTCTTTTAAAAAATTTTTTTCACATTCAAGATATATGTAAGAATGCAAACATAAGTAACAATCTCACTTCATGTTAATTTATATACATTCTAATCTTGTATATATATTTTTTTTTCTTTTAAAGAAATTTTATTTTCACATTCAAGATATATGTGTGTATGCATGCATACAAAAGTAACAATCTCACTTCATATTAATTTACATTCTTAATCGTGTATATTTTTCTCTTAATCTTAGAAACGAATACGTCTTATTTTATTCACCACGTTGAACCTCTTAACTAACAACTAAAATTAACGCGATTCGCTTTCCAAAGCCACTGTTTATCACATAGGTGCCATATTCGGTGTATTGATGTGTTGGAGGAGAGGAAGGAAAGGCACAAATAAACAAATTTTTCTCTGAAAGAAATAAATCCTCCACAAATACTGTCAAAGTAATTTTATTGCTTTCCAAAGCCTTCGGAATAGTTTTAATGAGAGCAGCGTAAATATTAAAATCGTACTTTGAAAAGACGGATATATACGTCCAGGGCACTCAACGCACCAATTGAGCAAGACGTGCATATCCGTCAGAGGGAACTTAGGCATTAAGAAAATTGCATTCTATTTTGATTTATTTTCTATATGTAGGAAAAATAACATCTAAATAGCTTACGTGTGCATTTTCACAGTAGCTAGCGTCAATTTCCCCCCATCCACTTACATAGTTTAAATTTTAACAATTTACCTTCTCTTAAACTTGTGATTTTAACATTTCTATTTTCCTTATTTTAATATATTTTAAGGATTTTTCACTCAATTTTTAATCTGCAGTTGATACGAAAGGTCATATTAAATAAGCCACTCTCTTAACGTCTTACAAAATTAAATGCATATGTGCGTGTGTGTTTCTTTATGTTGTGCATGTGTGTGCATGCATATAAGGCAGGAGAGGGCAGATTTTTACATGGTACGGTCTACTTCTAATTTGTTTAAGATGCTGCGGTCCACCCAGTGGCGTAGATACGGTAAGTTACAAAAAAGCTCAACAGTATTGATATTCTAACCATTAATACAGAATATACACTTACCTAAATAATTACAATAAAAACACTTTTGCTTAAAACTCACGTTTTAGGAGAAACGCAAGATGCAAACACAATAATTATACCCATAAATTTAATAATATCAAAGGATGCATTTATATTATCAAACAACTCAAAATGCATTAACAATAAATGATTTACATTTAAAGATAATATTCGTAAAATTTTATAGTATCAGTAGCAGACTTACATACTGTCCACACCCCAGTCTTGAATATCTCGGTATATAATTAATAACAGCTAATCTAGCACTGGATTCCACGTGGTCGTCTGTGGAATGGGAATGATATGCTGTCTTAATTATATTCATCATTGCAAATGAAGATTTACACTGGTAGGTAATGCAAGAGAATGAAGTTAAATGAAATGCACCTTTTTCAAATTAGGATACTTGACTTCATCCATTAACCGATGTATGTCCTTAACACTCACTGCCGGGTGTCTTCTATCGTGGGACGCAATATCAACACAAGAATCCAAGCCCGCAGAAGCGTGAGCTGTGGGGTGATGTTTCAGTAGCAAATCCCATGTTTTCGCGGGAAGTGCTGATCGATGCTTATTTTCCCCTTTAATCTACGGCTGGCATCGCGGTGATCGCATTTTCCCTCCATAGTCGCAGACAATGTGTTAAACGCCATCGTGTGCTTAAAATAATGGTACAAGTTTCGCCAACACATATTTGCATGCATTATGAAGAGCCGGTACTCCAGTCTAACTGGCGTTGGTATTAACCAATATCTTTATTTTAGTGTGAAGGCGGTCACCTCAAAATGTTTTGGTGATCCACCAGTCGATCGCGATCGACTTAATGTCCACCCCGGATATAGTGTTGCAGAATTTGACCAACAAATTCAGAGGGGTGATAGTAGGCAGTATGGGGACAAAAAATGACTATAGAACATGGGGTCACAAACCGTGTTTGGTCGGAGTAATGCGCAAAAACAGTTATGAAGAGGGTGATGTCAAGTGGAATGAAAATGGACAAAAAAAAAGTCAAGAAATAGATTTGTTAGACCTAAAAACATGTTTAGAATACTAACAATGCTTCACAGCCTGACGTCCGAAATGCAACAATGATTGTCACAGGAATTGTTCAAAGTAACGGTCACGTATTTTATAGCACAGTCGACACCAAACAATGGAGGATTGTCGGATGCCTTCAAACAAATCCGGTGTGTTGGTGACGTCATCTGAAGTAACGACGATCCATGTCGTGAGGTCGTATATTGTAGCCACTGGTGTCTCATACACAAGTGATTTCAAGTGGCACCAGAAGAAATCCAGGGCATTGAGGCCTGAGGAGCTTGGAGGCCAAGTAACAAGTCCACCGCGTCAAATCCATCTACCGGAAACCATGTCTGCATATTCTTCGTACGTGTAATCCGCTATTGCTACCAAATGCAATCTAACACCCACAGAGGATGCTCTAGGACCGGACAAACCAGACCCCGGCTGGGGGGCAAATTTTAAAGGCGGCATTTGGTTCAAATTTGAAAAATATTTTTCTTTTTCCGAAAAAGTTGGTATGTTTTAAAAAATATTTATACGTGTGAAGTTTTTTTTTTTTTTTTTTTGGTATTTCAGTTAACGTATCTTATTTCCTTATGTTGTACTCTCTATGTTTAATGTCAGTTTTCTTTTATGTTGAAACTTGATGGGTTTGAGGTGGGAATATGTGTTAAATCATGAAACTTGATATGTATACACATCTTTCACTAGTTACTTTATCTCCATCCCGGAGTGAGGTCACTACGGACATTCCTTTCATCCATAAGATGTCCTGTGAGTGGGATCCAAATACGGACAAGGGTAATAAGAGTTTTTGTTAAATAGAGAGCCATTGGAGTTGCGTTATTTTAGTCTTGAGTGTAGTTACTATAAGTTAAAAAAATGCTTGTGATCCCCATCATCACACTCATTTCGATGAAATTGACCTGTTGATATTGGCAAAAACTTCTGTTATATTTTACTCTTTGAATTAATAACTTGTAACTATGTCTTTAATTTCGAATTTTTTGTATTTTTTAAGATTTAATATTATATATATATATATATATATATATATATATATATATATATATATATATAGTTTAATAAAATAAAAGTGAAGAAATACTAGAACCCACAGTGCTAAAGAAGTAAGAAATTGGAATTCAGCAGACACAACAATTGTAGATACAAAAAAGTCATTGGAATAAACTGGAGACCTGTTGATTTATAAAGCTGTCGCGAATTAGGCCAGCGAATTAGGGTTAAGCAATGCTTTCGGGATCCAATCTTCCCGTACAGCAAAATTTTCGACATATCAGGAAAAAAACCAAGTTGAAAAGTTAAGCCTAATACAACACGTGGATGAAGAAGCTAATATATATATATATATATATATATATATATATATATATATATATATATATATATATATATATATATATATATATATATATATATATCGTTATGCTCGCATGTGAACAATTTATCTTTTTTTAGTTATAATTTTTTGCTTTGGAGAGAAGGGCGGCATTGTCCATTTTTGCCCGGGGTGGCAAAACGGCTAAAGTTGGCTATGATGCGCATGCTTTATACAAAGCCCTCTTATGGCAAAGTGTTCACCACTTTTATTTTCCCCAGACGAGTGGGAAATTTTCATTCGTGCAGGTTTCTTCAACCCTACCACGGCGCTTCAAATACCGCATTCGCTGGGCCACTCGCTCCGACTTCTACTATTATCATGATTTTCGTCAACTAAGCATGGTTTGTGACCCGTGTTCTATGGTGATTTGTGGTCCTTATATTACTTACTATCACCCTTCTAAATGTGTCGGTCGAATTAAGCAACACCCTGTATATTATATATATACATACTAGAAATTCATATTACATTATAAAATCGGCAACAAACGAAGTGAAAACTATTCTGTAATAAGTATTCCAAAAATAATTCTTGTGTCTGGTTTACTTATATACCTAACCGATACTGATGGAAATTAATTTTTGATCATATATAAGTTTTATTATAAGTATTGATTCTCAAGTGTATTTAAAATTTAATTATAGTTATTCACTCAAATACTGAGGTGATGTTTTCATTTAAGCCGTTAAAATTATTACCGTGGATTATTAGATATTTAAAAATAGTGCATATTTACTGAAAAAAGGGGATTTAAAAAAGGGAATTGTATTTATGCTATTTATAATTTATACCAAATTTATTGAATAGTGCTTTTTTAAAAAAATTTATTAACGTATTTGGATTTTTTTTCTCACAAGAAAAATCTGAATAGCCGTAAAATAAATATTTATTAAATAATTAATCCCCATACTAAATTTACACATTTAAGCTAATGCACTTCCTGATTCTTAAGCTATATATGTGACTAGCCTTTACTCTCTTAGCTGGGATTCCATGCTGTTGTTTGACTATATCTTGATCTTAAGGTATAGACATCTGTTGTTGTTATTTATGCCTCCCGATCGACAGTAACATCAAATCAAGATCCACGAAATTGATCGCGGCTAGGGGCTAGATTATAACGCATGTCATTAGCCTTGACTTTGAGCACCATGCAGGTGACAATACGATTTTGCTCGGTTACACCCCAATTTTGAGGTGGTCAGGGGTCTCCAACCGCTCTTTCCCTTCCACCAACCGCACGAGAGGACTTGTGACTCGGTGGGTATTTAGAATACATCCATGCTATGAAAGCACTATACATTTACAAACATCCATGCCTCTGGCATTCGAACCCAGGCCCTACGGCACCACAGTCGGCTTCGCTAACCACTATACGGGATGGGCGGCTGTGTATCTAAATCCTATCATTATTCTTTTTTCGATTGTAATCAAAAAATTCATTTAGCTCTCGCTTCTTTAATTAAAAAAAATATATATAGGACTTGGATTTTTAAAGGAACATGGTACTATTTACACAAAATTTTTTTAATTTAATGATTTTCATAACTTTTTTGGTTGCCTCCTATGTGTAAATATGATGTAAAAAAGACTGCTCAAAATTTCATAAAAAGCTAACTATTTAATTTTTTAAGGGGAAGAAACTTATGAAGTGATTTTAATATTCTACTCTTCTCCTCCAAAATGAACGTACATATATTAAATTTAATTTACAAGTACTTTAAGCTATGCGTAACAAAAGTTAGGTTGGGTTTTGTGATAACAGGATTGGTATTGGTACAATACTTCTTTTTATGAATACTTATTGAAAACTCCTTTAAAAAATGCGTAAATTCTAACCAATTATTTTTTAAAAAAATAACTATTGATTTGATTTAAAAATGCATACCAACTTTTGTTCCATGTTCTATTAGCAACAAGTGAAAAAAATTTCAAGTATTAAGCAAAATAGAAAAAAAAGCCTTATCATTTTAAAAGAAAACAAATTAGATATTTTATCTTTCTGAGATAAGCTAGAATAAAAACAAACTTAAAAGGTATCATAACTTTGCATTTTTTAAACTTAGAGCTTTCAAATGTTGTGAGGGTATAGAAAAGTATATAAAAAATAATTCAGATTAAAAAAGTTAATTTGATATTTTGACCGATTTTCGACAATTGAATCGTTCTGTGTCCCCTTAAAATGGAAATACGTATATCTATCTTATACCCCTCCCCCCATAATTCCCATTGGGAGTTGATTTTCGCAAAACCAATTCTTAGCGGAGTTTAAATCAACGAAAATTAATGCCTGCCAATTTTCTAGATTGTATATATAATTGATATAAAACAAAATTATTGTTTATGCTCCCGCAAACCAATCTTCCTCTGTCCTTTGGAGCCATAGACTCTATTCATGGCCAATATCTACTTAAAATAACACGCCTACATAATTTCAAGTGTGTAGGTCTAACTGCTCAAAAGCTGGAATTGCTTTTTATCTTCACGTTTTCGCAACCCTTAGCTTCATCCTCGAGAATCAATATCAGCAAAACACGTTTTTAACGGATGTCTGCTTAGCAAAAGAAACATACCTACCAAATTTAAAGTCTGTAACTCTAATAGTTCAAAAGGGAGAATATAAATCTATAATGCATATTAGGAGTCAAATTTCTCCAAATCAGCACTTAGCGGATCTCTAATTTTAAAAAAAAAAAAAACATGCCTGCCAAATAGTAAGTTCCGAAAATTTCCTCATATGTGATTGAGTGTGTGAGTCGCTTTTTCCCTATATATATAAATTGATAAATAAACTTCGTAATTCCATCCACCCTAAAAAATTAAAAGTATATTTTCGATTTCTTTTTAAAAAAAGCTTTTAATATACAATAAGTGAAACCAAATAATTAAATTGCTATTATATATTTGCCCTGAACAGCAAAATTGCTAGATTTCTATATTAATAATTTCAAGAAATAAAAATACATTTAAAATTTTAATATAAATAATTCATTTATATCTTGTGAATGTTACTTTGATCAATTCAAAACGAATTAACTTCATCTTTTATAAAATTCTTCTTTTTCTTAATCATCTATAAGCACTAATTACTTTAAATATTCAATTTCCAGATCAATACACTCAAAAATACTTATTCAATTTCCTATGCCTGACATACTTCGCTGCTTTACCGAAACCACGTTATAACGAAATAACTGGAATTTAATTAAACTCCCTTAACCACATTAAACCAGCCTAAATTTGCCGCGCTAAAAATCAATTTCCGTTGAAGGCATGCAACGTCTATTTCTAATTTAATCGCATTCTACTCTTCCATTTAACATTTCGCTGTGCGCGTTGGCCATCACTATTCTGTAAGCTTCCTAGAAATCTCGGACTAAGAGTTGGGGAGAACTGGACACAAACGATAATTCTCTTTTGACAGGCGTCTATCGGGGGAGAGGATTTGTTAGACCAAACCAAGAGACTGTGATTGATTTGATTTACTGCTTGAAGGAGCAAGGATTCAGAGTATATTTTTCCATCCTCTCTCTCTAAAGACGAAATTTCTTAATACCAGAGTAAGGGTACTCCATGATCTTTTGAAGGAGGATAAAATCACTGAAAATTTACTATTGATTACACTCAATTGATAATGTTTGGTTGAAGAGTTACTGTGGCTGTTCTGAAATAAAAACCAATTTCTGGGATTTATTTTATGAGATGGAACTAACTCGAAGTACATTTTTGTTACAATATAACATTTTATGAGGTACTGTTTGCCCAAAGTCTTTGATAGACGATTTAATGCAATAAAGGTGACGAATGATATTATATATTTTCCTCCGTGTTAGAGGTGGAATGTCTTAATGTATCAAATATATAAATGATGAATTGATGTGTGATTCAGAGGAATCGGAAAATATGTTTTAAATTTGTTATGTACTTATCCTAGAATGATTACGTATCAATTTTTTAGATATCATATATTTGTACTTATATGCAGGGCAGTAGCGCACACAGGAATTTTTCAAGGGGGGGGGGTCGAAAGTTCACCATTCTTTTATCATGCTCATTTTGATTTTGTCGATTTTCGGAAACAAAATACAGTAAAAAACTAATTATTGAATAAATAATTAGCGTTAATTAATAAAATTAATCATTAATAACAAGCAATTAATTAAATTTTACGTACTATATACTTAGAATTATAATCAATCGAAAAAACAAGGGCTTGGGGGTCCGGACCCCCAGGACCCCCTTGTGTGCGCCACTGATACAGGGTGATTCGCTACCAGACTGACAAAAATGCAGGATGTGTGGGGGTACACAGATGACTCGGAATCACATAGGAGTGCAAGGTCGCAAATGCCGTAGTTACGAGCTACGGTGCAAAGAACACAAAAACAGCAACATATTAATGGGACACAAAACATTTTATTGAAAGGCTGTACTGCAACAGGCGTTTGAAATTACGACGGAAGTCGTCTGGTCGTTACTCCATCGTTGGGCCACTCCATGTGGTACCAGTATAACGGGGCTGCTCCACATTACGGAATTCACGTCCACCGACACCACAACGTAATGTTTGGATAGCGATGGATAGATCGTGGTGCCCTATTTCAATGGCCTTCCAGATCACCGGACCTATCATGCATGGTTTTCTTTTTCAGGAATCCCATGAAGCGTTTGGAGTACGAGTTACCAGTTCCTACAGTTGAAAACTTAATCGCTCGAGTATCTGTAGCTGCCTGGAGTATACGTGTTATGCTAGGAATCTTCTAGAACGTAAGAAACTCCCTGCAGCGCCACTTTCAGGCCCTGTCAGACGACTTCTGGTCGTAATTTCGAACATTTGTTTAACTGGAACACCTGCTTAAATGTTTAGTGACACCTGTTCTGTCCCATTAATGTGTTGCTATTCATGGTCTTTTTCTCTACTTTTTTGCACCATAGCTCTCAACTACATCATTAGCGACCCTGCATTCCTTTGTGATTTTGAGTCGTCAGTGTACCCCCAACGCAGCTTGCAAATTTGTCGGACTGTGCTATCAAATCACCCTGTATATATATTTACTATACCATCGATCAATTTCGCCAAAAAAGACATTGCCAAATATGGTCATCTTTCTATTATTGCATTTGAACATGAGTTTGAATGGTTTTCCATTATTGGATACCTATCACGACATTTGGCAACGTCTTTTGATTTAAGGAAATTATTCGACGGTATGATATGTAAGTACCGATAGTTTATTTTTCCTACGGTATGTAAATAAATACCATTTCTTCAGTGAATCAACCAGTAATTGAAAATTCAAATTTTGCTATAGTATAGATGATAAAAGACTGTATTAATTTTCTTTACGAAAGAAAATGTTTTATTTCATGAAGTAATCACATTTCACAGATAGAGAATATATTAAATGCTATAATTTTGTATTATACAAATTGAAATATGTAGGGAATATCCCTTATTTATGAAATCAAATTAATTCATCCAAAAGATAAAAACGTGTTGTTGGCAGCATAAGATTTATTGAGAATTCATTCTTCAAGATTTATTTTATGTATTAAAACAATTTGATATTTTATATATTACATTAAATTCACTGAAGCCTCCTACTATGTTATAATTTGTTTGATTAATTATCTTTCTTATAAATAATGTGTCGAGAATAAATTTTTTTCTCACTAAAAATCTTGTTTCCTCATACCCATTATTTTTAACAGGAAGATAAATCTTCAGAAATTGCTTAAAACTTTATTTTACTGATTGAGTCGCAAAATACCTCGTTTTTTAAATGTGGGGAAAAATACTTTTTATGTAAGAATTAGCTTAAACGGTTTGCATTACGTGATGAAAATTTTGCACTTGTTTCTACAAAAGTATACACACACAAATGTTTACGTGTGTATGTAATGTACCTTTTAAAGACAATTTTTAACGCTGCAATTTCCTTTCATTAACTAGTTGAGGAAATGGAAGATTTTTTTATATATAAATATTTCATCCATCTTTTTAAGAAAGATTCTAGTTAACTGAGTACTAGTAATATAGGCTAAGGTATATTCGGAAACCTTTTTTGGTATTGTTAAATATTAAGTGGATTTTCGGGTTTAAATTGAAATTTTATTTGTTTCATGTCATCTTTGGCTAAGCAAAATTTATTTTTAATTTAAATAGAGCAATATGTAATTATTTTAATACTAATTCTTATTGCAATCGAATAAAATATTTTACAACAAAATAATGAAGTATTGATTTTTTTATTGATCCCTAAAGTGTAAAGAATTATATTAGGTTGGGGAAAAAGAAATCCATAATTTTTGCAAGAAGTTCAAGACTTTATTTAACATATTTTGGATTGTCCGACTCGGCACAAATATGCACCGATATTTGTATAATTTGTCATTTTAAAATTAGCTTCATAATGCATCTCTCGTAGAAGTATTGGTCCTTATTGGCGAAAAGCTCTAGTAATCGACTTTCACAATCTTTTCTTGATCCCAATTTCTTATCACTCAGGAAGTTTGGTAATGCGAGAAAACGGTAGTAATCTTTTGGTGCCAGGCCCTGACTATATGGTGGCGGCATTAAAACTTCCCAACCAAGCTCTCAGATTTTCTTGTGATTCAGTACAGAGGTGTGTGGCTTGGCGTTGTCCTGATAGAACACAGCACCTCTTCTGTTGGCCAAATCTGGATGTTTTTGATCAGTCGCTAGCTTCAAACGGTCCAGTTGTTGACAGTAGATATCTGAATTTTGTGTTTGGCGATACAGAAGCAACTCATAATAAATTATTCCTTCCTAGTCGCACCAAATACACAGTAGAACCTTCCTGGCCGTTAGTCCTGGTTTGGCCACCGTTTGAACTGCTTCACCACGCTCTGACCCCGATTGTTTCCTCACAATATTGTCGTATGTGACCCATTTCTCATCCCCAGTCACCATCCGTTTAAGAAATGGGTCAATTTCATTCCGTTTGGCCAAGGCTTCGCAGATGAAAATTTGATTAATCATGTTTTTTGGTGTTAATTGTTGTGGCACCAAACATCGAGCTTTTTTTTTAATCCATCTTTGCGCATATGGTTTAAAACTGTTTTATGATCTGTTTAAACTGTTTTAGCTCTAGGGTGATGCTAAGACTACTAACATGCTGGTCAACTTGGATTATGTGATTTTATCAACATTTTCGACGATGGACCTGCCTGTGCTAGGTGCATCTTTAACATCAAAAATGCCTGAACGGAATCAACGAACTCAAAATTGCACGTAATTAGCTGTTACACTATCAGCACCATAAACACCACATTCACAGTTTTGCCACCTGGCTTGAATTTTCGCCTTTATCAAAAAGAAACTGTAAAATGTACCGGATTTTCTTTTTGTTGACTTCCATTGTAAACACCCTGTAACTCAGAACTGGATGGACGAAACAAAAATCAACAAAAGAATTTTTTTAGTGTAAACTGTCACCTTGACAACGATTATAAATTTGAAATTGTTTGATCGGTATATCACGAGATATCGACACTAAAGCCATATACCGAAAAAATAATGGATTTGTTTTCCCCAACCTAGTACATCTTTATAAAGTTTACAGGACATAGTTAAAAATATATCAAAACAATTTTCTAAAAGTTCTTTTATGGTGTTTTGAACTTATTTGAGGAATTATAGAATTTTCCAATTAACTCTTAAGTAAGTGATGATCAATCCTTTTAAAGCCTCCCCCCCAAGGACAAAACTTTTTTAACGCCCTTTTTTATGAAAATTCCTTAATCGGGGTTATTGTGAAGAGGATTACCGAAGTATAACAGACAAACATTGGAAGTAATTTTTTTAGAAGACTTACGTTCCACTTTTGCACTTCTCTGGTCAGGATTAGAGAAAAGTAGCAAAGTGTCGAATTTTTCAAGGTCATCCTATCTAAAATACAAATTAATCTCACCGCTCTTAGAATTGCAATGACTATCGGAAATGGTGAAAGCTAGAGGATCATATTATTAACTGATATTATTATTATTCATATTATTATTTCCTTGGGAGCTTCAAAATAAAGTTCGAATGCCAAGACATACTCAAGGTCCTCCACCGCCAAAAAAGCACCGAACGCTCCCCTACCACCCGAAACAAGTTCACCCCCCTTCAGTATCTTCCCATCGTCCCTGGGAATCAATGTTTCTCAAATTTTCAATATATGTGACCAAATTTTCAGTCATAATTTTCATCGCCCCCCTAATATAATAATGTATTGAATACAATAATAATGTACTTGGACGTAAAGCTTCAATCTGTCTCTTTTTTTAAATCAAATGTTTGTTTTTTGATCAAATGTCTCTTTTTTAACGAGTGTTTGGCGCAGTTTGGCCAAAATTGGCCCTTGCGCCATTAAACCTCAAAATCACTCACTCACTCACTGACTGACTATAATTATAAACCATACAATCATTATAAGTATTAAATTTTGTATATGATTTTTCTGTATAAAAAGCTCATGGGAATCGCTAGTAATTATTAAACTTTTTTTTAGATTTAGTAATGAGAAATTTATTATTAAATACTTCATGCAGTATTGATACATTAAAAACTATATCAGTGTAAATGTGTTTACTATTTTTTTTATGTCAGAATGTTTTTTGCTTTGCTTCTTCTCAGTAAATTAATAATTTTTTTAAATATTATTTTAAGTTTATTTTCGGCATTCTCGCAGCCCCCCAGTATCAGGAACGTTGCTCTAAAGGAATATTACATTTTAACATTCAATACCAATTGCTTGAATTAATTCGTGCTAACTTATTCATTGTCATTTAAAAATATTTTTTTTAATAGGAAAAACTGTAAATTATATAAAAATAAATTGTTGGTAACTAAGTGTCTGCTTCAAACTATCCCACTGTGAAAGTGCGTCGAATAAATAGTTTCTCCAGCAATTATTAAAAAAATTTTAAACTTTCACCAATTATTTTATGTTAATTATCTAATCATGCTTAGCAGAAAACAGAATTTTTTAGGACTACAATTTTAAATTAACTGGTATTCGCTGATATTGTTCAGTGAAAAATACGCAATTAATTTCTAATACAAATGTGAAATATCAGACATTGAAAATTAAATCAGACACAGTAAACTTAATGAACTAACTCTCCAATAACAATCCAATGCGATTTTTTTTCAGGTAAAAAGTTTTTCCTGGCGAATATCTCACGTTTTCCATTGAATGAATCAATTAATTTAACCACAGCGATAGTATTAATTGCGATACAGAATCAAAATACTTTCTTTCCTCACCTACGCATTCTTAATTAACTTTTATGTAAGATAATTTGAGAATTCCTTAATCATTAGTATAAAAAAATAATCTCGCTTTCTTTTTATCAGCAATTTTTTTTAAAGCTTTTAAAAAAAAATCTTTACAAAGATAAAGTAGTGGAACAAACTTTCTAATTTTTTTTCTATCAAAGATCGTCTGGTTGATAATAATTTCATTTTTTTTAAAGTTGGTATTTGTATGGATATATTTTTATAGATAAGAATATTAGAAATTAACAAATGAAAAGAAATTATTAATTGTAAAAATAAACGAAGATGAAAATGTGCTGATTAATCGAGAAATTTCTTAGTATAATTTTTATGAAAACATGCCCATAGAAATGAAAAATATATTGGTGTTAAGATATTATATATTTAAATAACAGAATACATAATTAAAATTAACCCGGGAGTAGTCACGCGGGGTACTGAGTCACCCCAGGCTGACGTGATCATTAATTCTGGGAAAACTGTTTTTTGATCGCAATGACCTCGGCATTATTCTCCTATATAATAGTATTCATGGGAATTAAAATGTATTTGTCATATCGTCGGCCTAATTATCAGACTGCGTAACTCCACCGGTGTTACGGATTTGATATACGAGTGCAACGCGCCAAGCGCTTTTTGGTGTGATTCCTTAATCCTTTTGTTTTGTCTACGCCATGCCTCAGTGCGCGCTCTGCTTTTAATTTATTCCTCGATCAGTGGATCACTACTTTTTTTCTTTTATTTCATAATAAAACTAGATTTCGAAGGGAGAGGTGGTGACTAGATTTTAACATAAAGTAAATACAACAGAAAGTAATATTAATGTATTACACTTCCAGATGTAAATTGTTTACACTATTTTAAGCATTCATTACACAAAATTTGAAACTTTTACTTATTACTTATTACTTTTGCTGAGTAGAGATCCCGCGGAAAAAAACCAAAACAAAAAACTAACACTAATATACGTTATCCCCATGGCAATCACATTATCGCACGATAAAAATATCAAAGTAAACCATATTGTAATATTATCGCCTATTTTGGCGAACATAAACAACAACTTGGCGCCAAGCCCTACTGTATCAAATTAGCATTCCAGATGGAGTTACGCAGTCTGATAATTAGAACGACGATATATTATCCTCCATTTTGGGTGTGGCAAACGTTTTCTTACAATCTTAAGGTTCTTGGAAAACTATGTTCCACCTTACGGCCACGTTTGTTCCTAAATATTTCCTATGAACAGGTTACATTTTCCCCGTAAACGACTTAGCAATTTTTATAGGTGTGTTGTACGACTAATTAGGGTATATACATGTAAATTGACGGAATTTAAAAAATAATTGGAGCATCTGCCATCTCTATCGAATGAAGTTGAAATTTCGGAACAAGAAATGTATCAGACAATATACCTGAAGAAATAATGGATATTAATCAAGATAGCGCACGCGCGAACGCAAATTTGGGAAAAGAGATAAACATGAAACTTTTGACTTGAATGGAAAGTTTTTCAATACTAGCGATTAGTGAGTGATCGAATTGTGTAGCGTCCAAATAAAAGACGAATCAACGAGATTTGAAAATCCCGTAACTCCGGTTTAACGTACGTTGGGGTAGCAAAAGTCGAAGTATCACTGTATGTATAAGCATTAATTGTTCATTTATTGTTTGAAAAGTTTTTATAATGTTTAATGCCTCGTGTAAAACTCATTTGATTTCTTGTTTAAATATATATGTGAGGGAATCGTCCCTCTCTCTTGGTCGCCTAGATATGTGGGAGGAAGGGAAGGGATACCAGACATATTCAAAATCAACTTATTTATTGATCTCAGAAAAATAGCAATACTCAGTCAATTAATTTCAACAAGAGAATGTCTCAATGAAATCAATATACGTGTGGAACAACAACGAGGTGCACGATTTATAAGAAGACTACAAATACCGACCTCTTTATTTTAAGATCAATCCCATCATCCTAATTAACTTAACGTTAGTTTAACTTTAGTGACAAATCATCACTTTAATTCTTTCGTCTATTTAATATTTGAAATATTCTATAAAATTGAGTTATACTTATCAGTATCAATATCACTTGACTTCTGGCTTTCTCTATCTCCTTTTAATCTTTGCTAGCTAGAAAACCCTGACTATATCTAGTAGATTTATTATGAAAATATCACGGTTTCTTCTTCAAAAGGGTTGGATGTGAATAAACACGAATGATAGGCTAAATATTTCCCATGACGATTAAAGGAAGATACGCGAATAGATCCGTCAAATATCTCAGCACCCAAATTTATTTTATTAATTTTTTTTAAAAAAAAATCAAAGTATTTTCCTTACAATAAAAATCTGTATATTGATAAACAAAATACATATAGAAAAAAATCTAGCCATTTAGCTGCAGTTCATCCGACGTAAAGTTATTGAAATCCCCAAAGTCCATCAATTCTAGAGTAGTTCATGATACTGTGCACCCCCAAAATAAACATCAAAAATCATTGATCTTGTTTGGAGAACCCAACGCAATCCATGAAATGATCAAGGAAATATTAGTGCACTTGTGGAAAACATCTTTTAAATATAAACTGCACCATATGTGTTTCGATTTAATGTTTTCGGCATACATTTTTACATCCTCGAATGTAGTTGACTGAGGGAGAAAAAACTTGAAATTTTAACACATTTAGAGAAAAAAAAATTGAAATAATTAGTTTTATCGAAAAACGACTTTTCGGGTACAAATCGGATTTAACTCTAAAAAATTAGATTAAAAGAATAATAGTTTCCCTTATTATTGCTATGCGTTGGTTTCTTTGAGTTGTGATACTGTTTTGGACATTGATCGAAAAATTTTCTCAAAAATTCGGTGGAAATTCACTATCGAACAAAACCAAAACATACTTCAATCATACTTTTAAATTTCTGGTTATTTTTGTTTCTCTTAAGGCATTTATAGCAGACATCACTAATAGATACATCCCAAAGTTGTTAAAAACAAAAGTAATGCTTAAAACAATCTATAGCACTGCAATTTTTTTTAGAAAATGCTTTATTACCTGGGTTTACTACAGATTACACACAAACCTTTGGGAATGGGTGGAAACGAAAACAAAAAAACTTACACTATCTAGGCTTCTTACTCAGATAATGTTGAGTTGAAGTTTAATGAATGTAAAGATACGCAGAATGCAAATCCGTATGGATAAATGTTTTCCCTGAACTTATCGGTCAGTTGTTTATAAATGAACAGGAAGAAGGGATGGTCTCATAAGTACAAACCATTCGTTATCCATTAGAAATATATTCAAGGAAAATACTTCCCTGCGTCTCCTGAGATTTATGCATTCCGATCCAGACAATGCCTTTCATTTAATGCATTCTGTCTGCTGAATGCTTTGTAATATTTCAAGATTATCTTCTTTGATGGAATAAATGCCGTGTATAATAAAATAGAGTGCATGCTATATAAAATGGTTGTAAAACAGATTTGGAGAACTAAATTTATTTTAAATGTCATGAACTCTTTATTAGTTTTTATTAAAGTGATGTTTAGGGGGATTAAAGAGAAACCGGGGTATATTCTGTGTTTTGTGATGAACTCTATATTTTGGAAAATATTTTTAACATATTAGTGGTAGCTATTTCTAACTTCATTTTTCTATCTAAGTTTAAAAAGAAATAGGTTTCGGACCATATTTTTAGACTGCATGAATAGTATTTATTACAAAGACAAGAGATCCCTTAAGACATGAAATTTTCAAATAGCAAATAAAACTTTAAAAAAAAATTGCTCATTGTTGAATGGAATGTTATTTAACTATTTCTATTTGCGTTTGTGTATTAAATTATGCAATGGTTTTCCAGATACTGTTTTTAATAAATATTTTTTATGATATAAGTTTAAGGAACTAAAAGTTATTTACAAAACATAAATTATACTCTTATATATAAAAGCGTAGCTGTATTTTTTTCTTTTTATAACTGACTATTGCCATGGAATTTTGAAATGTTTATTACATTTATTTTATTTAATAGTATTTCTAATTTTGAAACATAGATATTAATATATTTTAAGAAAACTCGAGTGACTGCTCAACAACTATTTATACAGGGTGCCTCGGGATTATTGGGACAAACATTAAAGAGAAGTAGGGGATATCTCGAGGATTCAGATTTCCATTGCAACCCATGGTCGGAAACCTCATGGAAAAGAAGCTTTACAGGTACAATAAACCAGGTGACACAAGACTGGGATCATTTATTGGTCAAACCTGGGTCGTAATGGAAGTTCGAGTCACTCGTGTTCCGTCTTCACTATGCCTATTACCTGGTCCTTATGACTTATTAGGCATATTTACGCATCCATATTCACAAAAATTATGACATCCAGTGGTCGGTGAATTTCTTTGTGGGTATCTTCCACGATAAAATCTATCTTTCTGCTGCTTGAGCATTTACTTTCAATCCGTAAATCAGGTGCACATCTGCTAGCTGGATGTTTGTATAACGTTCCATACTATTCTGCCTTCAATGAGAGCTCAAATGACTGCGGTAACGCAGATCTGTTTCTTCCATTGTTCTTGTGAGAAGCGTCACCTAGCGCCGAACGAAGACGTTTCAGACCACAGGTTGCTATATGTATCTGAATCTTGTCGATGTCTCCAACCTCTTCATAAAGTTTGTCCCAATAACCATGGGATCCAAATTACGATTACCCTATTTCGAAATCATTTTGCATTTAATGATTAATATATATATATATATATATATATATATATATATATATATATATATATATGTTATTATGTTTTGTAATTTTTTAAATTTAGACAATATCTAATTTATCCTACAATTATTAAATAGATGGCGCCACATGCTTGCTTTTTTTTTATTATTATTATTATTATTATTATTATTATTATTATTATTAAAAATCAATATTTTTTTCGTTAATAATTTTTGCTAATTTTATGATTTTTATTTTTATTTTTGATTTTTTAAAAAGTATATTTATATATTTCCTATTATCGTATATCGTATCGATTACGTTTCTTATATCAATAACTTTATGCTTCTGCTCTGATTTGAACACGATAATGCACGGCCATCGTTACAAATTTTTATTTATGATGATTATTCTTGTTTAATGACTTAATAATTAAATTTTACGTATAGAACTCTTTCCTTTTCTCTTGGTACATTATTTACAGGTGAAGGTTGGCGCCGCAAAACTTGTTTAAACCTAATCCTGGTTCCTAAGGCCAGGAATTTGTCCCCTACACTTTTAGATCTTAGGTTTATAACTAATATTATTTTTTTTTTGTTTGGTATATGTATATGTGTGTATAATTTTATATATATGTGTATGGCTATGATTATATATTAAAAAATTCTTATATTGGATTATATGTTAAAATTACTATAAATAAACAATGACAGATTTATTCATGGTTTTTCGTTAAAAGGGTTACACCAGAATTTTTTTTTCCTGATTTATACACGATTCGTTCAACAATATCTTGATAGAGTACACGTACTTTATTGATGATTATAACTCTACCGTAAAACACTTACATTATTTCTAAAACTAACTAATATTTCCCTACACTTGAATTCATGATAATATATCTTTTGTGTTTGGCATTTGAGTGGAGAGGGAGGCTGAATCTATCTCTCCTGGTGTTAAAATTACTGAAATAAATAATGAATTGTTTTATACCCAGATTTTTCAGTTGCCATTACTATAACTTATCAATAAACAAAATCTATATTTATATATATATAGGCTTAACTTTTCAACATGGCTCTGTTTTTTTCTTATGCATGTCTGTACTTATTTTGAGTTTGATTATTACATCTATGATTTTATATCCTAATTTTTTTCCATAGAATTTTTTCTTATTTTTCCTCTCTATGAAAGAAACATTTTTGTTCTCTTTTAATAATTTAATTTTACTTTACTGTCTGGCTTATCATCCACGTGTGTTAGGATTAGGCTTAATTTTTCAACATGACTTTGTTTTTTTCTATTATGTCGAATATGTTTGCTGTAGGGGGAAGGTGGATCCATACAGCACTGCTTAAACCTAAATCGCTGGCCTAATTCAGTGACTTCTCTAGAAAACATAATAGGTCTCCATTTTATTCCAAAGACTATTTTTGTATCTACATTTGTTGTGTCTCTAGAACTCCAATTTCTTTCTTCTTTGACATTGCAGGTTTTGCAACCTTTTCATCTGGCATCTTATTTTATTATACTATAAATGTATATATATATATATATATATATATATATATATATATATATATATATATATATATATATTACAGACGAAAGGTGTATGTGTAATTAAAATTATTTTTCTGAGTATAGTTATCATCTGATACTTAACCTAGGATATTGAAAATTTTCTTTTTATAAAAGAAATAATTTATTCTAATAAATATGCTCATACGACTTATGTTTTGCTATTTTTAATGCATTATTTGAAATAGAATTTTGAGTTGTTTTGAAAATACCCAAACAATGTTATACTATGTTCCTTAAAGTAATTTATTACAAAAGTTTGTTAATTTAATTATTAAATTTCATATATTTTATTTGGTTGTCTTTTACATGATTCATGTGTATACGTATTTTGAGAAGGAAAAAAACGCAAAAGAACTTATCTAAATTTAATGAGAATCGGAAGTTTTATACATTTTTCGCAAATCATTAAACCTTAACAGAAATGAAATTTTCATTCAGGTCTTGCAGTTGCATATCCCAATCAACAAAAGTATTTTCTATCCATTGACTATAAGCAAGCTCATATGCAGTCTTACACGTAATCCTGTTTGACATTAGTTCAAATAATCGATGATTGTAAGAGCGTTATTTTGTCAAGATTTTCAATAGTCTTTTACGTAACCTATGGAAAGGATAAAATGGTTCGAAAAAGAAAATTAAATGAAAAGTGATAAAAATTCATTGCAATATGAATATTTCAATGTATTTCATTTCACTTTAGCAATTTAAATTTATGTAAAGAAAAATATAACTGAAAGATTTTATGAAGCAAGAATAAAAACTTTCTAATAATTTCAAATTATCATACATTGTAACATTCTTCTTCTGTATTGTATATTCCTTTTCTGTCATTTTTGAGTTTGTTAAATAATGAATCGGTGTAACAAATCAATGTAAAGTCACTACATTATGTTCTCCAAGAAGTGCAGCGAAGCTCCTTTCGTTTTAGTGTACGGATTAACCAAAGGAAGAGGCATCTCTAAAACACGCAACAACATTTATACATATTAATTCCAAATATAATAAGGTAACACATAGCTAATGGGTACGAGTTAGCTCTAATAAATAAGAGTAAGTGATAAATATACGTTACAGACGTACAGCTATCGTCTGTGGTCTAGGATAACAAGGTTCCAAGTTCAATGCCCAGATACGTTGACAAGTCAGAAGTCTATTATCATAAATATCTCTTCAATACCAACACACCTTATTCTTTCTCTCTGACTCAGATATATATTTTCCAAAACTCAATCCACTTAACCTTAAATATCATCTTGCATTTACATACATTATGGTTCCTTTACAGAAAGTGATTCTCAAATCAAATAATGTATAAAAAAACATTAACCTTTAAGTACTAGTGCATGAACAGGGAGAGAACCCATTGTAGAAGGTGCGCTATTTTTTGTTAAGATGAATTGCATTTTTTTTTTTCTTTTCTGAAAATATATTTCCATATTTTTTTGCGAGTTTTATTCACGATGATTCATTCTGTACGATATTTTTGTTCTTATAAATACAATATCTTTTTAAATATTTTCATACTTTTACGTTTATATTCCATGTAATTAATGTATGTATTAATTTCTGTCTTCTATTAAAGCTCACTCGTCTTCAGAAGGAAATTAATTCTAGAGTTTGCCCTTAATCTTGATCAAAGCTCCTATCTTAATTGAAGAAGTTTGTCAGGTGTAAAAAAAGAATGTATTATAGGAATTTACTTTAATGCATTAATCGATAAGTGAAAAAGCAAGTTTAGGTTATGTTTTTTTCCTTCGTTGGCTAAACGGATTTATTTCAAAGCATCAGAAGTCTGAAGACAAATTTTTTTTTAAAACAGATTCTTTTAAACTCAAGCTCGGCATCACAGCAAACTGTAAAACATTTCATCCGTTTGGATCCAACAAAGACATGTTTCGTGTTGAAAGGAGAAAACACACACACACACACAACTTCTAACCTCAAACTTCACGACACGAAAAACTGCACCACTTTGCTGTCCAACCCACATTTCATCACGGCCAGAAAGAAACGAAAAGGCGACTTCAAAAGAGTTTGGACCAGTTTTCCTCCCAATCCGTGCTTCAAGATCAAGAAGTCTCGAAATCCTCTACGAACTAATTAAATCTCTGGGGAGCGTGTTTAACCAGAGAAATGCAGAAGCCTCGACGAAGTTGCGATGTAACCTTTCCTGAACTACTACGTCTTTCCCTTTCAGTTATGCAAATGTTCTGGCGTGCGGGTTACTCTCGCATACGTCCATGCATATGGGTTAGGGGGAAGTGAATTGGTGGCATTTCAGGAAGTGACTTGCTGGTCAGGTTGCTTTTCTTCGTGATACGGGTAAGAAGATTGGGAGAGTCCCGTTAAACTTGATGCGAAATCCTTCATCCGGATGTGTATTTCTAGGGATCGCTTTCTATTTTAGGAAATGGTTTCGAATGTAGTAGATGCATAAAAATCGAAAGCGGAGTCTGTTTGTATGAGTGTATATATGGGTGGGTGATGAGTTCTAAAGGTCACGATTTGGCCTGATGCAGTAAAAGGAAAGAATGGGTTTGGGTTCATTAATGTAAGGTTGGACAGTGAAGTTTATATGCGAACATTAAAGTAGTTTGAGGATATAGTAAACTGGGTTAAGTTCAAACTTTCCTTTCATCTAAAAGGGTTCTATGATAAGGTAGGTTTGGTATTTGATGCAATGTTAACTAGGTGAATTTAAAGGTCTCACCCTCATGATTAATTCAAAACAGTCTTTGTCTTAATCGAATACACTTGAATCTAACGTTGAAGTTTGAATGCTTAATATTGCAGTAATTTGCTACTTTGCACACTTTGTTAGGTTTATGAAACATTGAAGCAAAAATATCAACTTATGACGGTCACATACACTTTTGTCATGCTCATTGAAAATGTGATTGGCTAAAAAAAATTCATGTTATAAAAGAATAAGTCTTATAATTATTGAATACGAATCTTCTAATGAATTAAATGAACAGTCGAAAGATCTATTTTCAATCAAAACATCAATCAGCAATATATTATTTTTAATTGAAGAATTTGAGGATTGAGTCAAATTATAATAACGTTTTTTTTTAGTTGTGCAATTGTAAAAATAAAATCAATACGTGTTTTTTCAAATTTTCAATTTTGAATCATTCCACAGTTTTCACAGTTTTATTACCTATTTAACATTTAAAGTTTTGTACCATTTGTATGCAAGAAGAAACACGTCAGGGTGTCAAGGCATCATATATATATATATATATATATATATATATATATATATATATATATATATATATATATATATATATATATATATATATATATATATATATATATAGTATTTTCCGTTTGAATCATTTTGTAAAAGGTTGTGTCATATCCTTTTCAGAGGACTATTAATGTCAATTTTGTTTATTACCGCAATCCAAAGCAGCGCCGTCTGGTGGGCTTGTGGAGCGGCAGAGCGAATGATTTTTTGGCAGAGGCCTACTAACCCCCGCCGGTTCAACACGTCACGTTTTTTGCGCATTTCGCGCACAGCGCGGTTTCAGTCCAAGCATGAGAAATGTAATTAATTTCCCCGTCTTCTAAAGGTATAACTCAACTTTCAATTTACCTGATTTCTGCATGTCTCTTTGTAAATATTCCCCTTGTAAATTTTCCCCTTTAACTTAAAATAAATTCTTTTTTTTATTTAAATTGAGTATCTGCGTTTAAATGACTTTGATTCCATTAATTCATCACTAATCCTTTAATACTTACCCCTAGATAGCTACCTCGCCAATATAAAATCCCGACTTCTGAAGAGTTTGATTTTTATTTGAAGATTTTAGTCGGATTCCCATATATATATATATATATATATATATATATATGAAAGACTATAATGAGTTGAATACTTGTCATCTTAGAAACTTATATTGTTGGATTCTGCAGTATTATTAACATTGTTGATTTGGAACAGCTTTTGAATTTACATAAAAGTGGGTTTTATATATATAACCATATTCATGATCAGCCAACCTTCCCCATTCGGTTTACAGTTCTGTGCGAATTCCTACGAAATGTAATGGACAAAAGCTACAAGTCATTTATAAATGAAAAGGTAACATCCCTGAAAATGCAATCGAAAAGCCTTAGATTATGATGAATAAAAAAACTATAATCAAGTTAATGCCAAATTCAATGAACCAAATACATTTTCGAAACTAATACATAAATAACCATCACATTCTGTACTACTGTTACATTTACACGTTTTCATTGGCATAAAAACTTGCCTACTGATTGAAATTTTGTATATATTATATTCTCAAAATATGCTTATTGTACATTTTGAAATTCATTTGTAATATATTATGTTTTTAAAAAAACATGCAATTGCACGAAACTTTGCATTGTTACAAAGCAAATGAGATAATCTTAAAAGATTTATTGAAAAGTTTCCTTATTTCTGTATTGAAATTGTTTGAATCAGCTTTTCCTTACTCCTTTTGGTAAAGTAGCTTTTGTAACTTGGCGATAAATTTGCCAATTTAGACACCATAAAGTTGTAGCTTAAATACTAATTCAATCTTACACTGTAATGGAACAATGCAGGTTCAGTTAATCTTTCACTACTCTGTGACCAATGAAACATTTGAAAAAGTTATATGTTACATTATTTATGTTTCAACTGAACCTCAAAATATATCAAATATCATCGAACTTTTATGACTAAGGTTATTAGTTAAGCTGATATTGTCAACGTGAAAAATTAATAATTGCATTGATATGATATAGGCATCATTGGCATTATGAAGCAAAACCAATTCAACAAATGCGTTAACAGTTATTTGTAGAGTAGTTCAAGAGTATTGTCAGTAAAGCAAAGTTTTTGCGTTAATATATGTGATAATTATACAGAATGGTCCCGAATTCATGGTACCAACCATGGTAGGTACAGGTCATTGTAACAATCATCTATCGTATATGAATATATGGGCTCAAGTGACGCGGTGAAGCACAAACACAAAGAATAAGAGACGGATGTAAAGACAAAATGCTTATTGAAAGCGTCATTGGCAAGTGTAATCTTTACAATAACTGTTCAACACATGAGATATGAAGTTCAGCTGCTGCACACATTGCTGTACCAGCCACTGGCAGAAGTTCAGCCGAAGAAGATAATCTGTCGGATTTAAAGCTTGTACTCGCTGAAAATGGAAGAGGTGTAAGCGATTTTCGTTTAACTCTCTACAAACGGTCTGATGACTTAAACTTAGTGATGAGCAACAACTCTTGTACTTGAACCTGGTCTATCAGCCCCAACATTCAAGTTGCTTTCTTCCGGGTTTGGACTGCTTACAGCTCTTCGTTGATTAGCATCATGTCTGGTTATGTGGAACGAACGTGTTTCACAAAGTTGACGATGTAACCAAAGAAAAATTATGTGATCCGGCACTCGTCGATCAGGAAACTGCTCATTATACATTCGTAGCGCAGATCTGCCTTTACCATTTGATCAGCCGTACAATTAATCCATGTCTGCATTTTCTGCATGTGTTAAGTCTTCCATCATAGATGTCAGCACATTGCGAATGGCGCTTTCCCCTACTCAGACGTACCATGTGGGACGGTGTCCAGACATCTAGTACCTCCCTTACCGGCAACACAGCAACTGTTAGCTATATTTCTCTTTTCTTTTATTTCCCCTATCAGTGTCTCATCACGTCACTTGCGTCCATACATTACTATACAATAAATAAGTGCTACAATGACCTGTATCTACCTTTAAAGTTTGTACCATGAATTCGGGACTACCCTGTAAATGTATTAGATTCGAAAATGTATTTGGTTTATTGAATTTGACCTTAACTTGTTCATAGTTTTTTTATTCATCATAATCTAAGCATTTTCAGGTTAGTTAAATTTTTATTTATGAATGATTTATATATAAGCATTGTGGATACATTTATTTTGAACTACGAATTTACCCCGAACCAGTAATAAAATTTAATCTTAACTCCCTTGTTTCTCTGTTTTATTGAGAAAATTTCCTTTTATCGTGTTGTATATTATTCTTGCATATTAAAGTAACGTTTTGACTCATTGTGTTTCTAGTATTACACATATTTTAGATGTTAAATGCTAGGTTTTCATAGAAATGAAATATTTTTATTACTTAAATTAACTTTTAAAGGGTATTTTTGAATTATATTCATACTAATTAATTATAACAAAGCATTGCATATTCGTATTTCAGTTCATTTCCAAGGTACAAAATACTCTGCACCATTGTGTAAAAATTCTAAATTTATACTTCGCAAATATTAAATCCCGTACGTACTAAAACTATTTATTTAATTCACTTTAACTGACGCAAGTGTATTTTCAAAGAAAATTGAGGTACTTCTGTTAATTAATGCCAACTGGAGACATAAAACAGTTACTTACTCTATATTAATTATGGGGAGATTACAAAGTTAGTTTTAAGAAATAACTATATGGATAGTAACAACAAAAATTATTCTCGCTCCAGAAACATTAATTCCCGAGAATAAAGTGCCTCTTCTGAGAAATTCTTTGCTCAAAATGTTAAAACTGCAATTCAAGGAAAAAGGAACAGAATTCTTCAAGTAAAGTTTCCTAACATATTCAAGTATAATGAACGTATTCAAAGAGTAACGTGATTCTTCGTCTTTATTTACTACCTTAGACAATTAGTAGACACATTTTTATTGGATGGATAAAATGGTATATAACAGTTTTAGTAAATTCTAAGCTGCATAAAAATAAAATATAACCATTCTTTATTTAAATTCAGCTTGATTTATTTTTATGCGTTCTTTGATACCATTTCCTTGTTAAACCAATTATATATTTTTAAAATAAATTCTTAAATTCTTCGGAAGTTGATACATCCATTTTATGTTTTCTCTCTTTCTCTCTCTCTCTCTCTGTATATATATATATATATATATATATATATATATATATATATATATATATATATATATATATATAGGGTGTTTTCTTAGAGGTATAGAACTTTAAATTGCAATTAAACAACGATGTATTATTCGATTGACATGAAGTTTTTTTCATTCGAAAGATAATCTTCGGACATTACATTTTAAATATGATCAAGCAAAGCGTAGATTCGTCGAATGGGCCCAAAACGAGATTGCCAAGAAAACCGGGTTAGCGATTTTGGTTTGAATTTTGGTTAGCGATGAAGCGCACTTCTGGTTGAATGGCTACGTCAACAAACAAAACTGCCGCATTTGAAGTGAAGCTAATCCACAAGTGTATGTCGAAACACCGTTACATCCAGAAAAACTGACTGTTTGGTGCGCTTTATGGGCTGGTGGAATCCTTCTTCAAAAACGATGAAGGCCACAACGTTACAGTCAATGGTGATCGGTTATAGAGCCATGATTAGTAACTTTTTCATTCCTGAATTGAACAATCATGATGTCCAGGAGCTGTGGTTCCAACAAAACGGCGCAACATGTCACACAGCTCGTACCACAATCGATTTATTGAAAGACACGTTTGGTGACCGCCTAATTTCACGTTTTGGACCTGTGAATTGGCCTCCAAGATCTTGTCATTTAACACCGCTAGACTATTTTCTGTGGGGCTATGTAAGGTCATTGGTCTATGCGGATAAGCCACAAACGCTTGACCATTTGGAAGACAACATTCACCGTGTTATTGCCGATATACGGCCACAGATGTTGGAAAAAGTCATCGAAAATTGGACATCCAGATTGGACTACATCCGAGCCAGCGGAGGCAGTCATATGCCAGAAATCATATTTAAAATGTAATGCCACACGATTATCTTTCGAATAAAAAAAATTCATGTCAATCGAATAATATATCGTTGTTTTATTGCAATTTAAAGTTCTATACCTCTAAAAAAACACCCTTTATATATATATATATATATGAATGTTTGTATATGTGAAATCGCATCACTCCAACACCGTACAACCAATTTCTATGAACATTGGTACGAATATGTATGTTTTTGAGGCGAAGGTTTTTCTGTTATCCTCTTTGTTGCAGCTCTCCACCGGGTAGCGCTACAGCATATCAACTTCTAATCCGTTCAATCAATCACCAAATTGCCAACAGGGTTGCCAAAACTGATGCCAATAGTTCGGTATGTTTTCATTGAATCACCATTGTAATAAAAGGAACGGCGTTGCTTGCGAATCTTACAATTTTAACATCAAATAAATACAAGAGAAAATAATATAAACGTATTACACATCCAGATATATATTACTGACACTATTTTAAGCATTTGTTACACAAAATTTTAACAATGTGTTAATTTTGCGGGACATAGATCAGCTTAGGAAATTTTTTTCAAAAAATTAACCCCAGGAGATGTACGGAGCGTTGTAAATGAAAAAAAAATCCTTTTTTATCAGCTATTAGATCTACAGATTTAGAATTTACCATATATTGTTTTTTGTTCAGATGAGATATGAAAAAAGCTTTCTTTTTGCTTGATTTGCAATTAACCTAAAATTAACTCTAAAATTAACCTAAAATTAACTGAAGGAAGTAAAAATTTATTTATCCTTCAATCTGCATTGTTTAATTTTTCAATTCACCCATGCGAAAAACGTAATATACATATTACTACACTTATTGTCATAAATGAGATAAATATGTCTGTATCTGTTTGTATGTTTTAAGGAGGGAATTGTTTCTAATTCGACGAGGAAAAGTTATTAATCACTTAACGTGAGTGATCGAGTTAATTCCAGCATGCAAACAGTTCAAATCATGCACAATCAAGATAATTCGAGCGATGTCGTGTTTTAGGCTGTTGTAATTTTCACACTGGAATATAAGTGAGTGCAGTCTTAACTCGTGATGACTGTGATTCGTCCTAGTGATGAGAAATTCCCATTCAAACACTTCTAGAATTCTTCGACTAACGGAGCCTCATTTCCCGCCAAAAAAAGTTCGCACAAGATACTGCGTGGTGTCTTATGCTGAAAAGGACAACAAAGGAAAAGAAAAGATAATAGTTAAATGTGAAATAATTGTAATATTGAACTATAAGCTGCACCTAGCTTCGAAATATATCATACAAAAGAAAAATTTGTATATATATTTTTTAAAATATTAAGCATTATTTCTATTCTTATTTCTGTTAAAAAAGATCTATAAAATATTTTTACGAATAAAAAATTGTTTTTTCGAAACAGCTATTGGAAAAGAAAGATAATATTGCTGTCGTTGTTTCTAATGCCACCTGTCTGACGTAGTCAGATCAAAGCTCACAAAATTCATCGTGCCAAGGGGCTAGCTGAATGCCTGTCGTTGTCCTTAGCCTTGAGGTAACCTTACCGTACAGGTGACAGTACGATTTTCTCGAAGGGATGACAGATCTTTACGATAGATGGCGACACCACCGATATCCACCTCCACAATTTAGGTATGGAACTGAAGGGGAAGGAAATATTTTCCAATCCCCTGCAGTCATGATTTCAGCTGTGACCGCCCTCGAGACTTTCGGACCTACTGATTTAATGAGCGCGTACTCCACGTGTACTCGGAGGGTATTTGGTGACATAGAGCATCGAGCCCAGGCCTTCCGGTCTGAGTCCGATGTTCTAACCACGGCCCAGAAAGATAATAAAAAAGTCGCTTAATTTCAGCGTAAATTAAAATCCAAAATTAAAACTTAAATGTTTATTGATTTTGTTTTGTTTTTATTTTGTTATTTTTTCCAAACCAAGGCTTTAAATTTTGTTTTCTTTAAAAAAGTGATTTTTTTTTTTGGTTATTTTCAAAACAATTATAGCGTTAATTCAAATTCAATTATTAGAAATGCTTCATTAAAATTTAAAAGTAGACATTTCACGTAGATATTAAGGTTTAGGTAATATTTTGAAGCAACGATATATTTGGACTGAAAATAAATCCCAGGCCAGACAGAGGGGTAAATATTTTTGAAATCAGATTCGCTAGAAATATATTTTCAATGGTGGCAATTCCGAGAATTCATTGAAAAACTTCGAAGGAATTGATCAAGAAAAACATCGCTTTCGCTTACAAATTCCTATGTTTACATGGAATTCGAATAAAAGTTCTGTATCCTACTGAAATTTGAAAATCTTGTTTACCTGAATTTTAGTTTTGAAATCTACTTCCTCTTTTACATTAATCCTATTTTCAACTTTAAGAAAAAGTATTTTGAGAGTATTTCTCTATTTTTTTAAATAAATACAGTCGCAAAAAATTGTAGCTAATAATTGCATATTATATTTGGCGGTATTGTTTTTTCTTTTTTTCTTTTTTTGGAAAAAGCACCCACACACACACCACACACACACACACACACACACAGTGTTTTATATTTTCAAATCCTGACTTATATTTCCTTTATTTGAAAATTAAGTTTAATTATGTTAAGTTCAAATATTTTTTAATTTAAAAATTTACGATGAATGTGATCGTCACGGCTTTTAATTATGCAGTTTTTAAATGATGCATAATGTATTATTTTCATCTTTAAATAAGTATTGATAGCAAACTTATAACTGTTTCTGTTTTCTGATTACTCTTTTTTCGGTGCGATGGTTATAACAGATTGCTTAAAATATTTTTTATTATGGTTTTAAGTGATATTTAAATAAAATTCAAAAGTGTTTTTTCTTTTTTTTCGATGGAATAATTCATAGAAATCCTATATAGATTGTTCTAATATAAAACATAGTACATAAAATAATGTTCAGGATACTATATAATTGGGTAATAATCTTGGGCTCACTTCATATAATTCTATGAAATTTTTAAGATAGTCTTTTACTGGTGGGTATTGAAGAAAACACTTATTATATATATTAAAAGAGAGAGTTTCAATATTTATTTTAATACTTATTTTAAACTAATTACTTATATGTTCGATAAATATACATTACTTTTTTATAAACAATTTTTTAAATTTGTAACTCTATGATAAATTTAGACGCAATTATATGTAAATTCTTTAAATAAATTAATTAAAATAGCTTTCCATTTTTTAATAGTTTCCTACATTTTTCTGGACAATGATCTGTAAATTGCTGGAAATTTTTCATGACAAGTACAGTAAATAATCACATAACTCTTTTATAATTACTAAGAAACGTAATTATTATTGATAGACAATACAGTTAAAACATCAATGAAAAAATCGCACAATCATACTGAAACATCGTGTCTAAAGTTTCACATTTTTTGAATAACCAAAGAATTAGAAAATTTTATTATTAACCGCAAATAATTCTTTTAAAAATTTATCAAAATTAATAAAGATCTAGTGAAAAATACTTTTATATAGTTTAATAGATTCTAACTATTAATTTAAACCTGCTTTTTAAAAGTCGAAATCTTCACAAATGACTAACTCTTTAACATATTATTTCACTCAATTAAAAAGTGATGTTCATATTGTAATATATATAAATTACTTAGATTTTAATTGCGAATGAACTCAAAAACATAGGTGCTTTAATAAAATTGTCTACTTAATTTTTTTTTATTTATGAGAAATATCCAGTTATTTCTTTCTTATCATTTTTTATTTTTCTTCATTTTTCGGTAAACAATCCACTTTTCTTATTGAAATATTATTTTATTTGTATTTAATAATGTTATATTTATATTTGATGAGCTGATGATACAATTGTTTTTAATCCACTTCCACAATGGTTTTTTATTGGTACTTTTAAATGAAAAAAATACAACAAATTTGGATTCAATTTTACCCTTCCAATATGCTACGAAATCAAGATATTTACCACACTAACTATACCTTATATATTCTGTTTCGAAACAACTGTCGTCTTTCCATAGGAATTTTTATTCGAATACCATCAATTTCAAATTTGTATTATTACACGAAAGATAATGTTTGGAGATGCTTCCGCTTTTCTTATTCTTTTTATCTTCTAAATGCCATGTCTAAAAATTTACAATTTCACTTTTCAGTGATAACATCTCAAAATAACATAAGTAAAACGAGTTTCAGTTTTCCAGTATTTTAACCTCTCAGATCAAAATAAAAAAAAATAAATGGATCAATAATTATGATCAGGGAAAATAAAAATGGACTAATTAAAATATAAATCGACCAAACCATGAAAACAACCTTGATTCCGCCTCTGTAATAAACAGATTTATTGCAAATCCAGCTGTTTAACAGAACATTACAGCGACCTAGTAAGCATATATGTTATTTAATGCGTACCACAAATAATTTAATTACCAAAATTAAAAATGTACCACATTTTTTGAAGATGTCTATGGGATTCCAGCTACTTTAATTCAAATATATTTTGCAACCACGTGAGCCAATGAGATTACTTCCTTACTGGGTAGCGTAAGGTCTCACACAGCTTTTGGCCAAAAGACATTTTATTCCAAATTAATTAAACAAAACATAAAATTTAGTTGTAAACTTTATTCTTCACAGCCTTTTACTGGATAAAAGTTATAATCCTGTTTGAGGTTTAAATATCCTCAAATGATCGGCTCCCGGGTGCGGTTGTCCCCGCAACTCCTTCGGCTGGTATGATCTAAAGTCAGTTCACTCAAGCAGTTGCTCCGCAGACTCCAGAACTGCTTCTTTCAAAGGTCATCACAGCTTCTATCTCTTGATCCTTGAGGTACGGCTGCCTCCGCAACCTCTATCAAGTGTTTTCGAAGATGAAAAAAAAAACTGATGCGGATGGTATTGCAGAAGATTGAAGGTGATCAGGAAGACCGTCGTAAACTTGCGAATTGACCCTTTAAACCCCTGATAGAGCCTCTTTCACATCCCCATTCATGTCTGATTGGTAAGCGAAGCGAATCTGCACACAGCCTTCCTCACTTAAGTCGCAACTCCAATGGTGCTTGGTGCTTCTAAGACTTTCTCCGTCACCGTGCCTAGTATACCATCTGGGGGACCTATCAATCGTCCTGACACTTTAACACTGAGGGTACTCACTCTCCATGGTATGTCTTAATCACAACCAACCAACATTTCTTTCCGTTTAAATAAATTGCGATCCACATGTGCGAAGCCACCTGAAAATAGATATTGATCACAAAAGTGTCTTTTCTATAGATCTTGGTGTGCTTTCAACATAACCGCCTTCAGAATTGATGAGATACATGTCTGCTCCCAGGCATGAGGGAAGAATACGGTGTGCTATATGCGCATTCCGATCACCCTGTTAATCACATTTGACAAGTATTGTCGAGAAGTGTTCGATAATGAGCGAAAGCTAGAATATTTTTGTTGATCTTTCTTCATTACATTCTCAGAATAAAAAAAAATTATAAAAGGAATTATTTAGAAGATATTATATTTTACATAGCTTCTCTCTCTTATTATAGCTTTTTATAACAAATTGAACCCTATGCATAATCTCTAAAATAAATTTCTTTATTATTAAATGTATTCTAAATTGATATATTTTAATCTTTTGAGATAAACGTAAAAAAAAAAAAAAAAATTATGTGTATACTTAAGCGATTGTGTATAGTCTGGAGAAAATCCAGACTAGACAACAAAACAAACACGCACATCCTCATATTTTATCGATTATAACAATAAACTAAATAATATATATATAAATATATGTATAGCACATACTTTCTTATCAACTCGGTTATTCTCTTCAGCAAACATAGAAATACGGTGGAATGCCTTTTAAAATGTATTATACACATTCCATGCATCATTTGATCTGTTAACTTCAGTAAAATAATTTAAATGTTTCCAACTAACTTATTGTATGTTCTAATTTTCATCCAGCAATATCATAATTGTAACAGAGGAATGAGATTTATACAAAATATAAAAAAATTTGTTTATAAATATTCTTGAAGCTATAAACGACGATCAAATGCTTTCAGGTGAATCTTGTTATATCTTAAGCAAAGTAACCAAAAAAAAACCCCAGAACTCTTTAGTAGAAGAAAAATATTTTTTTAAATCAACTCTTTCAAGAAAAAGCAGCGTATTTATAAAAAACGAAAGTACAGTTACTAATATACCAATACGCACAGACTTTGATTGAAATTGCCGAGTTTATTTTAAAACTAAATTAGAACTGACCTGAAAAGCAAGAAACACTCTCTTGTCAAAAAAGGGCCTACATTTCTCTCAGTGTTAAAAAAGAAGATACATCACGAGATGTCTTCTTCTCTAAAGAGTAAATGAAAGACTCGAAAGCTTCCTCTTGGCTGATGAAAATGGTTTCCAAAACGAGAACGCATCCTATCTTTATATGCTTAGAGCTTTCTCTGCGATAAAATATGATGAGTGTATGGTTGCTGGAAATGTAAAGCTCTATACTTTAGAGCTGACTTTCCAGAAAGGAGGACGAAGATCGTTTTATATCTTAATGCATTTTTCTGAAGTACTTTTTTGCGGTGGGAAATGAATAGCATTTTTTCCCAACTCTTCTCATTCGGAAATCTTTTTAGATCCCATAAACTGGTTAGGAACATTTCCTGAAAAGGTTTGTGGTCACCGAGAAAAAAAAGAATTTTTCCCTTAAAGACTGGTTTATATTCTGGGAAAATTCTGAACAAAATGTTATTTTCCAGCCTTTCCTTGCCCTCCCTCGCGTACTTTTTCCTTGGAAACGTAATAATAATTTGGTAAATATGAAGTTTTTTTTTCTACCTTTGCTCGTTGAATGGGAGTTTTCTTTTGAATGATTCACCGGAAATATATCGGAATTATTTTACCTCCTTCCAGGAATTTTCTAAAAGCTTTTGGATTTAGAACTCAAGGGAGTCGTTATATATATAGACTAGAATATATTTAGAAATATTGACATAATAATAATTTCACATTTGTGTTAAAATTCTTTTCCAAAAATTTTCAATTGCTGCTCTAATGTAATAAATTCTTTAAAAGCAATGAAATTTTGATATATATCTTCTAATAACAGAAATTAAGATAAAGGTAATATAATTTATTTTACTTTTAAAATCACTAAATGCAAAAATTACGGACATGAATAGTAGAAAAATTTTACTTGCGTTTTAAAAAAAAACTGTGTTATTTAAAATGCTATTAGTATAGTATACATATCATATCATAATTATTTTATAAATGAGTCTTTTTTCGATTAAGTAATTTTTAAGAAACTGTTTTTAAATTAATCATCAAAAGTGTGAGTGTGTGTTACTTTTAAATTGAAAAAGTTTTATTCGTTTCCTCCATTCTCTCCTCAATGTAATTCAACAAATAGCGTGAAAGAGGGATTGGCCTTACGAATGTTATGGTGTTACGAATTATGTGTAAATAGTGTAAATAATTTGTATTTGAGTGTTTAATGCATTTATATTACTCTGTTATATTTATTTCATATTAAAATTGTACTATTCAAAAGCAGTGCCGCCCCTTACGTTATAATGGCGATTCAATGAGAACTTGACGAAATCTTGGCGGTAGAGCCAAGTTGGCATCATTTTTGGCGACCAAGTTGGCGGCCAATTTGGCGACTTTGGCGACCATGTTGGCGAGTTCGGAACCCTCTGAAATCTTCTAGAAAGTAGTAGATCTCTCCACTAGTGTCACGTTCAATGACACGAGCGGTTATATTTCTAGAAGTTTCTGTCGCGCATATAAAAAGGATGCTCACCGGTACGGCGAGGAGTCTTGATTAAGCCAGCGAGTAGTGAGGATTTGTTTGACTAGTGATTAGCTTGGCTGTGCTTGTGAATAATCTTTACTTGCGTGTATTTTTAAACACTGTTTATTGTGTTTGATTGCTGTTGAAGGTGTGAAGACCTTCGGATAATTAACCTGTGAATATTGCTGCTGAATCCTGTATTGAAAGGATTGGATTTTTGATAATAAATTCACATCGCTCTTAAAGAACTGCTTATTTTATTTGTGAGTGTTTTGCATAAAATCCTTGAACCCTCGGATCTACGTAACAATATAATTATTTTATAAATGAGTATTTTTTTCGATTAAGTAATTTTTAAGAAACTGTTTTTAAATTAATCATCAAAAGTGTGTGTGTGTGTGTTACTTTTAAATTGAAAAAGTTTCATTCGTTTCCTCCATTCTCTCCACAATGTAATTCAACAAATAGCGTGAAAGAGGGATTGGGGGGCAACCTGCGGCATGCGAAACAATTCTTAGTGGCAATCTACACTACCTCACGCATTTGTTAATTTTTGAGTGGATGTAAATTGATAAATTTACAATGAGCCTTAATTGAAAAACATCTTCAGAAATATGGATATTAAGGAATTACGAAAAAGTCCGAAGGATAAACTCTTAAGATAAATGTACAGCTATTTTGTAAATTATTGAATTCCATTCCTGTAGAGATTAAAATTTTCAAAAAGAGAAAATTACATGTACTCAGCTTTCCGCTTTTGGCTCTACATATCTAAGTAAGAAATATTTTCTCATTTAAAAAATATTTCAAGTCCACAGAAAAATTGTTTAACAACTGAATGCTGAAAATCGTGAAAGTTACAAATTATATCCTTGATTCTCCGATATGAAAGCAGAGTAGTGCAAGCGCTAGGTTCGCATTAAAATTTTTATTTATCTTTTTGTTCAAATATAACGAAATGAAATACTTATATTTTATCTTGTGTATTTCTTTTTTTAATATATAGATATGTATAAAAATGCATAATTTATGTACAATTTTATTATTATTTTTTATTTTTATTGAAGAAATAATTATAATTTATGCTCTTTATTTTTATGTTAAGAAATATCTTTAAATGACGAAAAACTAATATACAATTAAACTGCAAACCTATTTTATTGACATCTATTCTCTTACTCTACATGCATTATCAACTGAATTGAATTGTTTCAAAAATACTCTACTGCGGGACATGCTGAATCATATCGGTAGATAAATTTTGTACGCCGCAGCTAAGCGGTAACTGATCCATGGCTAATACATTTGGAAAAGTGATTAGAAAACAAATTATTCCTTTTGAATCATTTAAAAGTAATTGTGTGACTGTCATTCTTATGTTATTTTTATTGTTAAAAATTTTTTATTATTTTTATTTAATGTTATCAAATATTTAAGACACGGCAAATCTAACATTTTTGTTTGTACTTACTGTTTATCTACTTAACTTTTAATTTAAGTTCTTGAAATCCGAAGCTGAAGTTGACTAAAACAGGTCATTGGTAAAAAGATTGAATCTAGACTTTTTTTATATTATTGGAATTTCTGTAAGATGTGTAAGTGACCATGAGTTATTGCATTAAAATCGTTTCAGAAGGAACGATTTCAGTTTTCGTTCGTTGCCAAAAAAAAACATTTGAGATTATCTGAATTCATTCTATTTAGAAAAAAAGGCATTAATAGAAAAAAGAAAATAATAGTAATAAATTAGCGCCAATCATATGCATGTTAGATTGAAAATAATTATTATTTTAAAGCACAAATAGAATGTTTGAGTAACTTTTTTCATACATTACTAAGAATTAAATATTTTCGAGAGTTATTAAATTTTTTTTAATTAGAGAAACCAAATATATATTAATTATGTTTTAACGAAGTATATTAATCATATTTCCATTTTAGGATACTCAGGACTTCACTTTTAATTCAAAAAGTAAAAATGTTTTAAATAGTTATCTGAAAGTTATATATTTATTTACCATTTTGAATAGTGGAATAAGTCATACTATTCTATAGTAACATATTTTTTATTTGTATAACTCATAAATTTCACAGATTTTTTTATAATTAAAGTTTCGTTATTTTAATCATTTATACTACTTTATATTAAAACTTTATTTATTTCTTGATATTTTAATTCATGTGTTTTAAATATTGCAAATTTATGAGTACAAAACATGTGATAGTTATAATAAGTTTTAACAATATTCATGAAACGGTAAAAAATTTGTTAGAAAAAAAATTCTGAAAATATTATTTTTCTTTAAATATCGTATTTGTGATGGCTCCTTTTGATAGGGCTATATTCTAAAAATTCTTAAAAATAGGAATTTTCTATTGTTAGCTCATAATAGTAAATATTTTATTTCATATGAAACAAAATTTCTATCAAGTGAAAAAATGACGAATAATTTCTAAAATGTGCACATGGTTTAAAACCGCTGGAATAAAATAAAAAATGAAAAGAAGCAAATTTTCATTAGAAATAATTGAAATTTTTTGTATGTACGATGATAATAACCATTTCATAAAACCAATTAATACAAATATATGTTATACAAGATTTCCTTTAACTTTTTAAATATCTGAAACGCCTTATACGCATTTTAAACTTTTCTTTCGCATTCCCGCTAAGTGATTTAATAACTAGAAACATTGTTAGAGGTAGTAGGGGTGTATATTAAATGCGCTTATAATACATTAAAATGTATGCGGATTTTTTAAAAGTGTGAAAACTAATTAAATTTGTTTGCATTACATTTTTTTATTGTTTTCTAGCATTATTTAGGCTTTATCTTTCAGACAGTATAAATTATTTTTTTACATTCAACAGAAATAAAATAAATTTCCTTTGAAATAAATCAGTACAAATAGAACTCATATGAATATTCATATAACTAAATACAAAATATTACATGTAATCTGCAATAAATTAATTTACGGAATAGCTACATAAAATATGCATTTAATAAATCACTAAGCTTTGTTTCTATTCATAATATATTTAACAACAAAAAATTAACCTTTGTAATGAAAATTAATAACATGCATAAAGTATAGCATAATTAAACCATCTGGCCTGACTGCAATGTATAAAATCAATATTAGGTATAAGCAACTAGCTAATTGTTTCAGAAATAAAATAAAAGTAACTGAGATGGTGCATATTTTTTTCTTTTTATGTAGAGGTGATGAATATTATTTTCTTTTTGCCCCTAGGAATAATATGCTTCTTTTTACTACGGAAGAAATTATATATGTTACTCTATAAAAAAAAGAAAGTGGCGGCGGAAGAATATATATATATATTCACGTATTCATAAACGATAAAAAATATTTAATGGAATTTATTTAAAGTATTTGTGTACGTGGATTAAAGACCCGTTTTGAAAACATGCTTTAAGCTCTAAATATTAAAAATATTTAATTAATCAAAGTGTAATATAAACCATTTCCTTCTAAAGCTGTGTAACAACCCTGGGATTGATAGTGTTTGGGGGTTCGAGCAAAGATCAGCCATAGTAACTTTGACACAAGTTTTACTTAATCAACCAACACAATTAAAGGTAGGGAATGCACTCAATACTAAACCCGGAGGAGCAATCGCATAGATTTTATTCAACTAACATTTAAATGAAAGTATTTATCTGACACAGGAGCACTTTTGACTCCTACGTTGAATTATCTTTATATATCTTGCTACTATACGACCTCCGGTTATAATTCTATTCCCAATTCACTCCCAACTTTCCATTGCCAACTAACGACCATCCTCGTGTACTCTAATGCCGTTTAAATAGAAGTACTCGTTTGCCTAAATTTTGTCTTTTTTACCGAGAAAGGGTTTCAACTGAACTCAGAGTTAAAAAGAATAATTTTACCCAAGCAGATTAGAAGACATTTCGTTGATAGACCCGTTACATCTATCACTAGTATATCCTACATGTTAGGAATTCAAGTGTAAACATTGAGATTTAGAATGCTGTTCATTTCATTAGCATTAACATGGCAATAAATCAGAATATTCAAAGTAAGATTATAAATTACTACTATCAAATAGAAATCGTTATTTCATATTCACACGCGTGACTGTGATACTGTAAGACATCTTGAGAGGACCGTTTCACGTAAAATTTTTCCTATCTCCATAAAGTTAAAAATAACTAAGTTTAAAAAGGATATTTTTTAAAATAAATATTGGTCATATCATAATGAAAGTTTGATACTCTCTCTCTTACGAATATAATTGGCAACATTCGCCAACTCTATTAATAACTCGCCAAGTTGGCAAACCCGATATACTTTTGTGTCATATACGCTGAATTGACAACCGCATGCTTTATTTCGTATAATGTCGCCAATAGGTTGTAAAAATACGTACCGAAGTTTTCTATGTGCAATTACTGCAATGTCATTATTAATTTAATGGCATTTTAAAAAACGTTTAATAGTTCTTTTAAAACATTCATATGGAGAAAAACATGTTATAAGCCTCTAAACTATGTAAATTCGAGTACATTTTAACCCGTAAGCTGTTTTTTGAATAACTATTTTGACACAAAGTCTTTCATTTAAATATTCATTTATATAACATCAATACATGTGGGAAATTTCAAAGTTATATAATGAGCCGAATTTTCAAAAATATTTCTTTGTGTTGTAATTTATAACTTTCATTGAGCGATTTTAAGTGAACACTTTTACCTTTAAGTTAAGTATACTTACAGCATAATTTGGATTGTTAAAATATTTTTGATTTTGAGTAAAAGTTAAAGCAGTGTTTCTCAAACTGTGGGGCGCGCCCCCTGGGGGGCGCGGTATTCCTGCTAGGGGGCGCGAGCATATTGAAAATAAAAGGCTTAAAAAATAATTTTTTGGAATGAAAAAAAAATGCTTTTTGATTTAATAGAAAATGCACATTTCCACTGATATAACTTATATATATGATCTGGTGATCATCAAAAATAAAACATTCCACTTCAAACGTTCATTAGCTATCTTTGATCCTATAACCAAATAAAAAAAGACATTTTGTTTGCTTTACTGTAATCACACGATAACAGATTTTTTTATTACGTTTCTTTCAACCCCTAAAATGCTACTTTTGAGTATCATATATTTGACCCTCAAACTTGTATGTTTCACTCCATCTGTTTTTCTTTTAGGAAGATTGTAAATAATATTTTTCTGTTGCTTTCCATGTGAATGGGTTATATGATATATGGATAAGCGTATTGAGTACTTTGAAGGCTTATTTGGCCAACATACAATGCATAACGGAAAACTTTTTACGCAATTCTTTTTTAGAACTAATATCCATATGTTTTATTGAATATACTTTTAAAACGGGATCGATGCTCAGAGTCCCCTGATGTTCACAAAATCGTTAATTCTGGGAAAACTGTTTATTTGTTACCAATGACCTTGACAGAGGATCCTCCAATAAGACAGTCTTAATGGGAACTAAAATGAATTCACCACATTTCGCCGTCTTTTTTGGGGGAGTTTCAAACGTCTTTTTACAATCAAGTTACTAGTTTTGATCGAGTTCCCTGCGCTACCACTTTTGTTCAAAAATATTTTCTATGAACATGCTTTATGTCCTTTATTAAGGGCACGCAGATTTGGAACATTTTCATTAGTTGTATTGGATTTTTTCTCAAAAAATCAAAGAAAAATTTAAAAGTTCTTGAAAGTAGGTTAAGTATATTTTCTCTTAATTAAATTATTCATAGGAATTGGGATTTTTATCGTGTATAGTAAAAATAATTATAAATTAAATTATAGTTTAAAAACAAATGAAAAAACACGCTTTTATAGTGAATCGAACTAAAAAGTAAATATATATATATATATATATATATATATATATATATATATATATATATATATATATATATTACTTAAAAGTAACATATACAAAATTTAATACTTATCCTGTTAATTTGTATGGTTTATAATTATGATCGTATTGTAGCTTTAGCACCCCCCACCTCCCAAAATGCATTATTATTGCATTCAATACATTATTACTTGGGCGGGCGCGATAAAAAATTATGATTAAAAATTGGGTCGCCAGTAGTTAAAGTTTGAGAACCACTGAGTTAAAGTGTTATAGAACCAAAAGAAATCACATTTTATTTTCCAGTAAAAATTGAAAAATAAATTTTTCGCTAATTTCTGGGATGTGCCCACCCAGCCTATTAGACAAAAAGTAGTAGTATATTATTCATTTAATCTAGTGGTATTCAAACTGTATTCCGTTATACGCTGGAGTTCGACATGGCATACCAAGGTGTTACCCGAGTCACTGTAAAAAATCGAAAAGAAAATTATAAATGCGTATCCAAAATGGATTCACGTTCTCTATGATGTCTGTTTAACCTCAAGTATCCCAAGCATTTTTCAGTCAATAAAGCTCGGAATTTTATATAAACTTTATTTTGTCATGCTTTTTAGATTTTATTATAATGAAATTAAATGTTTTTTACGTACTATTATGAGCATTCTATTGTTTACTATTTGTTCCACGAAACAATTTTATGCTGGTTAGTAAAGCGTTTCATGAACTAAATAATTTTCTAATGAAAAATGCACCTTTATTTTCATTTGTGAAAATAAAACCACCTATAATGAAAGAGGGAACAAGTAACTTATCGACACATCAGCTGATTTAATGTTAAAGTCTAAATTTAAGCAAGAATAGCTCTATAGTTTTTGGCTTCAAATTCTCTTGCAAAACACACAGGATTTCTCCGACAGCTATGGATATTCTAACACCATTCGGAACAATGTACAGGGTGTTTTTTTAGAGGTATAGAACTTTAAATTGCAATAAAACAACGATGTATTATTCGATTGACATGAATTTTTTTATTCGAAAGATAATCTTGTGGCATTACATTTTAAATATGATTTCTGGCATAGAACTGCCACGGCTGGCTCGGATGTAATCCAATTTGGACGTCCAATTTTCGATGACTTTTTCCAACATTTGTGGCCGTATATCGGCAATAACACGGCGAATGTTGTCTTCCAAATGGTCAAGCGTTTGTGGCTTATCCGCATAGACCAATGACTTTACATAGCCCCACAGAAAATAGTCTAGCGGTGTTAAATCACAAGATCTTGGAGGCCAATTCAAAGGTCCAAAACGTGAAATTAAGCGGTCACCAAACGTGTCTTTCAATAAATCGATTGTGGCACGAGCTGTGTGACATGTTGCGCCGTCTTGTTGGAACCACAGCTCCTGGACATCATGATTGTTCAATTCAGGAATGAAAAAATTTGTAATCATGGCTCTATACCGATCACCATTGACTGCAACGTTGTGGCCTTCATAGTTTTTGAAGAAGTACGGACCAATGACTCCACCAGCCCATAAAGCGCGCCAAACAGTCAGTTTTTCTGGATGTAACGGTGTTTCGACATACACTTGTGGATTAGCTTCACTCTAAATGCGGCAGTTTTGTTTGTTGACGTAGCCATTCAACTAGAAGTGCGCTTCATCGCTAAACAAAATTCGCTTATTAAAATCGGGAACAACGGCAATCTCGTTTTGGGCCCATTCGACGAATCTACGCCTTGCTTGATCATATTTAAAATGTAATGCCACAAGATTATCTTTCGAATAAAAAAAATTCATGTCAATCGGATAATACATCGTTGTTTTATTGCAATTTAAAGTTTTATACCTCTAAAAAAAACACCCTTTATTTAAGTGAACAATATTTCTCAACGTGAGTGGCTACAAAAACAAAATGTAAAAACAAATTAAACGTAGAGCAGTAAATGCAGCTCGAGATAATTCCAATGCATCTAGACTTCGATAGTTTGTGTAAAAAATGCAAGCATATATTCCAGTTACTAAATATAATAATACATGGGTAGGTGACACTTGAATTACTAATTAATACTATTAATGAGAAAATTTTACTACAATTTGTTTAATTACAAACACGATGATTTTTAATTGCCTTTACATTAAGTACCTATATATAACACGTTGATTTAAAGATATTATTTAAATATATCTTCTAAGTGTGTATGGGGGATAAGGTTCCCCCAAAACACTTATAGTTTTAAGGGTTCTGTGAGTTGAAAAAGTTTGAAGATCACTGTATCACTCTGTAAGATACACCATCAAATATCCGATAATAGTTTGCGAAGGTTTAGTGTTATGAAAATCATTCTATTTATCTTTCCAATGGAAGAATATGAATTAGAGAGCAAATTAATTTCCGATATGCAAGGCAATATATTCTCTAAAGACATCCCAGTTGCATTGGGGCTCATCAGAACGATTAAATTAGCACCCAATGAACAAACATAGGTATTTTAGAAATATAAGCACGCACTCCACTAAATAATTGTCCATGAAACTTTCAACACAAAAATTAATAATTAGCGCTAAGTAACATTATTGCCTTCACACGAAAGGCAGAATTTTAAACAACCTTCTAAGATATATTTCATCACCATTCTCAGACACACAATCCTTGATCACTCTACCAATTATTCACTGACTAATGTAACTTTATTTCCATTGTTCCTCCTTTGCAATGGAAGATAGTTATGTTTCTGATTCCGACCACACCATTACCTACCATTAACTAACTGAATGCCCCAGGGAATCAAAGCTCGGAATCCCGCAGTATTAAAAGCGCAAATGAAATGTTTAACATTCCGAATATTCTGGCACGTTCTGTCGACTCCCCTGACAGCTTATCTCCCGCCGTTTGGCCGATAACACAGTGTTATGCAAATATAGCCTTTTCCCAGGACGAAATGTAAATTATTTCTATTCTGGAAGGTGTTAGGAAAGGGGATCCGATACCGCTGATATATTTCCTTATTTTATATTTCCTCAAATTAAGCTAACAATACGGATTTTGATATGTCTCTTTAATAAGGGAAACGTACCGTGGGTAAAATTAGCCATCTCTGATTAGATCTCGAATTTCTGCTTGTACAATGCGCCGACAAAAATTAGAATATGCCTTGGTGAAAGTGGTACACGTTGCGCTGAGTTGTTTTGATCCTGGAGGGAATGTGATTCAAACAATAAAAGACGAGCTTAATTGATTTTCTTCTGCGTGAGACATAGAGGAGGCTTTAGAATTTACAACGAAGAGTTAGTTCTCTTGTTTTGCGGTCAAGCTGTGATAAATATTTTTCATTTAATTTTGACTACTTTTCCAAGCTTCTATGAATTGGATTGAGTACATAAAGCGCTAATAAGAGGAAGTCCAAATTAAGTGATTTTAAATCTTATGAGAAGCTGTAATAATTGTGTGTTTACGACTGCTAAGGTATTTCTTTTTATGTACTTCAGTTATATTTCCCTAAATCTGTCCTTTTTTAAATTAATCATAGAAAAATACAAATATTGTGTTATGCGTATAGGGCATGGTGTAAATATAAAGATTGTTTTAAAAGACTTTGCAACGAATTTACATCAAAGTAAATACTTGGGATTAAAAAAACTGTTATCAAAAACCATAAGATCCTTTGAAGAAGTAAATAGGAATGAAAATGTATGTATTTAATTGAAGGGGAAATATTATGCAGCGCATTCAATTTTATTTGAAACTTCAAACTTGACGCTCTGTGTTGCTTTTTGTAATCAGAAAATCTCAACTAAAATTAGAATATCTAATGACTGACATAGATTATGTAAACATTACAGTATATTAAAAAAGTGCTACAAAAACTTAACCACTAATTGACATTTCATAGTTATATTTTTAAAATTATTTCTCATAGAATTCACGTTCCCGTATAACACAAAAGAAAGCAAATTAAAATTCCGCTAATCATGAATTTCTTAAATACTAAGAAAAAATGTTTTATAATAATGTATGATGTATAATGACGTATTAAATTATATGCTTCAAACATTTCTACAACATTTTTTAATTTTTTTAAGCATCCAAGTGTGTCGCAACCATCGGCATTTATTTTTAAGGAAATTTTTGTTGTTGCCATGAGAAACCTAGTTAAAAAAATCTATTTATTGTCGGACGTTCGATGTTTTAATTTTAGGTATACTTTGAACTGTCACATAGAATATATTTTTCTCCAAACAATACAACTCATTCTGTATTTTGTCAGTTGAAAAAGAAATATCTCGAATACTATCATTAAATAAGTAAAGCTATCATAAAATACATCTGGATTAAATATTTCAAATTCTACTTTTCTTTTTGTGCAGTATATATTTTTAACAAAATGTGTTCTCTAAAAATTACTTCACTTGTTTTAATAATGCCATGAGTGAATGCTATGTCAGATTGCATTAAAGGAAAAAAATGCTTGTTTTTGAAATAAACTTTTTTTTTTACATAAATGTTAATTTTTTTCAAAAAATAAGTGAAACAACAAATAATTAAAATTCTATTGCTTAAAATGTTTTTTTTCTAAGCCCTCCGTATTTCAGTAAAATATTTATTATTGTACAACAACACAGCAATTTGGCAACAGTTAGCTTTTGAACAAATGGTTGCCAAATGATAAATATAAGTAGCTAAATTTGTAGATAAAAAAGGGAAAGTACAGAGACAAATATGTTTTATCTTTGAAAACATTTCGCTGTTTGAAATGACGTTTCATAGTAAACATTTATTTCGAAATTTGATACTTTTTGCAGTTGATAAAGGATAATATTTGTAGAATTGTTTATTTTCACTTTTTTTTTATCTTAAATAACATTCATTACATTTTATTGTCATGTTCAATTTTGTATTTTAAAATAAAGATAATTTTTTTTTAAAAAAAAAAACAATGCTTGATAGTTTTAGGTGATAAATGAACTAAAGGTGGTTGAATTAAAATGAATTTTAGTTCAATCGATATAAATTAATGTATTTATTTCAAAAATCAATATATGATGATTTTTCAGAATAAGTTCGATTTGTATCAATAAAAACTTTCATTAATACCGTAAATATGCTTTAGAAATAACTCAGTACGTGAGGAAAGATATTATGGAAATTATTGATATATTTCTGCTATTATAAGAATTATTATCATCCCCATCCCAACACTGTGATAATCATTACCAATCGTATAATTATCCATACCTTCAATATCAATGCAATATATCACTTGTAAAATATCGTTAGATATGAATATACTATAATATTTCTCCTGTAGTATAATTAATATCTACCTAATGGTACTTTATAATAGTTCATTACAGGGTTCAGTACTAATTTAGCATATCCTGAATTTTAACTTTGGAACCAGGAGCAATTTGTAATCATTTGTGATATATATCATGTTATTTTAGACGATTGGGTTAATAACTTGAAACAAATGGTCGCCTAGTATGCAAAAAGTTTTAAAACATTTTTCTTGTATTTTGTATTATACCATTCAGCATTCTAGAAAGAAATGACGTGTTGTATATTTTTAGTGAATACTAATTACGAAAACATGAAACATGAGAAATTATTTTTTTAACTACCCATGTATGGTTTAATGGTAAAAATGAACGTATTACGTATAATTTAAACATTTTTGTTTTAAATTTATATTGTTAAATATAGGTCCGCTGATTCCTTTTCTTTGCAAAAAATAAATATAAATAATTTCTTAACTACATTTATTCATAAATTTTGAATGAATACTATTCTTAGAATGTGTGCATTAGGATATTTACGATAAAAAACAAATAATATAAAATAAAAAAAATTAAGTCACACAATTCCTACTTATATCAACAAAGAAACTTTTTATTTTAGCTACTTTTTTATTAAATAGTTACAATTAATATAAATATGTATATACATATGACAGAATCACAACAATAGGTGGTAATTAATTCTTATTAATTGTCATTAAAGTATCATATTGCAATCCAAAACAATCGTGTATACAAAATTTCAGTTCAACTGAAGGCTTTAAAACGTGAGGGAAAAAAACCTTTTCAAGTTTTGACACAAGTTGCCAAAAGGGTTGCTAATTCGTCAAAAATGATACCAACGTGGCTCTGTATTTGTAATTCCTTAAATAATTAGTTTTAATCAATTAATTTTTATTAATTATAATTAAATTATTGTATTGCCATCCAAAGTAATCATGTACATAAAATTTGAGCGCTTTAAAATAAATTTTATTAACGATTGAAAATTGCACCAAGATAAATAAATAAATATAGAGAGAGTGTGAGCTAATAGTAGGAATTGAAGAAGAAAATACCAAGGAAATAATAAGGTTGTAAACATATATATTCAAATTTCTAAGCTATGCCATACTTATACACAGGTCGATTCATAAAGAAGTTGACGCGGTCCTCTTCGACCGCGGGTGTGAGGCAGTTCGAGTAAGAATCAGACATTTCTCACAATTTAAACAATTTTATTTCCTTTTCCCACTTATTAGACTTTATCAAAACTCTGAGAATGCACTCTGATAACTAAACCCGAGGAGCAATCAAACTTATTAATCCAGCGTTTCTCAAACTGTGGGGCGGGTCCCCCCCTGGGGGGCGTGAAAATTTTACAAGGAGGGCGCGAGCATATTGAAAAGTTGAAAACAAAAGATTATTTTTAAAAATTATTAATTTACTGAAAGTAAATAAACAAAATACATTCTGACATAATAAAAAATAAAATACACATTTACACTGATGTAATACACTTATAAATGTATCAATGCTGCACAATGTATTTTATAATTAATTTAACTATAGTAAGTTAAGAATAAGTTTAAAAATTACCAGTGACCGCATAGACTTGTCATGTATAAAATTATACGTATACACAAAATTAACACTTATCTTGATAATTTGTATGGTTTACAATTAATCCTTTAACTACTGATAAGAAAGTACGCTATTCACTCTCTAATACAACCTTCCACGTAAGCGATATATTGGGGGGGGGAGGTTAAAAAGGAGAATAAAAATGAGCAAATCCTCTGAAGTAAGTAAATCCTTCACTAACACTGCCAAGGTTATTTTATTCCATTCTAAAGCTTTTGAAATAATTTTATGGAAAGCAATGCTAAGAAAGATCATACTTCGGAAAGACGTATATATACGTCAGCGCTTTGACTGGGCAAGACGTGCATATAAGTTGGCGGTAGCTTTAGCGTCGAAGTATATTATTATTGAGTTCAATACATTGTTATTGTATGGAGGAGGCACGATGGAAGTTATGATTGAATATTGGATCGCAAGTATTGAAAGTTTGAAAAGCAATGTATTTATCTAACTATAATAGAAATAAGAACATCTGAGCGCTCTTGCTTCAACACTTTCTGTGTCTTTCCTTCTTGAATTAACAATACTAAGTGAGACCACCGGTCACTAACGCTATGCTATCTTCTTATACGAAATTTTCAACCACCATCCTGCATACTCAACGACTAGCACTTAAATAGAAGCTCAAATTTACATAAAACCAAGTTTTCTCTACGGAAAGCAGGTTTCTACCAAAATCACAGTTAAAAAGAGTATTTACCCAAGATGCTTAGTAGAAGCGCGAATAGAACCCGTTACCTTTCAATAAATAACCAACCTTTCAATAAATTTCTTCTTTCCCAATAATGTGTTTCTGTTTTTGTTCATCTGCTTCTTTGCACCATGTCTCACAACTACCGCATTTGTGACCTTGCGTTTCTATGTAATTCCGAGTCGTGTCTGTTCCCCCTACAGATCCTGCAAGTGTCGGTCTGGTAGAGAAACATCCTGCATATATAAAAGATGTGTTCCTGAATAAATACTTAAAAAAGTCGCTTTTAAAACAACTTTACATTTTTAATACATTTAATGTTTACATAAATGGAGCTTCTTTACCAAATCATTTATCACAAGAACACACTCAACTGAATTATATTAATATTAAAAATTAAATTTATAAGAAAAAAAAGTATATCCACACACATTTCCAATATTCAAAATGTAGTATATACAAATACAGAAACCATTAAAAAGTCATCAATAGTCCTAGAAATTTAATAAGGTAAAAGTAATAAGAAAATTCTACCATCTCCCACTTTACTTTTTAAAAGAAGTGTATTTAAAGAGCTTTGCTTTAACATTAAATGCGCTCATCAGAAGAAAATTCTGTTTTTAAAATAATGCCTTTTCGAAGTCCCCTTTTTATTATTCTTTATTTACGAAATGCACAAAATTCCAAACATTTGTTTTTTATGTACCTTGTCGAAATTGAAAAATAGAGTGAAATAGATTTGGCATTATGTTGATTAAACTTTATACGAGCATTATTTTAAACAGGATATTACTTTATTTTTAATAAAAAAAATAATTTCCTTTTATAAAATGAAAAGCTTTTATAAGAATAAACTCAAACTCAATGGCACAACATCCCATGATGGTCAAGGCCTACTGTGCCCATCCCAGTATACATGACCATTGGGCGCTGAGATGCATGAGCAGATGAGATGAGCTGACGCGAGACCCCCAGTATTTATGTCCCCAAGCAAGCGTGGTACTCATTTATCGACCAACTGCAGTTGGGATGAAATATTAAGTCGACTTTGCCCAGCCCAGGAATAGAACCCGGACCTATGACGTGGAAATGCGATATGCTACCACTCAACTACTGGGCCTTTTTATATGAATATTTTGATTATATATGCACAATCAAGCTTGGCAATAGTTTCATATTGAAAATAGTGAATTATATAATTATCTTTTGTTTGCAGTTGCTCCATCCAAAATTGCCATCTCGGGACCAACGGAAGGTATTGTGGGCAATGTCATTACAATGTCCTGCGCGGCGGGGCCTAGTAACCCAGCCTCCAGGCTCTCCTGGGTCATCGACGACAAAGTAGTCCCAACTACAACATCTGAAGTGGAAGTGTCGAAAGGAGGTTGGCTGACCACATCCAATGTCACCGTCACTCTCACCAGGCAGGTAAATCTGTTTGGTACATCCAAAAATAATTTTTTTATAAAATATTTGAAAATTTGTTTGAGATATTTTATGCTGAAATAGAAGTCATGATTTTGGACTAAAGTATTTAAGATATCACCGACTATCCCGAAATCACGATTTTTTTAAAAAATTAACAATTTTTTATGGTTTTATTTTATAGGCGATCTTATTAGCTTTATAAAAATAAAAATAATTTTATTTTCCATTCTCTAGAACAAAAACTACAAATGTTTTAGTAAAAGTAGATGCCATAACTTTACATAAGATGTCAAACTTTAAAATGCGCTTTACTCGAAATGTTTTTTTTTTCGAAAAGCTCAAACGGGGACAGCGATTGCTCAAAAAGTTTTAAGAATAATTAACTGAAATTTTTTGTGTATGCTCTGTATAACTGTAGAAGTGTTTTAACCTTCATATTTATCAATCACTGTTTTTTTACAAAATTTATACTTTATGTAAATATGATCACTGTTTTTTGAAGCAATTTCATATAATAAGTAAGTTAAAGTGCTCTAATTTTTGTAAAAATTAAAGTTTATCTTATCCTGAAGGTGTAAATTCAAAAAGGAATAGCAAAGCAATGCATCCATCAAAATTAAAAAATTGAGAATTTGTTCATTTACTATTTGTACAAAGCGGGCCCCGTTTATATATTTTTTGTCAATTTTTATCCATTTTTTACCATTTTAGTAGTAATAATTTATTTTTCTCTTCTTAATTTTAGTCATTTTTTTTTCTTAAAATGTACTAAATAAATCTAAAAACCACAAAAAATCTCAATATCTTCATTTTTTGAAAAAAAAATCTGTTGCAAGTGGTCGGATACCTTAAGATCAATAGACCTATAGTAGATGCAATTTAGTTGCATAGTATTCATTGAAAAATTTAAATTTAAGATAGCTACTGTAATTAATTAATTAATTATTGAATACAGGATTTATATTAAGTATTCTGAAAGGCTATTAGCGTAACTTAAAATTAATTTAAAAAGTTAATCTTACTTAAGAAAATGTTTACTGCGTGATTATTGAAAAAAATGACATGAGAATTTAAGAATATAATGTGCATTATAGATTTCTTTATAAATAATAACAGTACTTCCTATTCTTGAACCTGATAAACTAAATCCTATGTAAAAATATTTTTTGATACACAATCTATAATATCATTTTACAAGGAAATTGACAACTTACGATCAAAGTCTATTAAGATTTCATAATTTGAGTAAAATGCGTTATTTGTTTTGCTAAACAATATTTTTCAATATATTAATTGGTTATTTTTTTTAATTGAAAAATCGCTTTTAAATTTAATTTCAGATTTGTCACTACTAAGTAAAAAATTGAGACAATGTTAAGCAGATTATAAGAAACTAATTTATTCATATAATTCAAACTTCAGTTGTAACGTTGGAGAATACAATTATAATATGTTTTGGTAGTTGAATATTATACCGTCGAACAATTTCTTTAAGTCAAAGGTCATCGCCAAGAGGCGCATTATGCCACCAATACTAGAAACTTGCTCCCACGCATAATAATAACGATGACAACACATTTGGCGATATTTTTTTTTTTTTTTGGCTTAGTGACGTCTTTTGATTTGTTGGAATTGGTCGACGGTATAGTACGTAAATGATCATGCTTAAATAATATTTGTCAAAATTATTTAAATTCTTTTCTTTAAGAAAATTTAATTTTGTCGTATTGTTTCCAAAGTACAACAGAGTGTTTTCCACGAAAAAAAATAGAACAATAATTGCTGTAGTTTCTCATTTTTCTGAATACAAACATAAAGAAACTGATTTCTCTCGCGACATTCAATACATAAAAGTCTCCAAACTATTTACAAATATTCTTCAAAACAGATACGTGCTTTTATGTATGTCAAACGTATTTGGCATAAACAGCCAAACAAGTTTCCACCAGTATTAAATGAATTAAATGAAAAAAAAAGTTGACAAATGAATACAACCAATTCATCACGAATTCTTATTCGATATTTCTTTATAATTGGCATTTTACTCCTTACTTTATCAATAATAATCATTTAAAAATATGATGCTAAAATAAACTATTTTTGATTTCTTTTAGGACCCGGACAATAAAACCTTCTCTTGCCATGCTGACAATGACGCTTTGAAGGAAACCATCAAAGAAACAGTTTACTTCAGCGTAGTTTGTAAGTACTTTTTAGACACTTTTGACACCCAAAGACTGGGTGGACATCCTTGTTTTGAAAGATTAATTAACTGTCACTACAGGCAACCTTAAAAATCTGAATGCCATATATTTTGAGATTTAATTATTGGAAAAATTTTACTGATGAATTTATAAAAGTCAGTTTGACTTTTTTTCTGTTATTTATATCAATCCCTTGTGTGACGTTCGTAATTATATAACTAGATTTTATGTAAAAGTCTGAGGAATTTTTCTTACATATATATTTCAAAAATTATGGTTTTTTCTTTGTAATGCAAAATTGGTAGAAAAAATTGATGTGAAGAACTATGAATAAACACTTATACTAATTGGAGAAGATATACCACATACGAAATTATGGAATTATTAATATACCGTAAAATCCGGCGTGTAATGCGCACCTATACTTTGAAGCTGCATTTTTTGATTTTCAGATATATTCGCCGTATAACGTGCACCCCCTTTTTTACTAAAAAAACCTGAAATGTTGGTAAACAAGCTCTTAAGTTTATAAGTCATTTATACGAGGTATCATCCTAGACTTTTGAAAAAAATAGTATACTTTTAGAATTACATCTTTTGAAGTTCATTAGTAGCATTATTTTTTTTTAAATAAACAGTGTTTCGATGTATGTAGAAGTCTAGTTTTCTTTAGCCCCATCCCTGCTTTTATTTTAAAGCTCTCATTTTTTTATACCCAGCGTATAACCACGCACCAGTAAATTTCGATTTTATTTTTTGTATTAAATGTGCGCGTCATGTACCTGGTTTTGCAGTATTTATCTAATTTAAGTAGTTCCAGAATTCTCATGTAGTCGCACATCCGCAAGAGACATACAACATATTAAATTATTTATTTAGTAATATTTTTTAAAAAATAGCATATTTTACCTTTTGAGAGAAATAATCTAACAGTGAACTTCAGTTTAAAATAAAGAGATTTATCCAAAAATAATAATAATAAAATTGTAGGATGAACGACTTTCAAATAAATAGTTAACGAAGGTAGAAATTTCCCAAGTCTGCACTAATGGCCTTAAAGACAATATTTCTTTTTTAAAAAAATAATGGAATTTAAAACGTCAGTCTTCTCGACTTCCAAGAAATGTTATTAAAAACTAGTTTGATTGTTGTAGTTCAGTATTTTGCCGATGGAAGAAATAATTTTCCGGAACTGAATATAACATCATTATAAGAAACAGATGCGGAAAAAGCATAACTTCATTTAGCAATTTATGATTTTAATGATTTTTTTACAAAATATCACAAACAAAATCTTAAATTATATGAAATGACCGTGGTAGCCTAGTGGTTTGGGTCATAACCTCGTGGTCAACGAGTTACGAATTCAAACCCTACTGTGGCGTTTCTCAAATTGTGAGGCGTGCCACCCCCTTAGGGGGCGCGACAACTCTACGAGGGGGGGCGTGAACCTATTGAAAAGTCGAAAACAAAAGATTATTTAAGAAAATTATTAATTTACTGAAAGTAAACAAACAAAATACATTCTGACATAATAAAAAACAAAATGCACATGTACACTTATAAATGTATCAGTGCTACACAATATATTTAAGAATTAAGTTAACAATACTAAGGTAAGAACAATTTTAATAATTACAGGTGACCCCAAGGGTTTGTCATATGTAAAATTAAATACAAAAATTAATTTTTATCTTGATAATTTTCACGGTTTATAATTAATCCCTTAACTGCCGATTAAAAGTTACGCGATTCGCTTCCCAATGCTAATTGCTTTCCGCGTAGGCGCGCGTATGTGATCTATTGGGGAGGGGCGGAATAAAGAAATAAAGAAGAGAAAACTATCTGAAATAAGTAAATTCTTCGCAACACTGTCAAGGCCCTTTATAGCATTTCAAAGCCTTCGGAATAATTTGTGTGGATAGCAGTGCACAGAAAAGATCGTACTTCGGAAAGACGTATATATACGCCCGTGGCAATTAACGCTTTGTCTGAACGAGACGTTTATATAAGCTGGTGGCTCTTAAGAGGTTCAAGTCATATCGTAGCTTTAGTGTTAAGGTTCTGTTCCTTTTAAATCGATACATTCTTATTGTACGAGGGGGATTCTAACTGAATATTAGGTCGCAAACATTGAAACTTTGAGAAGCACTGCCCCTAGTGCAACTGAAGACCCACCGTGGCGAGGCTCAAATTTCTTCCATTCGAGTAGCATGGAAGTTCGTAAAGGGGTCCGTCACCAATATCTTTCGCGTTGCTTTATAATATAATATTTATGAAATATTAATATTTCCTTTAGACATATAATTAAAATATTAATATTAATTTCTAAATCTAGGGCATTCATTAGTACAAAATGCTTCAGCTTGTGAAATAAATTTTAAAGCTGATGTAATAGAAGACACAATATAATAAGTGTATAAATACACACGTATATATATTTATAAATATCAAATTTTAAAATTTGGCCTACAATTAATTTGTTCCTAAATCTCTTATCTTTTATAGCCGAATTCAAAACAGATTTTAATTAATAATTAATTGCGACAGAAGCAGGATAAAAACAGATGAAATTTCTTTGAATTTCATTTTTACTCAAGAAAACAGAATTTTAATTTCTCTCTCAAAAACTGGGCTTTTTTTCTCTTTCTATTCAAATGAAAAGAAAGACTTTTTTTTACCGAAAATACAAAAGAAACCGTCCTAATTAGTTTTTGTTTAATCCTCTTTTTATTTATTACCATAACGGCCAGTTCAATGGCATTATCTTTCTTGAGACACAAAGCATTTTTCTAATCTCAGAAAAACCTTCAGCAGATTAGTTAGTATATTTCTATACAAGGAGTTTTTCTCAACGTTTTGGAATCATACCTAATGATTGGTTTTTGATTCATGCGAGTAAAGCGTATCCACAAAGAAAATTAAGTTCATTAAAATAACCTCGGCAATCATTTTTTTTAAAAAAATAATATTTTCGAAGTGAAAAAGAGCCTAATTATTTTTCTAATTACTCTAAAATAACAAAATTTAAAAATCTTCTGATGAATTTGTGAGAATTAGCATGATTTAAAGCGTGCTGATTTAATTTATCTTTAAAACCTTGTATAATATGCTTAAGTTTTATATTTATATTAAACTTCGTAAAAATGATCGCAATTTATGAAAATTGCAGAACCTATACAAAAAAGGCATAATTTATGCATTTAAATAAATGGCAGGGGTTTGATACTAGGAGTAAAATGTCAAAGTGGTAATAACACCCCTTAAAAAACATATTATACGTCCATTTAAAAAAAAAGATTTATTAAGATTTGAGAAATATTTCAATAGTTAGAAAACAGAACAATTTCTAAGTACAATTCCATTTAAAATACATTTTAAAAATAAAAGGATAATGCATTACCTTTTTAGAAATATATATATTTCTCTGGTTGGGTTGATTTCAATAACTAAATATATACCCTTATGCTATATGCATCTCGTTTATTTACATATTAATCTTTAAATTAAAAATAACATTCTTAAGAATTAAGAATTACTGGTGCTTGTTGCACATACAATCTGCAATGTAAATTGATAATGAAGTTCGTGCTAGCTGCAATCATTATTTTTATATTCCATGGAACAATTCCAACAAATGTTCGTATACATAACCAAACAACTTACGTGAATGTCTGATATATCTCTTCGCCTTTCTCCCTTTGAAATTTGTGTAGAATCCATTCGACACAACACCTCCAAAAACCACCTGAAGGATTAATCTTTGTAAATTGGTTATAGCTGACACACACACATATAACTTCAGCTATTGGTATTTGGATCCCCCCTCCAACCCCGACTTTGGAGCGAAATAACATTTGCAATCACAAGGGATCTGGTGCAAAACCCGTTTAAAATCTCTGGAATTTCGACTTCCTTTAGGTAAAGTCCTGTTCTTAAATTTAAATGTTATGTGTGAAAGTTATCCATCTTTTTTTTTACAGAGGAGATACATTCTAGCAAGCCCTATTTTTGAAATATGTGGACTATAACGGACAGGAAACTAATATCTGTAGTATGTATAACTAACCGCAAGATAAATATATACTAATGAAAAGTTCATTTTTCATTGAAGAAAAATATTTTTAGCTTAATCTTTTAAATTTAAAATCCAATATATGGAAAAATATGCTGTTTTACTTATAATAATGTATATTTCTATAACGATCACTTTTCTTACATTCCGTGACTTTATAGTGTACATAGCGTGCAATTTTTAAAATTTGACTTCTGTTATCCTTACAATTCTAAATTTCTGTGAATGGCTGATCAGAGCGGTCAGCTATTTTTCAGCTATTTAGGTGAGAAGCTCGACCAATTATTGAGAAAATAATGGAAATTTAATAATGGAAAAGAAATTCAGAATAAGATTAAGAAATAAATAGTATAGATAGAACATATTTAGGAATTAACGAAAATGAAGATCAATTAGGATTGATCAGGGTCTGTGGAAGTTAAGATCAGGAGTATGTTTTTCGATGCTGATGATCGATTTATTATCAAAGTTGTCAGTTTTATGAAATAAACTTGTAGTATTTCTCCTGATCATTTATCTAATAGTGGGTATTTCCTTTTTGACTCCAAGGTCTGCATTTTTCCTGAACCAGCGAGCGTTAAGAATTTATCTGAATATTAAATTTTTTGTTGAGCACTTTCTGAATAATTAATATGGGTCTTTGCTGCCTGTCCCCAAACAGGGAAGGCGTAGATTAGGATTGGTTTTAGGATAAGCATTTTGTTTTTGTTACTTAATTTTGATTTTCTGGAAATTAAGGGGTAAAGTTTATGCACGGCATTTTTAAGTTTTTCTCTAATTAAAGTTACATGTTTAAAAGTGAGAGTTTTATCAAGGATAATTCCTAGCTATTTAGCTTGATTAGAGCAGGACCTTCTATTCTATCTGATGCTTTTTTGAATCTACACCATTTTTGTATGGAGTGTGAATAATCTTTTCTTCTTTGCCGGAATGAAAGAATTTGCAATTTGAATTAGCTTTGAATGGGGTAAAATTGAAATAAATTGTTTATTATTTTAATACATACCTTTTTCTATTTTACTATATAGCTGATTTGAAACACTTGCTTTTTTCCGACGCTTCAGCATTTGGTGAGATTGTCACTCAGCATTATCATTAAATATTTGGGTAACGTGCATACTCAGTGTAGGATGATTCTTTTCAAAAAATAATGCTACAGAATTCCTTGCTTTTAATACTTTTTTGCTTTGTAGTTTTCTCCCCCTCATTCGACAAACTCTCTTCTATAATTTCTTGTTGTAAAGCAGAATACGACTCCAAGCTGTCAACGAACTCTTCGATGGTCATTTACTGTCTACAAGTTTCAGTTTAGTGAAATCATTGTTATCTACATCCAGTCTCATATATTTGGTTAAATTCAAATCTCGTTGAAGACAAGTTCTACAGGTCTTAACCCCTCAAAGTCGCATTAAGGTAAAACTTTCTTCCGAACAAAACTCTGAGTTCTTGGTAAATCATTTCCGCTTTTTTTAAAAATCTTCTCAGGTCAGCAGATATGTAAAATATATATTTTAAGAACTGAGAATGCCATCCACCCCTTTAATTACACTTTATGGCTGTTTTCGAAGTCTTCCCTTCAAGTACAATTTCGCGATGGTAAATAAATTTGATACAAAAAAATTACACATAAGATGTCTAAATATAAATTAAGAACATTGTATGATCTCAAAAGACACTAGAATGCTTGTTGAGAGAATTCCAAGCATTGTTTGACATAGTAGTCTCATTCCACGATTTCTCCATTCTTCGTCATACTTTGTTTGTTGAAACAAATTGTTCATAATATTATTTTATGAACAAATTGTTTCTCTAGTTGGGAGAATTACTGGTTTAAGCGAAAAATTTAAGCCAAGCTTCGTTTTATTTTATTCTGAAGATCTAAAATTACTTATTAATTTAGGAGGCTAATATTTATATAAAGGCTAATATTTATATATTGCTGAAAGTCAATACATTATCATTAAATGATTATACACTATACAAATATCTAGATAAATGGATTGATTCATGAGAATTAATCACCCCAATATATAACATTTAGCAATTTAATTACATTAGGTAACTTGGTACATTTCCCTCATATAAGGAGTAGATGCATGCCAATGCTTCAACAAACGCTTTGCCTTCGGAATGCAAACTAATGGAGCGTTAATTCTGTATGATACAAACAATGCGAATTGAATCATGTTTAATAAATATCTGATATGCTACTGAGCCATACATTAAATGTAATTGATCCATCGTTCCAATTATCGGAAGGTGTATCTTAATAGCTTTTACATTGAATGTTGTTATTATATTGAGATTCCCAAGCATTATATTAAGATTACGTGCAACATATATGTATTCATTAGATGTTTTTTCAAATGAATTAATTTTTTAGGTGGCTAAATTCACATTGCATTAATAAAACCTATGAACTCTTAATATTGACTTTTAAATATGTAAGAACTATTCATTTAAATTATCAGCAAAATTTCAATTTCATATATATGAGGAAATTAATAGCGTTTTCTAAAGACATAGCGCGTATAATTAATACACATACCACTTTTTGTAAATAAGTTTCTAAAATTCATGTATTTCTACTTCCAAATTCAAAAATTAGAATAAACAAATGGTTCTAGTGAATTATACCATCGACAAATTTCTTCAAATGAAATAAACTTTAATTAAATCCACTTTAAGATGCGATATGCATCTTAAAGTGGAAAACCGTCGCCACGGGAAGAAAGCTTTCGTTAAAATTAGTCGACAATATAATATGCAAGTACCGAACGCAATTTCTGTTTAACAAAGCATTCGCATTCATAAATAATACATTATGATTGAAATTAAAAAACACTTCTTATAATTAGTATTTATAAAAAAAAACTACTTAATTTTTCGAACTGATTTTTATTTATGCTAGACAGAGATTAGTTTGGATGCAAATATAATATCATTGCGGTGTTATGATTCAAATATAATCGATAACGGATCGAACTGAAATTAACACAAAGTAAGTTTGTGAAGCAAATTAAGGACCAAAATTTACAAAAAAGCAGTATAGCGTCGTAAGTACGACCTAACATACTGTTAAAGCTGAAAATGTGATGTTTATAAGAAGCAAACATTAATTTTTCTGCTAAGTATCTACACAGTCAAAGCAGTGAACAAAGCGGACATTAAATACACTGGCCTCAAAAAGTTAAGGTACAACATGTTTTTCGAAGCTCACCATAAAAAAAATGGCAGTAACAATAAAATGCATAGTTTACATGAATGATAATAACGAACTTTAAAAACATTAATGCAAAAACGATTGCTACAACTTTTATTTTATAGAAAAGAACGTATATTTATGAGTGAGAGAAAAATATGCAAATATCAAGCTTTCGTACTTTTGTGTGTAAGTTGTGTTGATTTTCAACAGTTGTTGGCAGTTTCGGTGACAATAGTCAATAGAGTTTAGAAAATGTCTCAGAGACGTCGTTTACCCAATTCGTTAAGGTGGCGGGCAGTTGGATGAATGGAAATGGGATTGTCGCAGGCTCATGCTGCTAGAAAACTCAATGTGTCTCGTAGTGTTGTTCAGAGACTTTGGGATCAATACCAATCCAAAGATTCTGTGTCCAGAAGACCTGTTCCAGGCCGACCATGAGCTACAACACCTGCAGAAGACCGTTTTCTAGCTCTTTCGGCACGAAGGAGAAGAACCACTACTGTGCCGCAGCTCGTTGCAGACCACTTTCACATCAGGAAGAAGAATCTCCGCTACTACGGTGCGAAATCATCTTCACAATGCAGGTCTGTATGCAAGAAGACCAGTTGTGTGCGTTCCCCTCAACGGACGACAGCGAAGGAACCGCTTATGCTGGGCAAGAGAACATGTTTCTTGGACGCAGCAGCGATGGGTTTCTGTGCTGTTCACAGACGAGTCCAGATTTACAATGGAGAGTGATTCAGGGCGTCTACTGATCTGGAGGGAAGAGCGCACTAGATACCATCAATCCAACACTGTTGAAAGACACAGTTATAGAGGTGGTGGAATCCTGGTTTGGGCAGGGATCTCGCTCGGTGGCCACACTGACCTGCATGTGTTCCATGGAGGAACCGTAACTGGTCTTAGATATCGGGATGAGATCCTTGATCCATATGTCCGCCCATATGCTGCTGCTATTGGTAACGACATCATTCTGATGGATGATAATGCACGACCTCACCGAGCTCGGATTGTTGAGGAGTATCTGGAGGATCACGGTTTGGAACGAATGGAATGGCCAGCTCGATCTCCAGACCTGAATCCGATAGAACATCTTTGGGACTATCTTGGCAGAGAGGTTGCTGCTTTAAATCCTCCTCCAAGGTCGTTACATGAGCTGAAACAAGGCTTACTCTGTGTCTGGTCTTCGCTTCCTATTCCGGTGTCCGACAACTTAATAAACAGCATGGGAAATCGATGCCGCCAATGCATTCAAGTTAGTGGACACATTCCTTAATAGAACCCATTTTTTTGTATTGTTTTTATGCCATTTTACCACATAACACTGTGATGTGCTGTTTTCTCCAAGAATGGACTTTTCCGCAGAGATTGCTTTTTTTGTTATAAATCGTTTTTGCAATTCACTTATACAAATTTCTATGACGCATTCAATAAAAAACTATTTAATGCACATATCCTCCAAATTTTTTGTTTCTACATTCATTCATTTGCAAATTAGACACAAAAACCCGGTTGTACCTTAACTTTTTGAGGCCAGTGTATATCAGAAGTTACAAGATTAACAAAAAGTCTATTCTTATTAAAAAGCAATAAGTCACAAAATATTGAGTTTGCATTTAATCACAAAATCAATATAGTATCTGAAAACTTATTTTGTAGAATAATGAAATAAATTTTTAAATAGCTTTAAAAGATCATTTTCGTCTATAAAGCTCTAAAACTGAACATAGTCATCCATTCTTTAAAACAAATTATTAAAATTTTACTGTGTGTGGATAAATATGTTATTTAATTTGTTTTACTAGAGTCATATTGATGGGGAATGGTAAAAAACTACAGGCATTTTTTTTTAAATGCAAATCTTTACTTTTTGAAAAGAATGACAGATAATAAATTTATTTTATTTCCCTTTTTGCATCAGTTGCCTTATAATACCCTCATGCATTTTAATCCCTTCAACATATATTTATATAAATAATTTATATAAGAGCTCTTTAAATGTATCAAAAAATATTTTTCATCCACATCATTCATAGTTCCTCTTACCGGGCAAGTATTGCCAATGTATTATTTAGTACAAAAAAACAATTTCAATGAATTATACATTGTGTAGCTCGATAACTCACACTCAACGAGATATTTAACTGACATAAGGACTAAAGAATAAAAAAGTACTTAATAAAAGTGTTTGAACCTTTCCTTTTATTTAAGTAATATTGTATATCCTACAACCATGCATCGCCATATTTCATAATTACAATGCAGTACTATAACTAAACAAACACTGTATTATGCTTACACGTTAACCAAAAAGTGCCTTAACCCTTTAACTGCCACAGGCGTATATATCCGTATCACTCAACAGTTACATTTGCGACCAGGACGTATATATACGTCTTTCCGAATTATGCTTCTTTTCTTTGCGCTGCTATCAGTAAACTATTCCGAAAGCTTTGGAATGCAATAAAATGACCTTGACAATGTTTGCAAAGAATTTACTTATTTCAGAGAAAAATTCGCTTTTTTTTGTGCCTTTTCTGTCCCTACCAATATTTCGCAAACGCGAGTCTATGAGAAAAATGGTGGCACTAGGGACGTAATCACGTTAACTTTAATCGGCAGTTAAAGGGTTAAACATAAATTCACACCAGGATACTTGCAATCAACTTCTATTACACGGCGTTATCGATTTAACATATTGTCTTTGGTGATAAGCTTCCTTATTGATGATATACAAAACCAGTCGTGATTCCATCAACAATCTGTTGTACAAAAGAAGGAAAACTCTATCGTACAGTAAAACTCAGCCTCAAAGTCTCAAGACACGTGATGTGGTACCAAAGAGAGAGGTAAAGAGTGTTTTTTTTCCACGTATAGAAGTTTAAGTTGGCATTACTTTCCAAGATGGCGACCGATTTAACAACTGTCAAGTGATTTATTCTCAGTTTGCTTTGGCAATTCATCAAAACGATCATCAAGCAAGGCGTAGATTCGTCGAATGGGCCCAAAATGAGATTGCCGTTGTTCCCGATTTTCATAAGCGAATTTTGTTTAGCGATGAAGCGCACTTCTGGTTGAATGGTTACGTCAACAAACAAAACTGTCGCATTTGGATGTGAAGCTAATCCACAAGTGTATGTCGAAACACCGTTACATCCGGAAAAACTGATTGTTTGGTGCGCTTTATGGGCTGGTGGAATCCTTCTTCAAAAACGATGAAGGCCACAACGTTACAGACAATGGTGATCGGTATAGAGCCATGATTACTAACTTTTTCATTCCTGAATTGAACAATCATGATGTCCAGGAGCTGTGGTTCCAACAAGTCGGCGCAACATGTCACACAGCTCGTGCCACAATCGATTTATTGAAAGACACGTTTGGTGACCGCCTAATTTCACGTTTTGGACCTGTGAATTGGCCTCCAAGATCTTGTGATGTAACACCACTAGACTATTTTCTGTGGAGCTATGTAAAGTCATTGGTCTATGCGGATAAGCCACAAACGCTTGACCATTTGGAAGACAACATTCGCCGTGTTATTGCCGATATACGGCCACAAATGTTGGAAAAAGTCATCGAAAATTGGATGTCCAGATTGGACTACATTCTAGCCAGCCGTGGCTGTCATATGCCAGAAATCATATTTAAAATGTAATGCCACAAGATTATCTTTCGAATAAAAAAAATCATGTCAATCGAATAATACATCGTTGTTTTATTGCAACTTAAAGTTCTATACCTTTAAAAAAACACCCTTTACGACCTCAGACAAAAATTCTAAAGGAGAATATCATAGTTCTATGCCTCGTTACTTTACCGATGTTACAAAATAATAATTCTGTCTGAGTAGTTCTCGTGCTGTTCAAAAGGGCGTTCAGTTCTATTTAAACGTAAGCAATCCATGGTAAGAAGTTCTAAATTGGAGCTTCACACTGGGTAATAAGGGAATCTAGAGAGTTAACACATGGAAACTTTTTTTTATTTCTAATGTGATGCGGATTGGTGTTTTACCGTTGCAGACCAAGTACATTACCTGAAAGATGGTATCTCTTTTTAGTGCGGCACCATATAGACGGATACCAATCACCGCAGGCAATTTTGCTGCTCAATTTCCTTCCCCAAAGGTAGGCACCTGAGCTCTGGTGTTGCAAAATTGCTCTTAGGATTTAATTTTCCCAATTGGCTTTCAAGGGTCTTTTACATGCTGCATAATCATACGACATGGACGCTGTTGATTTTCTGCGTCATAAAAATCCACCGACTTGGACCAGAGTTGAACCCGCAACCTTAGGTGCAGAAGGCCAGCGACAAACCAACCACGCCACCTAGCCGACACTCTTGGAAATTAGCAAGATAAATTTCCTCTTTTACTCAGTTGCATTACATTTTGTTGAATTTATACGTGACTTCGAAAACAAACTCCTTTATCTCAAAAAGAAAATGGATTGCTATTTATGTATTATACCAGACAACAATTTCGTCAGATCAAATTCCACAACCAAATACCACGCCAAACAACCAACACTGAAAAGTTTCCCGCGCACGTTCGAACACAGTAACAGAAAAGATGGCAACATTTGACGATATTTTTTTTTAAATTGGAGACTTCTTTTTGATTGGCGAAATGGGTTGGTGGTACTACACGGTAAGTACCAATTAATCCATTACAATGAATGCTCTGTCTTCTATCATGGGTTGAAAATACGACAGAAAATTTTAAAGGCGAAAAAATATCTAATCCGAAGCATTACATTCTCAAAAGTACAATTAATTTTCCGTTGAGAAAATTTTGTTATTCATAACTGTCTTTTATTGACATGCATTCACAGAAAATGATATATAATTGAATTTGTATCTCATCAACACATCCAAACAAAACAGAAAATCTATCTTTCTTTCTCTCTCAATGAAAGCCATCTTCCTAAACTTCAACTCCATCGTGCAGGAAGACAAATAGGATTTGAAAATAAAAGAAACGGAGCTTTAGCAACAACACTTCCTTCCCTTCGCCGATATTCAAGTCCATTTAGATGACAAATGGAGTCTACAAAGCATCCTGCTGTTCTGTTTATTATTCAGACCTTTCTTTGAATCCAAGGCGAACATTTCTTTATCTGGGGCTTATGCATGTATTGTTCCGTTGTAAAGAATAAATTTCAGGTATTTTCCTTTGGCGAGAATAGGTAGCAGTCCTTGTTATCTATAAAAGTTAAATTTGGGGACGGAAACTTTCAAAAAATGGTAATCCTGATATATAGAGAGTTAGAGAAAATATGTAAAAGATCCTTGACTATAAAGATTTAGTAATAGTATGGTATGTGTGACGAATTGTTTAACTATGTGACTAAATACGGGGATTCTAAAAATTTTACAAATTTGTTTCCAGATATACTCCATTGTTTAATATTCGAATTCGATATTTCGTATTTTAATGCTTTGTTTGAAATCGTTACATATTCGTCGTTTCGCATCTTAATTCATACTTGAAAAAAATATACGGAATATTTTTTTATTTCAATGCATGGTTTTAAAATTGTCTTTGATTTTTGGGACATAATTATTTTTATTATTCTACTAGAATTCAGTTATTGTCTGAATTAAAACTGTTTGTTCACTTTAATTGTAATTTGTTGTTTTCCTATTGTTTTAAATTCTATAACTTTTTTCCTCCTGTATTCCCTTTTAGATTCTAATTAACTTGCTCAATTTTTTATGCATTGCATTAAGGAAATTATAATTAAAAAAATGAAATTCTAAGGATTTTACATTTTTTAGTAATTGAATTGAATTGTAAACTATACAAATGGTTGTATATTAAAAAACAACCAACTCGTTCTCTTTAAAATGATTAAGAGAGAAACACTTTTTTTAAATCTAAAAATAGCAAAGCTAAGTTAAATGAAAGAAAAATATTTTTTTATATATTTATAGATGATGCTTGGATATAATAGATGGTTACATATTCGTTAAAAAACTCAGAAAATCAAGCTATATGTAAATCAAAATAGTGGAAAGAGGACAAAAGTAGCACAAAAGTTTAGAAGAAGAAAAAAAAATAGTAATGAATAAGAGAATAAATATTTTATATACTAGCATTATTTCAAATTGCCTTATACGTAATAGTAATTAAAATTTAAATTATGTTATATGTTTGTTAAGGATTGGATTATACACATGAATGCGTAACAGAGAATACCATTTTTATTACTTTACACTTTTAATTAATTGCGGAATGATACTGAACTTTTTCGCGTATATCAACAAAATAATCTATTTAAATATTGTTTGGTAGCAATTTTTTGAACGTATTTTTAAAAACCGTAAAATATTTGAGAAAAAAATAATTTTCATTTTTAGTGTTTTATAATTGAGAGAAACAATTTATTAATAAATGCTGTGTATCATCCTTCCCAATTTAAATAAATCCAGATATGTGTTTTTTTGAAATTGATAGGTTAGTTTCATATATTTTTTTTTTTTATTATCGACATGTATTCGATTAAATGTACAACAGAATTTATTTTTTTGTTTCTAAATGTCTCAAAAGAGGGTGGAAACATATAACTTATTTGTTTTTTATACATTTTCTATTTTTCCCCACAACGAAAATTCTTAATATGCGTGTTTATTCATGTAAATTAAGCCTAATATCTCCCGTTCGTAAAAAAAAAAAAATATCGCATCAATCTATTTGCAGATTAAAACGTTTCATTTGCTATTTTATGAAATCCTCCAATGATCCATAGAGAAATACAGTACAATCGCACGCTTTTTGAAGTTCTAAATTCAATTTCTATTTAATTTTATGTTTTTTTCATATAAAAAAATCTTTAATACTGGAATAATTTCCTGAAGAAGTTGAATTTAAAATGTTTTCAATCATTTTAGATTGCAAAGTATCCAATGAAGTTTTAATCTCCGCGAAATTCCATCTCCAGGACTCTCAAAATGTTTTTGTTTGTTTTAATACATCGAGAATACTACAGAAGGAATGTATAAAAAAATAGATAGCGTGTTCTTCGTAAGAAAAAATATTCTTTCGATGGGTTTTCAGAATTAGTTGCATATATTTTAAAATTAAATTTGTCTTATTATATATTCTCAATGTCTTAAAAAATACAGTCACGCAAACGCGATTAGAGATTTGGGAATGCATGTGTATTTCAAATTATTGTGTGAGAATTTTTTTAATTAATTTTATACTATTATTAACCCATGAAGTAGTTTTTTACTAAGTTAAAAACAGTATATTGAGTTGATATCAAATTTATCTTGTCAAATTGATTTTGTTGTTTGATTTTCTTAGGAATAGCTACATTTTCCCTGAATCTCGTACTACATTTTAATATTACACATATTTTGTAAACTTTAACCTCTTAAAATTGAGAATCCAGGAACTCAAAAACAAAATTTAAACTCGAATTTAAAAAAAATTACAACTTTTAAATGTGTTAAATTCAAGTACTATTTTTTCATAAAAATATCCTTGTTTATACGTTTTAAAGATTTTAGATGTAGTTGGCTAACGTTTAAAATTTTTTTTTGAATCGTAATAAAATATTTCTGAGGTGAAATTTTAATAATGTTCTATGTTTTTAAGCTTCCTTCATCAAGCAGAGAAATGGTAACTTTATAACAACAGGAAGATATTCTATTTTTTAAGATATTCTATGTTTTAGGATCCTATATTTACCGATTTACATTTAATGTATTCCTCATACACAATTTAATTATTCAAAAAGAAATACATATATGTCAAAATTTGTTCTAAATTAAACAATCTTAATCAATTCCTTTACAGTTTTTATTTATTTTTAAAAATTAACATTTTGTGCCTTGAATTTCTTTTTTTTTTTTTTTTTATTAAAAATGCATTTCATGTTAAATACGTTTAAAAGCTTTCGATTCAGAACAATTCAGAGGTATTGAGTCCAAAGAAATTTTCCTTTTATATTTCTCACCATTAATTAAAAATAATGCAAATTAACTACAAAGAAATAAACTTTCATTAAACTCATTTGTTCCCAAGGGAGTCTTTAATGGAATATGAAGGAACCTCCTAAAAATCACTTTTTGTTTAATTTTAATATAATTTCATTTCAGGTAAAAGCATTATAATTTATTTTTTCGCCTCCTTTTTTTTTATTTTGCGCAACATTTTCTTGCTTGTAGAAACTGCATCGAAGAAAGCATTTTTATCTAATCTCATTTTCAAAGAAAAAGTAAAAAAAACCAGCATGTTGCAAAAGAAAATTAATTATGCGAATATATAAAAGCCAGTGTCGCTGCGCATCCACGATATCAATTCAAATTAACGTCCTCGGTCTTTTAAATGTTAATTGCCTCTGCTAAACCTTTTCGTTAAATATCAGATTGTTAACCTTATATTGAATTACTGGCACGATAAAAAAAATACTTCTAATTAAATACAGTCGCTTATTTACATTGCATCCAAATTAAATTTAATACTTTTTTCGTGACAAAAATGAATAAATCCATCGCTGCACTTAATTCTCTGAACTACAGTGCGAGCCATCTGTTCAAACAGCCGTATATGACGCATTAACGACATTATTATAATTAGGCGTCGCCAGTGAGTAGATATCTGGGAATATCTATTCACCGGTATATATTTGCGCAATGGATTATCACGGCTCCTTACTTTTTGCAATTAAAATGAGTGAGCATAAATGCTAATTGTGCCTTTTTCTGCCCTGCTATGAATAACTTGATAATTGGTATGGAATTATGATGTGTGTGTGAGAGTTTTTGGGTTTGTAAAATAAATCCCGCTTATATCACTCGCTGAGAAATTACTTGGTTATTACTTTATTTATTAAAATCAAATCATTTTAGAACGTCTTTTTTTAAAAATCAGCTTGGTTCAATCAGTAGGGTGGAATAAGATATTTTTAAAAGATACTTGAAATCATCGCAGCGAATCAACACTTCATGCGGTACTTTGCGTTGATGCACTTTTGTTGTATGGCAAAATGATAAATCTTACACACTTTACGAATTGGAAGAAAATTTCCTTTTTTTTTCATTTATTCATCGAATAGTAATTTATTAATAATCATGGAATTAAAATATTTTAAATGTACCAATCATCAAATTAAGGAATAATAAATAAGACTGAGTAGAGTTTTTTTTTTAAGAAAACTAAAAAACCTTCAAATATTACATGGCTAATCCAGTTGTATACTATTTTTTCCTTTCCATTCTATTATATTATAAGATACACTGAGTTACTCTTGATTAGGATTAATGATGGTAATTGTCAGAGGCAAATAGTGAGAAAAACTAAATAATTTGTTTATTTTGTTGTACATCTATGTACATTTGATTATTAGTAATGGTACTTAACCGTTTTGCCGGGGCAAATCTCGCCAAGCAGGTTTTATTGACGCCAACACAGGGAAAAAAATATTATTTCTCATTAGTTTTTCATCTGTTTTTGATGTATTATGAAAAAGACTTAACTATATAATAAGGAAAGACCGAACTCATCTTGAAAATGCGATGGTAAAATGTTACCAGCGGGAATATTCCGTTTGGCGACGGTTGTATCATTTTTGGCAACTTTATCACTTGTATCGACGAAATGGGAAAGTACCATAATAATATAAACTTTGACGTTATTTTCTTTAATACGGATTGAGAAGAAAATTTAAAATTAAAATAAATTTTTTACTCCAGTGTTTATGTTCTCTGTAACAGATAAATAGGCTCTTCTGTGCGCGGAACTTAATCATGCCTTCGGCTAATGCTAAATAATAGGACATGAGTTCGGAATATTTTTTCAGATATAAAAGTACTACAACATTAATATTATATTCTGTCTTCACTATCCTGTAGAGAATTACTTATTTCATCATACTACTCGTTTTTATCCGAGTTGATACATTTTTTTTCTTTTATAAAATGTGTTTCGCATTTTTTCTCCTATACTGTAATGCTAAATGAGCTATCTATTTACATGTCATGAGGGAAAATTAATTATTTATGGAATATTTTGAAATTTTAAAAACACTCTATTATAAATAAATGCATGTGTTGCGATGGTACACATTGTCATGAAAGTAGAAGCATTTTCTCTCCAGAAATGTGCTCCGCGTTTAGTTCAAGCTCTAGTACTTTTGGCGAAAGCAGCCTTATGAGAATAAAACAAGTCTTCTCAATATCATCTCGTGTTCTCTTTTTCTAGAAATAGTAACCTTTGATCGGGTTACTGTAACTGAATGTTCAATCGAAAAGCTGTCACACTTCTGTTATGCATCATTACTATGGAAAAATACCGATCTTCATTTATTGTCGTAGCTCAGTGTTTCTCAAACTTTGGGGCGCCCCCCATAGGGGGGAAGCGTGATAACCCTGCAAGGGGGGCGCGAGTATATCAAAAAATCGAGAATAAAAGATTATTTTTAAAAAGTATAAAAATTTACTTAAAGGAAGTAAAACAAAATACATTCTGACATAAGAAAAATACACGTTACACTTTTATTATCTGTTCCAATTTAAAAATTAGAAAAGAAAAGCAACATAATATTTTTTTTATTACTTAAAAGAATATACAATTTACTTAAAATATATATTACTTAAAATAACTTACTTAAAACATATTACTTAAAAATAACTTACTTAAAATATCTATTACTTAAAAAAAACTTACTTAAAATATCTATTACTTAAAAAAACTTACTTAAAATACCTATTACTTAAAAATAACTTTCTTAAAATATCTATTACTTTAAAAATAACTTACTTAAAATGCCTATTGTTTGAAAGTAACATATACAAAATTTAAATTTATCTTGATAATTTGACTGGTTTATAATTAAGATAATTTTGTAGTTTTAATGTCAAAGTGCATTATTATTACATTCTATACATTGTTATTGTATGAGGGGGGCGTTGAAAATTATGACTGAAAATTGGGTCACAAGTATTGAAGCTTTCAGAAGCATTGTTGTAGCTCTTAAACACCTTTCTCAGGCTTTTTCTCCACGACTCTGGTCTTACTAAACTGTTCTAATAATTTGCACTCGCAACGGAGGGCGTTATATTAAAATCTCTTAAAATTTGTTTTTAAGATTGCGCTTGGCTTCAGGCCTCCCAGTAGTGCACATTCTCCTTCCATTTATCCCTCAAGGGGCTCACCTTCTTTAGGTGAGTACGGGTGTCACAATCCCGAGGTACCCTAGTGATCTTTTCCTTTTCCCAAGTTTTTACTATCTTTGGTAAACGCGAGTGTCACGACCCCGGGGTACCCTAGTGATCCTTCTCTAGTTTCAACCCTCCTTCTCGTCATTTAATTTATCCTTTCTTTTCTTTTCCCGTCTTGATCACAGATTATATTAACGAATGTGTGGCGCAGTATAGCCAAACTTGGCTCTAGTGCCAAAAAAAATCAACACTCACTCACTCTCCTACCATTTAACAAACGTTGGCGGTTACTCATGTAAAAAGTTTGATTTCGCAATTCCCTCTTCAAATTTAGCAAAAAATCACGCCACAAAGAATGCCAAAGAATTCTAATGATTGAAGTGAGAAGATTTTGGCTGTTGCACTTGCAAAATATTGCTCTCTAAATGCATAGTCTATACCCACATGCTGACTGACGTAACAGACACTACGGATTTTTTATCTTGTTTAGTGGTAATAGTTTACATTCCGCTCCTTGTTTTTCAAGAAATTCAACTGTATATGCAAATTCTCTTAAATTTTAACACCAGTGTATAAAAGTAAGCAAAAAAAATTCCAAAATTCTAAAGATTAACCTTTAGTATAGGGTGTTTTTTTTCCAGGTATAGAAGTTTAAGTTGGCATTACTTTCCAAGATGGCGACCGATTGAACAGCTGTCAAGTGATTTATTCTCAGTTTGGTTTGGCGATTCATCATGAATAGACTCGCGCCTGAACAACGCTTTCAAATTGTGCAATTTTATCTCGAAAATAATGGTCGCGCGCGCGCGCGCGATTTTCATAAGCGAATTTTGTTTAGCGATGAAGCGCACTTCTGGTTGAATGGCTACGTCAACAAACAAAACTGCAGCATTTGGAGTGAAGCTAATCCACAAGTGTATGTCGAAACACCGTTACATCCAGAAAACCTGACTGTTTGGTGCGCTTTATTGGTTGGTGGAATACTGCTTCAAAAACGATGAAGGCCACAACGTTACAGTCAATGGTGATCGGTATAGAGCCATGATTACTAACTTTTTCATTCCTGAATTGAACAATCATGATGTCCAGGAGCTGTGGTTCCAACAAGACGGCGCAACATGTCACACAGCTCGTGCCACAATCGATTTATTGAAAGACACGTTTGGTGACCGCCTAATTTCACGTTTTGGATCTGTGAATTGGCCTCCAAGATCTTGTGATGTAACACCGCTAGACTATTTTCTGTAAGGCTATGTAAAGTTATTAGTCTATGCGGATAAGCCACAAACGCTTGACTATTTGGAAGATAACATTCGCCGTGTTATTGCCTATATACGGCCACAAATGTTGGAAAAAGTCATCGAAAATTGGGCGTCTCCAGATTGGACTACATCCGAGCCAGCCGTGGCAGTCCTATGCCAGAAATTATATTTAAAATGTAATGTCACAAGATTATCTTTCGAATAAAAAAATTCATGTCAATCTAATAATACATCGTTGTTTTATTGCAATTTAAATTTCAATACCTCTAAAAAAACATTCTTTACATTTGAGATTGTGATTTATACGCTATTTGTCTTATGTGATGAAAACTTTTTTGATACATACAATAATAGTATAATTCATTTTAAACAAACATTTGTATGTAAATAATATGATTCATTCATATTATTACTGTAATACATTTAACTTTCCAAACATAATTACTCAACTCAGTGATGTATGTATAAAAATGTATATATGTACATTTTTACTGTGATGTATATATATGTTTATAATTTGTATATAATGAATATTGGTAATCATTGATAATAAATTCACGAGGAAAGCATTCTGAGTCACATCATCTCTTTTTGAAAGGTTCAAATCCTTCGTCATTAGTATGGGTTCATATCCCTAAAGTTCGATTAGCAAAACAACTAGATTGTACTAAGTACTGAAATCTGAAAGACGAGAAATGAACCTCTTGTGCATTTCCGATTTCACCATTTTATTTTCATATTCGTGATGAATTTTTAAATATCGAACCACATACCTATGTAGTCTAATTAGTCCCCAGAAGAGTTTAAATTGCAACAATCATTTACATTAACAAAATATCCTCATAAAAATACACACATTCCCCTTCCCCATTAAGCACACAATATCGATCAATCGTATTGAATTCAATAATTTTCTGTGCGAATTATGGTTAAATAATATGCTAGATGATCGAAAGTCCGTTAACATTTGAAAATTCAACAATTCTCGGAATAATGTAAGTAGATAGGTAAAAATTGACATATATAATTTTCATGACATGGGAATTCCTTGAAACAAGGTAAAGCAAAAAATGATCAACAGATGATGTTGGACAGCAAGATTTCAGTGACCCTGCATGAAAATTCGTGCATAAAAGGAGCTGTAGTCAAAGGAGAAACAGATGCACCAGCAATTGCAGCATGTTGACTACCAGAAAAAGCATTGTTTGCAAAGCTGTACTATCAGAACGGAGAATCTGTTACTGCAGCTTTGCAATCCTTTCACCAAAAGAAGATCGAGAAAGATATCTTGCACATATCGTTTTATGAGGATCGCGTGCTGCCACTTTCGTCATGGTGGCTTCCCAAGTAGGTCCCTAGACCTCAATATTTTAAATTATTTGTTGTGTGGTTACCTGAAGTTGCAAGTCTACGACCATCCTCCTCATTAGGGATTCTACCATACCTACAGATACGTTCCACAGTACTGTTCTCAACATTGTCCATAGACAACAAGAATTGCTGATGAACGAATGACAGCCAATATGTTGAACATTTGTTTATTGAACATCGTTTATTGCTAAAAATTGTTATGCATGCTAAATATTTCTTTTGTAAAACAAAGCGCCATCTGTCGGCCATTTTGCACTTTTTTTGGTTTCGATAAATTCCCGTGTCATTTCAAGCATGTGTGGTGAATTTTACCTCTCAATCTACATTATTCCGTGAATTATTGAACTTTCAAATGCTAAGAAGACACAGTACTATTCAATTGACAAAAATCGGTAAAAAAATCAAGTCTAATTTTTTTAGTCGAAATTATTTTTTATATAATTTTCTACTAACTCACAAAATTTGAAAGATCTAACTTAAAAATCATCATAACACAGCGTTTTTTATGTTTGTTTATATTCACATTTCAATGGCAATTCAAAGCTCTTAACTGACCTATCTCAGAAAGATAAAATAAATTGTGTGCCTTCATTTTTAAAATGCTGTAGTAAGCTTTAAATGCTTTCTACTGTACCTAATACTTGGAAATATTTTTCACTTTTTGCTTACAGTACATGGAATAAACGTTGGTATGCATTTTTCAATCAAAGCAATACTTGTTTTTAAAAAAATAATTGAATTTAGAACATAGATTTTTTTTAAGAATTTTCAGTAAAGATTCGTAAAAGAGGTATTTTTGGGGTCGTGGGTAGCCTGGTGGTTAGAGCATAGGACTCCAAACCAGAGGACCTGGGTTCGATGCCCGATGCCACCAAATACCCTTCGAGTACACGCGGAGTACCTGCTCGTAAATCAGTGATCCGAAAGTCTTGTGGGTGGTCGCAGCAGAATCCACGGGTTCAGGAGACTGGAGAATATTTCCCTCCCCTCTAGTTCCATGCCTAAATTCAGGAGGTGGAGATAGGTGGTGTCGCCATCTATCGTGTGTAGAATTCCAACCTGTCGCAGACTGTTGCAACCTTCAATCCTTCCCTTCGTGAAGGACACGACAACAACAAAAAAAAGGTATTGTACGAATACCAATCACGTTATCATAAAATCCATACCAACTTTTGTTATACATAGTTTGAGGTACTTGTAAATCAAATTTCATATATGTACGTCAATTTTTGTAGGAGGAGTAGCATTTTAAAATCATAAATTTCAAGTTTTCCCTTAAAAAATTAAATGGTTAGCTTTTTATGAAATTTTGAGCACAAAATCTGTTTAGCATACACACACATAGGAAGCAACCAAAAAATTATGAAAATCATTAAATTAAAAAAGATTTTGTGTAAATCTTATCTTGTCCTCTTAACGGACATGAGTCATAAAGTATACTCAAAATAAAGTCTTAGTAGAGCTGAAGTATTCATGCATTATTCTATTAATGGAATTAGATTTTATTATTATTCATGCTACTTAAATATCAAAGTATCTCAAGTTTAAAAATTATTCGAATCATCCATTACGAACATGTTCTTTTTTCCCCTTTCAGTTTTTTTACATTCCTTTTTTTATCCACTTCCGAGAAATATCTAGTATACTTCCATTGCCTTAAATTTACCTCTTTTTTTTTTTCGAGCATAATTATTCTAACACTCACATGACTGGAAAAGGAATAATTATGCAAATAAATCGAATCAAGCTTTCTATTGAAAGAAGAAGTGTCGTGGAAAAATCAGCATGAAACGGGAAAATTATTAAAAGAAAAAGAAAAAAAAATCATCGAGCAAAAGCTTTCAAAAACATTTTCACTATTAAAGAAGGGAAAGAGATACTTTACAAAAACGTGAATGTTTGTTTAAGTAAAAACACACTGACGAGAGAAATAATTCATGCTGTGTGTGTAGATTCTGTAAAAAGATATTACGGCGAAATAAAAGTCACTTAAAAATCAAAATGTGAGTGTTATTCCAGTCAAAATGATTTCACGTAAGCGATCTGAATAATGCATTAAGGAAATGATAATAAAACGCGATTCATTAGACGTTTAGTGAATTCAGGAGAAAAAGCGAAAAACATTTACATTTATCAAAAGTAGTAGCATTCTTCAACATTAGGAGTGTATTTCTGAGTATTAGCAATTCATGGGTTTTTTTTAAAAGCCAGTTTCAATTATCTTCGCCAAAGTTAAAGATCGTTTTGCAGTATATACGTTTGTTTAATTTACTTTTGAATTATTTAAAAGTTAAAAGGGAGCTGTAAAATAGCTGAAGCACTTACCGGATTCGCAACAGAAAATAAATACTGATAATGTGTATTGAAGTCATAAAAATGGCGGATATTGCACGTAAAATAGGGTTTTAGTATTCATTATGTGGTGATGATTGTTAATAAATGATGAACGTTTATCAGATACAATTCTTGCTATTTTATTTTACGTTTTAAAAAAAATGTAAAAATTTATGTTAATTAAAATGTGATTTTGTAAGCTTAGAGCTCTTTTAAAAAAATATCTGATATTTAAATCCATTTATTAAAAATGTGCAAATTTTGCGTTAGTTTCGCTATGTTTTATGCGAAAGCATGTAACAATGAAATACTTTAAAGAAATTGTTTTTATTTAAAAATAGAAATATAGCTAATTTTTTTCTCACAGTTACTTTCAATAAAACATTTGTAAAAAATTTAATACTTATTATTATTTAATGCTGTAAATTAAAACAAAAGCTACATTTTTATTACAGGAGAAGTTCATTATAAATTGTTTGATAAATGTAGCATTTAAAATACTTTTAAATCTTTGATTTCACTCAAAAATGTACTTTGTTATTTTTAGGATACTGAAGTTAACACATACTTTTGTATTTTCTATATATATCATACAAAAATTTATCATAATGATAAACTACATAGAAATAAATCACTAACAAAAACAAAATTTAAAGTAATAAAATCCTTAAAATTGTATCTACCACTTCCAAAATCATCGATTTTACATTTTCTAACTGTTCAGACTTTACAATGATAAGGCAATTTCAACGGTTTATAAAAAATATCTTTTAAAAAGTTTAATTTAAAAAGGTTTAATGCATTTAAGTTGGTATGTTTTAAGCACAGACAAATTTAGTCTTTATATAGTCCAAATATAGTCCCTTTTAATTATCTGGAAAATGCTATCTTATTAAAAATATCTAGTCTATTTTCAGTAGGAACAAGAAATATATTTTGAAAAAAATTAAGTATATTCATACTTAAGTCAACAACGAAAAATTATATATTTTAGTTATTTTTATTAAATAATTATATATATATATATATATATATATATATATATATATATACACAATTAATTTAAATATGTATATGGACATGACATAATCACAATATTAAGTGGAAAAATATAAAGTGATTTTCCTTTATATATATAGTGGTAGACTATTATTTTTGTTTGTTACTATTTATTCATTAATTAAGTTTAATTAATGAATTAATATTTGAAAAAACTGCATTAACATCAAGTGTCCTCCCCTACAAGTTTGAAAAAATGTATTTGAACTTGAGGGGATGAATAAAAAGTATTTTATTAACGATTGAAAATTTGAACAAGACATATACCGTAAAATCCGACGTATAACGCGCACCTCCAAATTTCGATTTTACATTTCGTGCCCAATGTGCGTGTTATACTCCGGATTTTACGGTATATAAATAAATAAATAAACATAGGGAGAGTGTAAACTAATAGTAGGAATTGAAAAATAAAAATTTTTATAAAAAGTAACTGACTTTCCCAATTCAAGGAATTAACATTAAAATATATTATATTTGTTCTTATTCATCTACTTTAATAAATCCCAAATCTGTACGAAACAAACCTAAAAACCTCGGAAATCTAATGAAACTTCACACCCACTATTCTTTTAAGACGTTACAATCCTGAACAAGCAATTTGTAAAGTAACAAAGCATAGCTGCTGCAGGGAGGATTGTATACAGCGATTTACTTCGACTTGAGCATCTTCTGTTACCGAATTAAAGCCACTGCCGTTCCTCCCAACACTCCAATTTGTTGTCGTAGCGCTTGTCCTAAAGCACCAGGTGTGTAACTCTATGCAAACACGCACGAGAACTCTTCAAGAAAATTTCTTCACAAAGTCTGCATAATGAGAAATACAGATCTCGCTTTCAAGAACGAAATCCCTGGCTCATTAGAGTTGCTAAAGCGTAAATTCTCATTTCACCTAGACACATCCCCCAGGGTGATTTACATATTTTATCGGCTATCCTCAACCAACTCAAGCTCGGTATTTTTCTTCTCCTTCTAGAAAAGAGGGTGTATACTTATTTAAAGCACGAAAAATAGTGTGGTTCCCCGGGACACTTCCTCTTGTCTTTGGGGACATTCATAATTTCAAAGTTTTGCAGACCGAGATAATTGGAAAGTTTTGAGTTTTATAAGGTTTTAAATGGAAGAGAAAGATAGGCTGGCATGGCTATAGGGCTGTAAATTGAGTTTAAGTTTTTGGTACTGCACCCGCTTTAGAAGGTTTTTGATCACATTGTGAAACTATAAAGTAACATTGTCTTCCGGAAGTACTGGGTTGTTCTAAAACTCGGTGGTGGTGTCTGGTTTTTTTTAAAGTGTTTACATCGTAAAACTATCCTATTTATGAAAATATGATTAGCAAAGTTAAGTGTTGTTGCTGTTTGGTTAAGGTTTATAGACAAATAATATTATTAAATTTAAAAATATGCTGTATTTTTTGGAAATCCTTGCTTTTTTATGCTGTAACACGGTTTTTTGTTCATCTCGCCATTTTACTATTCTTCGAAAATGTTATTTTTGTTCCATACAATATTTTAAGGGTAGTAACTATTAATTTTAAAGTATTAAAAATCATTTTAATGCTTGATTTATATAATGGAATGGAAAAGGCGTGTAACTTTTTTAATATTTATCACAAGAACACCAATACATTTTTCTCTGAGCAAGTATATTTGAGGCAACCAAACATGTTCAGAGTATTATTTTTTTAAAAAAAATAGCTTAACTAAAACATTATAAATAACTTTTTAGGGATCAATACCAATAAATATTAGTACTTATCCAACAATATATTTAAAAGTAAATCATCTAAGTTTTCCGAAACTCACAATTATAAAAAACATATTAGCAATTTTTTTTAAAAAAAATAAACAATTTAAACCATTTAGAGGAAAAGGAAATAAATTTCTATCAATAAAAGTATTACTAACACAAATTACATATATTTATTTAGAAAACGTACCTAAATTTAAATGTTTTATTAAAATTTTAGAGCTGATCGAGAGAATAAATATTTTAAGAAATGGGAAACATATTTTTATGAGGATATTATTGAAAAAAACAAGCCATATATATAACTCAAAAAGCATTCATGCAATAAAAATTATTTTAGACCATTTCATAGGAAATACTATAAATATCAAGTTCAAAAATTTTCGCACAAATACACAATTGCAATATTTTGAATGGCAGATTTGCCATGGCCATGGCAGATTTTGAACCATTTAAATGTCCATTCCTGGTAGATTAAAGACCCATTTTCAGTTTTTTCTAAGCTTATGTAATTCATTTATATATGTTATATATCATTTATATATGTTTTATATATATAAAAGTCAAAAGAGATTGTTCTATTCACATCAAAATAAAATTAAAAAAATTGTGTTTTGGTCATTTCAACGTACTTGGATACCTTAATATAGAAAAGAATGAGATTTATATATCAAAATCAAAATAATAAATATTTTCTCTATCTGGGATATATGATGCATCTATCAGATGAGTGGTCCGCCATTTATAAGAATTGCCTAAGGGTTAAATTAATTTCTACCCTCGAAAGTATGCATTCCTTCCTTTTCTTAGGAGATTAATTGTGATAAAATCTAAAATTTCTAAATATATTTCATTTTTAGGTATACATATACTCTATTTTATTATTATCAATACATATAAATAAAAATGAAGTGTCTGTTTGTAATTTGAAATTAACAGCTTTTTACTAAATGCATTAAAAGTATATACGGTACTTATATGAAAAAATCATTTTTTAAAATTTTTGTCTGTCTGTCTTTCTGTCCGTGTGTTTGTTCCGGCTAATCTCTGAAACGGCTGGACCAATTTTGACGAAACTTTCAGTGCAGATAGCTAATGTTATTAGGAATAACTTAGGCTACTTTAATTATAGAAGAAAAAAATTAGGGTTCCGCGAAAATAAAATTAAAACGAATGAAATGGTGAACAACATCCGTTTCAAATAGAGATTATTTATTTCAATAGGGATCTCCCCTTGCTTGCGGCTTCGTTTGTGTTCGTTTCACCCTACCCAGTCCTTACCCCATCGACAGTGTCAAAGGTCACGCGACTCTCCCCCCGCCGTGCTTGAAGATTCGTTTCACCCTACTGCTACTTAGATATGTTTTGAACTGTGACATTCAACGCTTTTAATCATTCCAATGATTTCATTCTCTCTCAAGAACACTGAGCAACATCAATTTTTCCATAACATAGACAGCATTTAAGCTTAAATTAGCAAGTTTTTGGGTTTTACGTCATTTGATTTCTCACAAGGCTCCGCATTTAAATAGAGGTAAGCCAATTTCATACCTCGATTGTTTATTTCATTGCCAAACACTGCACAAAGCATTCACAATAAATGTTTGTCTTGCAAGAGTAATTGTACAAGTTTGAGTGTGCGGTGGAGGTGGCAAACGCAGAGCCAACAGGTTGTTTTATTTAGTTAAGTACGTAGATAGTTGTTTCTAAAATAAATATTCTTAATTACGTTTTAGGTGAAAAAGTACACTTACACCCTTAAATTAAGTAAGTTTATTCAAAACTGTCAATAACTTTATTTATCTTGCACAATATCCATACATATAAATAAAAATGAATTGTCTGTTTTTAATTTGAAATTACCAGCTTTTTACTAAATACATTTAAAAGTATATACGGTGCTTATATAAAAAAATAAATTTTTAAAATTTTTGTCTGTCTGTCTCTCTATTTAACATAAAATAAATGCACCAGAAAGTAATGTTAACGTATTACACATCCTGATACAAATTATTTACATTATTTTAATGCGTTTATTACACAAAATTTGTAGCAATGTGTTAATTTTGCTGAGCAGAAGGAAGGTGTTTTCAAATATCGATCCATAAGAGAGTTACAGGGTGTTATAAGTAAAAAAAAACCCTCATTTAATCAGCTATTATATCTACAGACTTAAAATTTAGCAAACATGGTTTTTTGTTCAGCTGAGATATGCAAAAACATTTTTTTGTTTAATTTTAAATTCATGTAAAATTAACTCATTGAAAACTTCATTATCCTTCAGTCTGTATTGCTTAAATTTTCAATTCACCCGTGCGAAGAACGGGTATACCAGCTATCCTTACTAATATTATAAACGTGAAAGTTTGTGCGGATGTTTGTGTGGTACTCTTTCACGCAAAAACAACTGAATGGATTTTAATGAAACTTTACAATAATATGGCTTATACATAAAAATAACACATATGCTATAATTTATAAAAATATTGTGTGAAGTGTCCAAAATATAACGATAATTGTCAATTAAGTAGGAAAAAATTCTGCCAACTGCAAAATAGCCCGCGACAACATATATCTATCTTATGTGTGAAGCAAAACTTTGCATTTTGTTTTGTCTACGCCAGGAACTGCGAAAGCTTGAGTAGGCGGAGTGTGAGGCTGATTACAATTTTAACATAAAATAAATACAACAAAAAGTAGTATTAACGTATTACACTTCCAGATATAAATTATTTATACTTTTTAAAGCGTTCATTACACAAAATTTGTAACTTTGCCGAGCAGAGATCAGCTTAGGAAGGTGTTTTCAAAAATCGACCAGAGTTACGGTACAGAGCTTAAAATTTAACAAACATGTTTTTTTTATTCAGCTGAAATATACAAAAAACTTTTTTTGTTTTTTTAAATGTGCAATTCACGTAAAATTAACTCATTAAAAACTTTATCCTTCAACCTGCATTGTTTAATTTTTCGATTTACCCGTACGAAGAACGGGTATAACAGCTAGTCATTATATATAAATATTACTTTTATCTATTATTGTAGCCCATAACCATTAGTTTAACAATCTGACATCAGATAAAACTTGCTATGTGCTATTAATATTTCTATGCATCGTTAACCCGGTGATTAACTGGATAATGGCAAAGATATATATAGCGGACCCATGTCTAAATGTTTAATAGAAATTTAATACACATAATTTATATAACATTGTTTCTATATTCATCTACTCGAGTTTATAGGTATGGAAGTTTTATGTTGCTGTTTTCGTAATAAAGCGGCATCTTTAAAAATTTTCTTTGCATTAAGCCATTGGTATAGTATGAAACAATTTCTTTGTAAAAATATCTTCGACATTTATTACTTTGATTCTCTCAGCTGATACAGTTTTTTTCCCTTTGGATTAAATCTAGATGTCTTATAATTATGAATGCAAACTATACAATATTATGAATATAAAATATGCGTAGTAATTACCCCATAAATATATAATGCTGATTATTTTCTTAAGTTTAAACACAATGAATCATTTTATTCAAGTATTTGTAAAGATAAAAAATGCTGGAAGAAATTTTAACTACAAGCAATTTATTAAACAAAGGTTTCGAATACATCTCTTTTGATATGTGTTTTTTTCCACAATATATGTTTGAAGTTTTTCGTATTTTTCTAAAATTATGAAAACTTACAAGCAAATAATAATTTTGGTACTTATGCATTATGCAGTCAACCAATCTCGCGAAACACAAAGTGATTCCATAGGCGACATTTTTTTTTTTTTTTTTTTGAATTCAAAAAATGGTGCCAAATTTTGTCATCGTTGTTATTACTGTTTTCGACCGTGCACAGGAACTGTTTCTACTATTCGCTGTATATCTCAGCATTAGCATTATTTTGATTTGGTGAAATTAATCGATGGTATACTACATAAGGAACGTTATTCATTTTTTAGCAATCAGCTTCATTTGTGTATAAGTAATAGAAATAAATATTCTTCTAAATCTTGTATGTCATTACATATTTGTTTCGTCATTTACGTACATCTTCTAAAATACTTTATGAATACCAATATGCTTTTACAAATTTTCTTTATACTTTATTAAAAATGCATACATTAAGTTAGGATAGTATGCGTGTTTGTGAGAAAATGCGCTCATTTAATAAATTTGTATATTTACCTAAATATCTGAATTTATTAACAAGCAAGTAATACTTAAACTAACTTTGATGTTGTTATTCCAAATATATTTCTTCGTTATAAAATGTTTGAATTATCGCTTTATTCGCTTAACATTTCTAACAAATCAAACCTAAACTCTCTGAAAATATTATTATATTGAAGCGTCTTGATAAAATTGAATCTTTTGATCTCTTTGTCAAAGAACGTTTATATATTATTACTAGAATATTTAAAATTAACTGAGATGATACATTTCCGTGGAAAATATGCACTTTCTCAATTGATAAATACAAATAACCTGCGTAAATATCATCTACAAAACTTCAGCTAAGTATCATATCAACCTATTCATATTTAACTAGTATATTTTAAATTAATCATAAATTCAGGGTAACATTCCTTATCTCGCCATTATATGAGCTTGCATGTTATCTATTATTCCAAACCTTATGTATGTGTGTATAAAACATGTATTTCCACTAAGTTTCTTACAGCTTAAATGTTTTATAACTAAAATCATACAATGTAATATTAAAACAGGTATATAAAAGCTGTGTCGACTGAAACACAGTTAAGGTTAAGAAGGGCGTTGTCAAAATTGATTTTGATTTATCTCTGTTATTATTTTTACCACGCCCACAAAATATATTACGTTCCAAAACAACTGAATATGAACTACATAATATAAGTGAAAACTTAACCATTAATATTATCATTCTCAAATAGAATTTTAGATAGTTAAATTTAATTTATTTATGCCTCATTAGATGAAATCTTCAGCGTTATGTGACATCTACATGATTTTCAATAGAAATATGTATTATGTAATTATACTAATAATTTAAATCCTTTTTTTAAAAACAATATAATAATTTTCCATACATTAACATATTGTATTTAAATTGTTGTTGGCAACTAATACTGATCATAAGAAGAAACATTACAAATATTTTTATATTTTCATAAGCCGCCCAAACGGAATAGTGGTTAGTGACGCTGACTGCTGAGCCGACGAGCCTGGGTTCGCATCCTGAAAAAGGCATATATGTTTGTAAATGTATAGTGGATGTGAGGCATGAGGGTACTCTAAATATTCGGTGAGCCGAAAACCTTCTCGAAAGGTTAGTGCTAGGGAAAGAGGGGTGACAGACCCCTGGACTCTTCCTCTCCCCCTTCGGGTATTTTCTTTCAAAATTTGCTTAACATCTTATGTAAGATTAACTTATTTCTACCATGCATTTCTGAAATTTGTTCCATGACCGGCAAAAGTAGGTATGAATGAAGTGCATAAACTATCTGTTGTTTTTACTCATGCCTCCCATCGACAGTAAAATCAAATCGAGTTCCTTGAAATTCATCGTGGTAACAGAGGCTAGATTATGTATGTCGTTTAGCCGCAACTTTTAGCACTGCAAGTGATAATACGATTTCACACCATTCCACCCTAATTTTGAGAAATAATATCTCGAAAATGGCCCGTAGATCTTCCTTCTCTCATTTCATACCCCTAACCTTTCGGGAGGACTTTAGGTTCCTCGAAAATTTAAAGATTCCCCATGTCGGACAGGCACCGTACATTTACAAACATCCATGCCTCCTCCAAGATTCAAACCCAGGCTTTTCGGCACAGCAGTCAATGTCATTAACCACTATCCCATTGGGGCAGTACATAGAGTTTCTACTTTATTTATTTAATCTTACATGCAAAAATTTCCTGTAGTAACAAAAAAATTAAAATAAGCAAAATCGGAGCTAAATCTTAAGTTCCAAAGCATACATAAGTGTAATAATCTTACATTGATGACATATGCTGCTTGATTACAAACTACTTCTTCGTAAATACGTAAAAAAATTACAAAAATTTGACAAATTTCTAATCTAAATAGGACATCATAATTCCAAAATCTGGAGTTGTAATAAGTGCATCAGCTATTTCAAAACATATTAAAGCTCTTCGTCATAATTCTATGTACTGGGACACAGAAACAAAACGATTAAGTTTTTACTGAATATTTTTAAAACAATATTCTCAAAAATAATCTACAACAGTCATTGATGTATGACATATCGAATCTTACCATCAGTCACAAGTTGGCCTTTCTTTGTGGTTTTCCCGTCCTTTTCCTAAGCAGGATTAACTGATTAATTAGCTGAGCCTCTAGTATGAAGAGAAGCATAAAAGAGATGATATTTGATGGCCCAGAAGCCTTGAACCGAGGGATGGAGCATCATTAATCTTTCATTAGTATTTACGTCACTTTGCCCTTAAGTATATATTCGGAGGGACTGTAATATGAAGAGACCCAAGAATTTTGTTACCTTTCATCCATATTTCAAAAGAGATCATCATTAATTGTTAAAGGTAGTCGCTATACCATACGTTTCTTATGAGAAAGAATTTCGCACTGCTTTGTAAGGTGTATTGATAATAAAATGCTCTGTAATTGAAATTAACTGCAAAAATAAATGCCATCATTTGGCTTTTAGAATTTAAGGTGTCCGACTACGTTCGAAACTATTATTTTGCCAAAAAAATCTAAATGGATAACTTTTATGATAATTAGGGTCACTTAAATAAGAATACATGTATAAAATTGTTTTGAGAATATTATTACAGTAAAAAATTATTTAAATTCAATATTTTGATAAAAATTCAACATAGAGAATCGCTTATTTTCAAAATAGTCTTCTTTTATGGGAAATGTTTCTATAATAATATTTTACCTATATATATAGATCAGATCTCTGTACAGAACCTGAACTATGATTTTTTTAAATTATATAACTTAGAAGTGCATTTATCTATATTTTAATACAACGGAGTGGATAAGTTTGAAGAAAAAAACACCGATAGTTATTTCAATTGGTAGTAACTCTGAAAATAATGTGAATTTTCAAAAATCTTTGTTCATGCCCTCTGAAGTGAAATCTTTATACTTGCAAAAATATTATTATTATAGAAGCATTTTTCATAAATGGAGATTATTTTGAAAATAGGTTAATTCAAAGTTAATGTTTTGCCAAAATATTGCATTTAATTTTTTTTATTCTAATAATATCCTTAAAACCTTTTTATACGTGTATTTCTAATCCAAGTGACACTAAATATAAAAAAATATACATTTATACGCCTTTTTTAAATCACGATTCCAAACGTAGTCGGATACCTTAGAGAAATATTTTATATTTCTTTCCCCACGGGAAATATTTGGTTCATAATATTTGCGTCAATTTTACGATATTTAAGTTACAAACTTTTTTAACAGTATATATTTTTAAAGGGTTTTGTAAACTGACACTATCATTGTGTAAACTTTTATAAGGTGGTTATAATTTCTCTTTAATTATATTAATTACAATACAAATTTCGCTTATTTTCAGAGTTAATAATTAACAAGTAATATATAAAAGAAAATCTTTAAAGTTAATTCCTATTAAGGTCAACAAAGAAAATCTTATTTTAGTTTATTTCAATTAAATAATTACTACTAATATAAATATGCATATGCATATGACAAAATCACTTTATTAAGAGGCAAAATAGAAAGCTGTTATCCTAGCAATTTTCCATTTTCCTTTCTATATAAAGCGTTAGACTGTTATTTTTGTTTGTTACTAATTATTTATTAATTAAATTTAATTATTCCAATAAAATAGTACAGTAAAAAGAAATCATATTCTCTGAAATGAGGACATCCCAGATAGGATTCGAACCCTCGAATTTAGGATTAGAAGTCGCTATTCATTGCACTACATGGACACAACAAACTATTTTCCTTTTTAAATATGGTATTGGACTATATATATTATATTTTATATATATATATATATATATATATATTATATATATATATATTATTTTTGTTTGCTACTATTTATTCATTAATTAAATTTAATTAATGGATTAATATTTGAAAGAACTATTAACATCAAGTGTCATCCACAACAAGTTTTAACAAAATGTATTTGAACTTAAGTGGATGAGTAAAAAGTATTTTATGAATGATTGAAAATTTGAACAAGATATATATAAATAAATAAATATATATGTAGGAAAAGTGTGAACTGATAGTAGGAATTGGAAAAAACCCAACAACACTGCATTTCGTTTTTGACGCGGTAGAGTAAAAATGACTCTGGCTTTGGCATTTAGTTACCTACGATAGTCAAATGAGATAATAATAGTAAATGCATATTAGATATGACGCTGTTATCATTGGGCTGTCACATCGTCAAGTTATTAATGGAATGACGAGGAAATATAATGATAGCATGTGATGTGTGAAAATTTGAGTTGAGTAAAAGTAACGAATGTGTTTTAATCATGCCATTCCACAATGCGTATATTTGTCGGTCGTATTCAGAATCCAAGTTACTCCAAGCCGGTGCGTTCTGTTTCTTAAACGTTGAAGTTCAATCGCTACACATCCCTGTTTAATACGAAGGACACTTGCCCAGATCTCTATGAAGTGGACTGGATAACTTCTACGCCACCACCGGTTTCATTCTGGTTTCTTTCCCCATTCTCGAGGAAAATCCGCTTTGAACTTGAATCCAACCTCGGCTATCCGCTCTTCATCTCTGCTATCCACTCTCCGATCTCATAAAAAAAAACTCTTTTAAACTCCAGGGGCGGGTCCACTACACACCCCTCGTCACTTATCATTGACCGACCACAAAAGTCTGCACACGGCCCTCCGACTCAATAAGGTCCTATTCGTGTGGAACTCATAACACTCTCTGCCCGGTCCTGAATGTATTGGCTCCAGATTTCTCATCCGAACTCTGGACACTTGTCCATCACGCTGCTATTGTTTCCTTGAAGTCATTCTCCTGTCATCTGTCTCGGCGTCAATGTTCTCAGTTAGACAGGCTTCGCCAGATGTCACCCAGTGGGGCACTCTTATTTCCATTATGACTTCCAGTCAGAGTGTCGTCTTGGATCCGAGGCCAAACTATAGACAATGATCCCAAAACCACGTGCACTGTCTCCTAATCACCTTCTCTAAGCTATAAAGCTGAATGGAAGGGGGGCGGGGGTCAGTCGTTACAATATCTGTATCAGAATCAATATTAAACTACAGTTCCGCATTATATTCCCTTAATGATTTTTTGGAAAATTAATTATATGTTTATTGTTATTCAATTCCATTATATTTTACCTTACCGTTGTGGCCGAATGGTTATGGTTGTAGAATCATGTCTGTTGTCGAATCACGGGCTTGGAACCTAGTGTTATTGAAGGTCCACCGTGTAGAGGAACTAATACGCTTTAAATTTGTAGAGACCTTCGGCTGGTGTGGTTCTGATGTTTGAAAAAGAGATGTCATCTCATGTGTTTTCATCGTCAATTGACTGCGGCTTAAAATTGCGAGGTCCACCGTCAATAACCCTTTGAGAGCTTCAAAGTTCAACATTAATAAACACTCACTCGAATTTTACCTAACATATTATTTTACGGTTAGAAAAGTTAAATTATGTATCGCATTTATTTTTTGCGTCATTTTTACTCAGATAGACACAGAGAGATCACCACTTATATCATTGCATTATAAATTACAAAATTTTAGATATAAGTAAATTTTAAGAAATAACTATATGGATAGAGTTAAAAATATATGCAATGAGTATAATTACCATATACTTTTAATTATACTAAATTGTACATTCATTTTGGTTAGTCATTCTCATATCTTCTGTCTTTTACTTTAACATTTAGATCAGGGGTACTCAATCTTTTTTTTTTCTGCTGGGCCGCATACATAAGTCAGCTAATACACGAGTGCCGCATACTTATGTTAGGTATTTCACGAGGGATAGGGAAAAATGCCCTAAGACTAGGGATTGCAATACCGAATACCGGTATTTTGAGACATTTATACAATTTTGTAATACCGGTATTTACTAGCTTAAGTACCAGTTTTTCGGTATTTACTAGAATTTATATTAAATTATATTTCCACTATATGTCCAGGGATAGCCAACCTAGCAAAATAGTACACGTTTTCGTTTTTATATCTCCCTAACGGGTGAAATTAATTAAACTTTGAATGTAAAGTTGCATCATATAATCAAGAGAAGTGATAAAATATGTGAATTATCCAAAGAGATGGGCCAAATATATTCAATTACAGTCTAGAGCGATACTACACACGCGCAGGATTCGTAGTCTGAGATTTGTATATGGGAAACCAAGGTTGTAGTTGTGAAGAAAATGCGTAATATTTCGATATTATTTTAAATTGAGTTGTTTGTTATTCACATTGTATTTGCATATCAAATTCGTATTTAAATATCATCATGATTTTATAGATTAAAAGGAAAAAAGAAGAAAATAGACTAACCAATTCAAATTTGATCAAATTTATAGTAAATTTTCTTAAAATTTTTAACCCACAAAACTATCCACATTCAGGAAGAATTTGGTACCGTTTTCGAAGATGATGATGACACTAATGCCGATAGTGAATAGGAATTGTCTCTTGAATAAAAATTAGAATTTGTGATAACTAAACAAATTTCTAAAAACCAAAATATCATACAGAAAAATAGGCTATATCCAAAGCCATCCGACGAGAGTTTACAGGTAAATAAGTGGAAAAAGGGGGTATACCGTGTATCCCTAACAATAACGCCAACTAGCATAGATGCCCAAATGCGTTTTCGACAGCTGGTAGTTTTTGTACACAATCACGTTCCAGATTTAATGACAGTATATTAATGCATTATGTTTTTTAAGATCACATTTCAAAAATGTGTAATAGTACCACAGACTGAATAATGATATTAACACTTTTTTTGTGGTTTAAATAAATAAATAAGATGTGGTTTTTGGTGGTTCTTTATATACTGTTATAATTTTTTAAAAATACAAATTAATTTTTTATGATATTTACTCTCTCTAATAAAACTGGCAGATAAAACAAAGAAATGCCTGTATTTTCTTTATTTTCCTAAAACTTTCACTAACGATATTAAAACCGGTATCCCGGTATTAAGATCTAAAAAATACCGAATACCGGTATTGAACTTTTGGTCCGATATTGCAATCCCTACTTAAGATCAAGATAACATTGAAAATTTTAAATGTGGAAAATTGATCAAAATATTATAACTCCTGTGTTTTGCATTTATAATTATTATTTTTTATATATTTTTTTTATTTTTTTCACTAACACTAAATTAGAAGCATTTAAAAAAACACTCCTTCACAATTTCTGCATCAGTAAACGGTTTCATGTGATTACCAATAATATAAGAAACTCCATAGGATGTCTTTGTTATCTCTGTGTTATTCCCACTGACAAAACATTTTGTTGCTATTGCAAAGATTATTCAAGAAAGCCTATTTATCAACGCTTGAAAGAGATTTTCGAGGAAAAGTGCCATTGAATGATTTCTGTTTCTTGGTATTTTTTTAAATACAGTACTTTCGTGACAAATCAAACAATTACTGATTCAAGTTTGTTTTTCACTACAAAATAGTCAGCCTCCCAATCGTCTTGAAAGGATTTATTTTTTCGAATATTTTCACTTGCAAGTTATGAAAGATAGTTAAAAATTTGTTCCACCCATAAAATTGTCGCTACTCCAATGTTGTCCGTTATCACTAATCGTAACCGTTCCAAATAGAAAAAGAATATCATTTGGTACCCGTACGACATCGACAACAAAAAACAATATTTATATATTTGATTTCGTGGCAAAGAATTTCCCACCAAATTTTTAATACATTCTTCAATAAGTAAATTTCTCACAGAACAATGGACCAAGGACGGGACACTTAAAAAAGCTCGGTGGGCCACAGATTCAGTATCACTGATTTAGATAATTCTTAATGATAATCAAATATTAATATACTACACATCTATTCAAAGAAAGGTGTTATTCACTCATTCAGTAATTCAAATAGCGTTAATCAAACTATATGTATATATATATATATATATATAATGGTAGGTGAGTGGGATGTTTTATTTATTTATTATTTATATTAGCAAGGTTATGGTTGTAACAGTTCTTGTAGTGATGATGATTCGTTTACTATAAGGAAACATCTTCTTAAGTAGCATTGACCACTTATTGACGATCACACATATGTAAAAAACGGGACAACATTTAGCTTAGCGACATTACAAAGCAAGCACAGGCGGAAGAATTTTTTCATAAATATGGGAGCAACCGAAAGTTCCGAAATTCCCATGACTTCCGTGGACGGATATTATGATTGGTAGAAAGATATCGTACGAGGTGTCTTATGTAGCTTTAAATACGCTGAGGTTTTAATTTTTAGGAGATTTAATTGTGTGATTATATCTCGTTAGAGGGGGGAGGATAAGCTACGTTAATTATTTACGCTCGAGTCCAGAAGGATCAGGACCATTACAAATTTTAAAAAATTTAAAAGATAAAATTAAAGTGACATGTATAATTGATTTCAGGGGGAGACTACAGGAACGAAAATCATAATTTATTTGGATTTTGAAATTGATTTTCCTTTTTTAGATCAAGAGGTGAAAGATATATAATGTATTTCAATGGAATTGAAAACTTAGTGCTAGGATATTATGTATCAGTGTTAATACTATGCACACATATATAAACGTTCCTCACTGCAGCATCAAACACACACTTGCATTCAATATAATTTAAAACTATCTATTTATCTTTATTTTTCGAACTCGCATGACAGAATATTCCTTAGAATTTCTTGTGAAATATTTCTTTTACTCCAAAAGTACAAACATTTCATTTCGTATTCCCGTCTAACAATAACTAAATTTTATCCTTTTGTTTCCCTCCATTCAAATACTTTATAAAAAAGCATTTTGCTTCGCCGGCATTTCTTTCGAAACAATGCATTTCTATTTAATAAAAGGTCTGTGCCTAGTCAAGCTTTCAAGATTAAATGTGAACTTTTGCTTCACAATACGCATCCTTCTTTCATACATAATGTATTTTATTATGTAAAATAAAGATTCTTTTTCATAACGATCGTTATGCACATGCTGTTCTCAAATACCGAGTAAAAACTCTGCGTCTAAAAAAGAAGGAACTCCTTTGAGGTATTTTTCTGGTTTAGGACAAATTGGCTACATTACATTTGACAGCAAGAAAATAGAAGCGGTTTAACTTTTTTTTATATGTCATGTGACGTTATTTTCCCTTTTTTTCCCCGACTAAACGACGTCAGCTGACTTGTGCATCCATCATACCTATATTTCTTACATGACTGAAAACAAGATTTGAGAGAGAAAAAAAGAGTTATGTTCGTGTTTTCAGTACTTCTCTCTCTCTCTCTACTTTTCACACTACATATTTTTTGTGGGGGTCAGTTGTGAAAAATAGTGTTTGAATATAAATATAATTTTTCATAATGTATATTGAAGGTTGAAGTAATAAAATAAAACTATATTTCGTTTAATTAATTAGTTAAAAGCGAATATATTGCTTAGCGTTTTATGTTAACTCTTTAACTGCCGCCAGCGTGTATATCCGTCTTTCTCAACCTGTACGTTGAGTGCCCTGGACATGTATATACGCCTTTTCGAAATTCGATTCTTTTCTTTACCCTTCTATCACTAAAACTATCTCTAAGGCTTTGGAATCCAGTAAATTGACGACAATGTTCGCGAAGGACTTATCTCAGAGAAAAATTCGCTTATCAGTACATTTTTCTTCACCTCCCCCCAATACATCGCATTCACATGCTTATGTGAAAAACAGTAGCACTGTTGAGTGAATCTCGTAACTTTAAAACGGCAGTTAATGGGTAAAAGTAATTTTGGGGATACAGTTAGTTCTGAGAAGAAATTATTCGGTCAGAAATAGAATTATCCGGTTATACCACTTGACCCTTTTTATCGTCATTGATTAATATTATCCATATGTTGTCAGACGACAAGATGAACTATTTTCCTGCTGAACAGTGGGATCTTGAAATTCAAAATTGTAAATTTTACGTACCCTTCTTCCCATTTGAAAACAATAGTTAGGTTTAATGATTTACGTTAATAAATTTCGAAAGACCGCACGGTATAAAGACAGTTGTTAAGAGCGAAGATAGGCTGGGTCACACTTTTGAACAAAACCAGTTCTTAAAGAGACTATCCCTCTGTCGCTTGAAATATTCGTCACTTGTTCTATACAGGGTTAATACTTATGTTTAATCTGTCTAGGCTAAAATTCTATTTGTAAGAAATACATAAACCGATTAAGTTATGACGCATTTAACTTTTAAGAAAATTTTCAATTGTTTTTCATAATTATCTGTTATTTTATTTTTCAAAGAAATTGCAATATTTTTTTCCAGTATTCAATGTAAATTGGATTTTGAATAATTTAACACCATTTGAGCAATGTGTACTATAACAAATTTTTAGAATCTGTCAAATGTATTTAAGGAAAAAATAGAGCAATTTTATAAGTATTTGCGTTACTAAAAGTTTAAAACATTTTCCCCTCTCTCGCTTTAAATATAAATCATCCTTCGAAAAGGAATTTTTATAAATATATATCATAAACGTATTTATGTTGTCTTATCTGTTAAGGCTGTCTTTGGTTAATGTTAAAGAATAAGACCCGAATTAGGTACATTTTTTTTCATATATAAGAAAATGAGAAATTAATATTACACCCTGGCTTCACTATCCTTTAGAGAACAATATATTTAATCATATTTTTAATTTTTGACCGAGTTGAGCCATTTTTTCTGGCATAAAATGTGTTTCGCGTTTTTTCTCCTATACCGTAATGTTAAATGAGCTGTCCTTTCATGTGTTAAAATGAAAAAAAAATAATATTCATGAAATAGTTTGAAATTTTTGAAACGCTATATTGTTAACAGATGTATGAGTTATAATGTTGCAAATTTTAATGTAAATTGAGGCCTTTTTCTGTTTGAAAATGTGCCCAGCGCTTAGTTCAGGCTCTCGTACTTTTTCTGAAAACAGTCTTAAATAAATCGCAGAGAAATCTAGGATCTTTTTTATTAATAATTAAAACTATTTTCTGAGTAATTGACGTCATATTTTTAAGCTACACTAGAACTCATGTACTGGATGTTGCAATTTAGAGTCTTGATTAAGTGCACGACTATGATACCTGAACCCCACCCTTCAAACTTCCAACCCTGATGGTCTATAGTTGCAACAGGGCTCGAAATAATAAATTAACAGAAATAGCGCCAGTAACGAGTTCATGACCATGACCACTCATCTTCTACAGCCTACTATTTTTTTTAAAAAAATTAAAGAAACCGAAAGTATAAATAATTTATTGGTTCACTAACAAATTAATACAAACTATACAAAAGAAATATTTCATGCAGACGATAAAGATTGAGACAATAAAATAAAATTGTCATTATGCAAATTTTGAAAGCTTTCCCGACAAAAATCTATGGATGTACAAAGATATATTATTGAACAATATGAGAGAGAGAGAGAGAGAGAGAGAGAAAGAGTCTTGCTTTTAATAAGCTTGTCTTTTAGATCTGCAGCTTGCATTCACTATCATCTTAGTAAGTTAAAAAAATCACAAACAAAACTGAATTTTGTTCAAAATTCCATGTATAAACATGAAAATACTTTCAACTCTTTATGATAATTCAGAGTTAAATTCGATTTGTGATCATCTATTTTTGCTCGCCATGGAATATTTGTTCACGCTATTCTGAAACCTGCTATAGCCGTTTTGTCTCCGTAAATTGTGTTTTTTTACTTATTTAAATGTTATTGATTTAATTAATAAATTCAATCATTGCAAAAACAGTTCTTTCTTATTCTATAGATTTTCTTCAACTTTACTTTATATAAAAGCAAAATTAATATGTGAAAGGATAGGGTTAATATAACAATTATATAAAGAATTTCCTCTCTATTAAATTTTCCACACGAAATATCTCTGAAAGTATTAGAAAGTTTTTTAAACTTAAAAAGCAAATAAGGGGTTTGTACGCTGTATAAAAATCTTCAGGAAAAATTCCACAGAAAATTTGCTAGAGCATTATGATTTATAGGCTTCGAAGAGATTTATTTTTTGGTTCTCTTTATTGAACATATCCAAATTCTCTCTTCCAACATATATATTTTTAAAAAAAATATTCTAAGAATGTTTTGATGCGTTTTACAGCTTACTTAATTTAAATATTTTATTTTTCAACTACTAATCTTGATATTAATATTATTGAAGTAGTATTGTATAGCATAGTCTAAAGAAATGTATATTTGCTAAATGCGTAGTACACATAAAAAAGTAAATTTAAAAAAAAAAAAAAAACAAGCAATATATAAAAACTTTAATTATTTTAATTATGTGTTCTTTTGAAATGAAATTATAATTTTGGAACAAACTTTATGCAGTTCAAACAATTAAAAAGAAATGGCAAAGCAGAAAATAAAGAATACTAAAGGGTGTTTTTTTAGAGGTATAGAACTTTAAATTGCAATAAAACAACGATGTATTATTCGATTGACATGAATTTTTTTTATTCGAAAGATAATCTTGTGGCATTACATTTTAAATATGATTTCTTGCATATGACTGCCACGGCTGGCTCGGATGTAGTCCAATCTGGACGTCCAATTTCGATGACTTTTTCTTTAATTTCTAGCCGTATATCGGCAATAACACGGGGAATGTTGTCTTCCAAATGGTCAAGCGTTTGTGGTTTATCCGCATAGACCAATGACTTTACATAGCCCCACAGAAAATAGTCTAGCGGTGTTAAATCACAAGATCTTGGAGGCCAATTCACAGGTCCAAAACGTGAAATTAGGCGGTCACCAAACGTGTCTTTCAATAAATCGATTGTGGCACGAGCTGTGTGACATGTTGCGCCGTCTTGTTGGAACCACAGCTCGTGCCACAATCGATTTATTGAAAGACACGTTTGGTGACCGCCTAATTTCACGTTTTGGACCTGTGAATTGGCCTCCAAGATCTTGTGATTTAACACCGTTAGACTATTTTCTTTGAGGCTATGTAAAGTCATTGGTCTATGCGGATAAGTCACAAACGCTTGACCATTTGGAAGACAACATTCGCCGTGTTATTGCCGATATACGGCCACAAATATTGGAAAATTGGACGTCCAGATTGGACTACATCCGAGACAGCCGTGGCAGTCCTTTGCCAGAAATCATATTTAAAATGGAATGCCACAAGATTATATCTTTCGAATAAAAAACTTTCATGTCAATCGAATAATACATCGTTGTTTTATTGCAATTTAAAGTTCTATACCTCTCAAAAAACACCCTTTATATAAAATTAGTTTTGTACCTCTAATTAAAATGTTGTGTGATATCATTACCTATATCGAATTCTATTAAAAGTTTTTTCAACAAGTAACTTTATTTTACTTTTAAAACTAAACTATCTCACTCCTGATTCAACCTCACATATCCTAGCCTCACGCTCTTTCTCCTGTCTTACACATCACTCCTCTCCATTGGAGATGAAATGGGCTCAATTCTTGACGGTCACACCATCAATACAATCACGTGTTCTCCATTGAATACAAAATTGGCATTACATTTGTACTTTTTGTATCATTCATAAAGTTGGGGTAAAATTTCAGGTTTTGATAATTGGGTAAAGATATTCAACGATTAAAATTCATCGAAAAATTCTCAAAATTAAAATCAAAATGTACAGTGGGTGATCGGTTAGCGAACACAATCCGTTCCAAGACTATGTTCGCTATCCTAATTGTTCGTTAACCGATAGATCATAGACTTCTATGAGAAATCGATTAATTCTTTAAATTAAATTTTAAAAAATGTATAATTTCTTAGAAAGTTTTTTAAAAAATAATACATACATATAGTCTTCCATATTAATCAGTCCTTTTCATTTTTTTGCTTATGGGGCGTTGAAGAATATACCCAATGTCGATTGCTTTTCACTCTTTTTCAGGATTTTCCAAAAGTAATTAATAGCATTGTTATTGTAAAGATCCCCAACCCTCTACTGACAACAGCTTGGTTTGGGTGTCATCCTAAGACAATTTCTCTGACATCCGCCCACTTTTTCAAAAGATCTTTAATGGCAGATGTCGGCATTGGTCCTCTTTCTTCTTCCTCTTGTTCAGAAGGAGACACATTTCGCTGTGTTTCTTGGTTTTCTTCATTCAAAATTTCTTGGAGTTCTTCTGTCGTCAGTTCATCTTGATGTCCCTATATGAGCTCTTCTATTTCCTCTTCGTTCACCTCCAATTCCAGATCTCTAGCAGTTGTCAAAATTTCTTCCATGATTTCAGGGATATATCCCTGATCACCTCCGAGTATGTGTGTTCGTTGTCCAAACACAAAAATCTTTCTTGAAAGTGTTCGTTAACCGATAACCCATTGTATATTTAATGTGTATTTGTAATCCGGGAGTGGTAGCGTGGAACACAGAGTCACCCCAGGCTCTCGAAATTGTTAATTCTGGGAAAATTGTTTATTTGTTACCAATGACCTCGACAGTGTATCCTCCTAAAGGACAGTCTTCTTGGGAACTAAATTGTATTTGTTACATACTCCTTCTTTTTTGGGAGTAGCAAACTTTTTTTTTACAATCTCGAGGTGCTTGTGTGATTGAGTTCCCCACCCGGCCTCGTTTAATCCAAAATATTCCCTATGAACATGCTAAATTTTTCCCCTGTTAACTACTTAGTGGTTTTAATTGCCGTGTTGTATGACTTATTATGGTTTTTAAATGTATATAAGCAGAATATAAAAAAAGTAAGGGGCATCTGTGATCTCTATTTAAGGAAGTTGAAACTAATCTAGCAAGGTAAGAACTTATTCAAATAATGCATCATGATAACGAATGTAAATTCAAGAAAAACGATGAACACAAAACGTTTGAGTTAAAAGGAAAATTTTCAAATGCTACCTAAAGAGCTCCATCCAGAAAAATATGAAGGCCCAAGTGTACCACAAGACGCACTTTACCCTGTTAAAAAGGCACAAGCAAGAAAAAGTTCAAAAGGTTATTTGTCGATCATCAAAGGACAATAAAACTACAATAACTTGAACAAAATATCACAGTTTTGCCTATAAATAGCTTTCTTGTAATGTTAGCGAAAAACATCTGTGATTTGTGTCTTTTATTAAAGTCACGCACATTCGAAATTTCTTGGTTCAATTTGATTGATATTTTCTCTCAAATTACCAAAGAAAAATTGTTGTCCTTAAAAGTAGGTAAGTATACTTTCTCTTGGTTAAATTATTCCCTATATAAATGATGTTTGTCGTGTACAATAAAAATTATAAAAAAAGTATCGGGGTGACTCCGACACCCCGCAAGATCATTAACGTTTGCATCGAGTGCGCGTCTTTTACCGGGTTGAATCAAGTGCATTTTTCTCTTATGCGCTCGCAATTGCCGTAGAAAACTTTGTACTTTTTAGAGAAAGTTTCTGCAAAACACAAAAGTAGGCAACAGCGAAACATATGAACTGATTGGCTGAAACACTCGTAATTACGCTTACGTGCCTATTACATCACAGGAATTTTAGCCCAATAGCGCCATCTATTTCCTAAATGTGAACGTACTTAATAAATTTTAAATATCATAAAAATGAAATTTAGAGTTCGATCAGAAAATGAAATTCACAAAACCGACAGCATTTTTTATCCACAATTTTGAATAGGATTTCAAAAATGATATTTAATTTGTGTGTGAAACTGGAAGTACGTGGTTAAAAATGTAAACAGTTTATGCATTCAAGTATGAGGAAAATAAAGACTTAACATAAGTATTTATCTTAGGGTTTTTCTCGCTAGCTTTAAAAAGAAATATTGGAGCCGAAAGAAAAACAGATTAAATTTGTTGTTACGTGTCAAAACTTCAAACTTTAGTTCCCCGCTTGAGACGCATTGAGCGGTTTCAATTCGTTTTTGAAATGTTTACTTGTTATTGCCACTTTTTTTTAGTTTACTCTTTATTTTCGTTTTTACTGAATATGTTGGGTTTCGAAAGCGAAAACTTGGAGCAAACTCTCAAAATAGGGTGAACTAAAAAAAAAAATGGACTCTCGAATAACTAAACTTGAGCATGGAGGGTTAAATAACCATTCTGACGAAAGAAAAGGGGAGAAGAGGTTAAGAAAAAAAATGACACTTCCGCCTGAATCCCTTTTCGACAGGTTGAAAATTTGAAACTGGCAGAACATTTTGATACCAAATCCAAACTCCATCGAACTGTTTTGAATAAAGCCTTTGGACAGGTAGATTTCTTACATAATATCCCGCTGTTCAAACAGACTACAAGTGAAAAAGAATACAGAAAAAAAGCTTATAGAGTGCGCCTACTAGAGGAATCGAAACTAAAAAGATTGTGCAAGAAAAAAAAAGTAGTTTTAGAATAGAAGTTCTCTGTCTTCTCTTTGCCGAAAGGTCTTATTTTGATACGAGGGAATGAAAGAGTAAAAGCTGGATCCATCACTGCGCATGTCAGAAAATTTAACTCTTCATAAAAAACAGGAATTGGAAAATTTTAAATAAGCTCTATTTAAGCGAATACGATCATTTAGAGTGATAAAATGTTTAGCTTTCAATATAGATGCCTTAAATTCTTGTTACATTTCTTCAGAATTTGAAACATAAAAGATTAGTTATAAAAAGATAAAGATAAAGATTAAGATAAAAGATTTTTGTAGTGAATATGAAGAAGAATCAGTAGCTTCCACACGGATGCAGTTCTTATATGACTTTAATCTATACAAATAAATGAAACTGTCTCTGTCTGTAATTTAAAATTGATTTTTTTTTTACTAAATGCGTTTAAAACTATATACGGTACTCATATAAAAAACAATTTTTAAAATTTTTGCCAGCTGTTTGTTCCGGCTAACCTCTGAAACAGAAGGACTTATTTTGACGGAACTTTCACTGACCCATAACATATGTTATAAGGAGTAACTTAGGCTACTTTTATTTTGGAAAAAAAAAATAGGGTTCCGTGAAAACAAAATTAAAACCAATGAAATATTAAACAATATCTGATTGAAATAGGGAAATATGTATTGTTTTATCTATACACAGACAAATTGATGTTTGTATATATGACCTCGATTCACTCAGCACAGCTCAACCGATCACTATGAAAATTGGCACGCATAGGTATTTTTTTGTGGAAAAGGTTTTTGTGCTATCCTTTTTGTTGCAGCTCTCCACCAGGTGGCACTACAGCATATCAACTTCTGTTCCATTCAATCAATCGCCAAGTTGCCAACAGGATCGCCAAAAAGGATGCCAACGTGGCTCTATTGTCAACATTTCGCTGTTTCCATTGAATCACCATTGTAATGTAAGGAATGGCATTGCTTGCAAATATTACAATTTTAACAGAAAATAAATGCAACAGAAAATAATATTAACGTTTTACACATCAAAACATAAATTATTTACACTATTTTAAGCGTTCATTACGAAAAATTTGTAACAATATGATATTCTTGCTGAGAAGAGATCAGCTTAGGAAGGTGTTTTCAAAGTCCGCCCTCAAGGGAGTTGCGGGGGTGTTATAAATAAAAAAGAACTATCCGCTTTTAGACTTACAGACTTAAAATTTAAGAAATATGATTTTTTGTTCTGCTGATATGCAAAAAACTTTCTTTTCGTTTAATTTACAATTCCCGTAATATTAAATCATGAAAAACTTCTTTTTTTCAATATGTATTGTTTATTTAGTTTAATTCACCCGTGCGATGAACGGGTATACCAGCTAGTAGTATACATGTAGACAGCAAAAGTAACGTTATGCGCTTGAGTGAATGAGTGAGTGAATATTAACGTGTCGCACTATTCAGCTACTCTAGTGCTCGTCATATAACCATCGTCATGCGACGGAAGTAATGCTTAAAGGAATTTACTTAAATATCTATTACTTAAAAGTAACATAGACAAAATATATTACTTTGCTTGATAATTTGTACGGTTTACAATTAAGGTTGTATTGTCGCTTTATCGTGAAAGAACAGCAGTATTGCATTCCATACATTGTTAATATATGGGTGGGTGGTGAAAATAATGAGATTGAAAACTGGGTCGCAAATATTGAAAGTGTGAGACGTACTGGTCTAACGTCATCATTGAAACACATGAAATTGCCCATCACTACAATCAGTTGATTCATGAAGTAAATAACTTCACGTTAAAAAAGCAACATTAGGAAAACGGTTATGACGAACAACCACTAGTTACATTCACTAGAATCTGAAAAATAAATTAGGGAATTAGTTTGATATAACGGGGCAAGACGCCAAGCACCGCTTGTTGTCGCTGGAATGGAATTCAAGATGGCGGCTAAGCGGTTTAAAATCTTAAGGAAGTTAATTTTAAAGAATTGTTTAGGAAAACATTGAAATATATTTAAAATGAAGAACATAGGAAGAGATTGAGAATAACCAAGATCAATCAATAATTAATGAATGTCCTTATAATATAATAAAAAGTTACACGTACTAATAATATTATTTAGTATGTAATAATATAGCAATTACATATAATATTCATGTAGTATGATTTTATAATAATAATTATATATAATTAAATAGTATATATATATATAATCACCGCATTGTGTGTGTAATATAATGAAAATTATATATAGGAATACTCATATAACATAATAATTATAAATAAATAACATATGTAATAATATTTATAAATAAATATAATAAAAAAGCAATTATTATAAATAACGAATATTAAAACACATAATAATTCAAATGCAATGGAAATGGTTAAATTTGTAAAGAAATAGAATTCAAATCGTCAGAAATTAATAGGGTTACCGCGGGAAAAAAACCCAATAAAAATTAATTCTAATGTACGTTATCCCCATGGCAACCACATCCCCAGACCATAAAAATATCAAAGTAACCGTATTGTAATGTTATCGTCCATCTTGGCGAACATAAACAACAACTTGGCCGTGGCCGTAATATCAAACTAGCACCAAAATTAGTATAACTCCTCAAAAGAAGGCGGTACTTAAAGTTTGAAAGCAAATTAATTGTACCATGTATCTCTAATCAGCCCTTTGAATAAAAAGAGACCAATAAAATTTAATTTATGCTGTAAAGAAGGCGGTATGTTAAAAAAATAAAAGTCAATCTGTAACAATATTGGTTTAAGTAATCGTGTCTTACATCCAATGAGAATTAGGATTTTAATCTGAACACAAAAATTGTAAGATCGTCTAAGAAAAGGCGGTACTTTAAAAATAGAGGCCGATCATTGGTTAGATTTATCGAAACTTTTGCCCAATCGGCGTTTTCATTAAAATCAATGGAGCAATTAAACTTTACAAAATAAAGAAGTCGGTACTCTTTAAAAATCAAACCAATCTGCGATGATAATGAATAAAATATATAATGACATATATATATATATATATATATATATATATATATATATATATATATATATATATATATATTTACATCCAATCAACGCTTTGTTCCACAATTTCAGCAATAAAATCATTAAATCCCTTAAATAAGGCGGAACTTTTAATATAAAGGCCTAACTATGTGATTGCATTGGTTAAATATGGCTAACATCCAATCAGCTCTGTCATCAAAATCTGAGCAATAAAATTTATTTGAGCAAAGAAAGCGGTACATTAAAAAAATAAAAGTCAGTATCTGATATTGAATAAAATAATCGTGAGCTGCCTCCTATCAACGCTCTGTTGAGCAATTATAACAACAAAATTATTAAATTATTGAAAGAAGGTGTTACTTAAAAAAAGGATTAACTATTGTCACATTGGTTAAATTGACTGAGACTTTCATCCAATCAGAGGTCACATTTAAGTATGAGCAATAAAATTTAATGAGTGTTTTAAAGAAGGCGGTACTTTACAGATGTTAGAAAATCTAGGGTTCCATTGGTTAAATTAAATGCAGATTTTATCCAATCAGCTTTGAAATTGGTGTCGGTAATAAAAAAAGGGCTATATAGAAAGCTGTATTTTAGAAGTAAAAGCTCCTCTATAGTGACATTTGTGATTTACATTCAACTAATACTTTTTTTAGCAATTTCTACAGTAAAATTATGAAATTATTGAAAGAAGGCGGTACTTTGGAAGTAAGTCTAACTATAGTTACATTGGTTAAGTTTATTGATACTCACACCCACTTAGCGCTTTCATTAGAATCAGAGCAATACAAGTTTAATTAATGTACTAAAGAAGGTGGTACTTTAAAAATGGAAGGAAATATAGGGTTCCATTGGTTAAATTAAATGCATATCTTATCCTATCAGCTTTGTCATTAGTACGTGGGCAAATAATTTTTTTAAAAAATAAAAGGAATGCTTTAATTTAAAGATAAAGTCGATATTTGTTTATATATATTGATTTGAACAATTACGATTTATATTCAATGTATGTATTTTGTATGATTCGCTGGAAGCTGAACAAAAATGCTACACACATTTTGGTTATGATGGTTTCCTACGTTGTTAAATGCGCACATTGAGTTGTGTACATTGTTTTGACCACTTTCCCAATCTGTAAAAAAATCCCTCATGTCATTTTTATGTCGCACATTTCTATAGAAATCAGGCTTTCGTCCAAAATTAATTTCATAGAGCATTTACAATAGCATTTACAGTTAATAGCATTTTTACATAAAATCCTTATTGAACAGGCACTGAAAACTTCCTTTGTGTTTTGTATCTTAAATATAATTTTGACCTTTTCATTTGTTTTGTTTTTTTTACCTTGATTTAAGTATCCAACATTTTGTTTTGTTTTTTCTAATGGGGATGCTGATTGTGTGTGTGGTATTTTAATATTGCAAACCTTGTACATTCTCGAGCTGGAATCTCTTTTTAGGCTACTGCATTTTAAAATGCAATTTTGGGGCAAAAAATTGAAGAAAAGACATATTTTCAAATCATTCTTTTTTTAATGAACAATGTTTCTATAATAATAATATTTGCCTATATATAGCTTGGGAATAATCGATGTTTTTTTCAAGATTAATCTACTTTGATATAATAAAATGAGAATAAATCCTCATCTGAATTTATATATTTAAAGAATTCTAGTTTGAGCCCAGTATAGAAGTCCTAGCTACATGTAGGAAAAATATTATTATGATAGGAGCATATATTATTATTATTATAGGAGAATGTTTTGAAAGTATGTCATGTTTTCATAGTTTTTTTTATTTGCCAAAATGCATTTAACTCTTTATCTGCGCATTATAATTTACTGCAGTTTTTTCCATGCAATGCTTTATTTTTGAATGACTACACTGAAATTAGGGGATATACATAAACAAAATACTCAAATTTGGGAAATTGAATCCGTTAGAGATAATTAATTAATTAAAGATATTCAATTGTAAAATTAATTATATACACTGTTCACTTAAAATAAAAAGTCAAATTGTTTTCTAAGGTCTTCATTAACGTACAGAAAAAAAAATAAGACACTTGCCTTTTGACATTAACTACTTTTTCGGGAAAAAATGACACTCTCCGCAATCCGATTTAAAAAAAATGTCAGCTGAAAACGCTTCTGCTATAAAACTATTCACCTTTCCCGCTAAAATACTCATCATAGAACCCGTTCTGTCATATATCTTGGAAGAGTAGATTTAAAAAAATATTCCTGCTAAGTATCGTCAGAGTATTCGTAAAAATGGTTATTCTACTTAATTTTAAAGTGAGTGGTACCATCGGTAGATAAAGGGTTAAATAGTGTTTTGTTGTAATGATATTCTTGAAACAATTATTTACATGTATATTGTACCAGATGATATTCACAAATAGTGTGACCAATTTCAGAGCAGTATAAATTTTTATTGAATCAAGTTATTTACATGGAATTTTCAATGTGATTTTTTTCTTGCACACAGTAACTTTACGTAAACGTTTCGGCCAAGCTGAAAGAGTTGTTTCGACCGTTTTCCAGGGTATTTTTTATAACTTCCTCATTTATTTCTTTTTGAAGCCCTTGAAATGCTCTTAATTTATGTCTACTTAATTGTTTTTTATGTATCTCCATAAAAAATAATCGCAAGGAACACAGACAGCAGATAGTGATAGTCATTTATCAGGAGGAAAAAAATTATTTTTTTTATATTTCAGTCATTTTATAGTTGATTTCGCAGTATGATTTGGTGCACAATGATGGTGAAAAACAAAATTTCCTTGAGAGTAAAGATTTTTACTTTCTCCGATCGAGTATTTCAAAATTTTATCATGATAGTATGTAACATCAAATTTATTCTTAGCTTCTACAAAAAAATGACTTTGTTAAGTTTTGAGAAGAGTTTCCCATCCATACCTTAACACCTGACGGCTTACTTACCTTTTCTAAGTGAGTGAATGAATATTAACGTCGCACTGCTTGGCTACACGAGGGCTTTTGGCGACGGACTTCATAATTTTGAACCATGGTCAAGTGACGTGGATGACACCCCCTCTCCTAACTACCACACCACACCAAAGAGAGGACGTTTGAGCTCTCGACGGATTTAACGTGCATCGTTCCCCCTATACGGCGTGGCCGCGGTAGCCGAGGGGTATAGGTATCGGACCGTGGCTTGCTTTGTCACGAGTTCGAGCCCCGTACCACTAAAGACCCGCCGTGTAGGGCAGCGATGCACGTTAAATCTGTCGAGAGCTGAAACGTCCTCCCGTTGGTGTGGCGTGGTAGTTAGAGAGGAGGAAGTGCCAGCTCAGGTGTCGTCCACGTCACTTGACCATGGTTCAAAATTACGTGATCCGTCGCCAAAAGCCCTCGTGTAGCTGAACAGTGCAACGTTAATATTAAATCAATCAATCAATCCCCTACACGGCGGGTCTTTAGTGGTATTGGGCTCGAACTGATGACATGTCTGTCATCATCCGATACCTTGACCACTGGGGTCTACCGCATCCCTCTTACCTTTTCTAAAACAGCTGCATTCTTACAACGCTTTTCGCACAAAAAATATTATATCTTCGTTTTGCCAGTAGTGAATGACAGGTGAAGCAGTTCTTCATCCGAAGTCAACCACGTTTTGTATTTACCTTTGCATAACATTAAATACTTAGGCCAAGAACGTTTTCTTCGTTTTTCTATGGTCTTAACAGACATTTGATAAGAGATATGAAAATTTACTTTTTTATAGCCAATATTCTTTATCTGACGATAAATTGTCAATTGTTATACCTGTAGTTTCTTTGGCATAGTTAGTTCTTTGAGGAGAGGGATTTTGTACAGCGTTAATTCTTTTCAATTTCTTTTTTCTCCTTTTATCAAGGATCTTCTTTCGTTCACATTTTGATTGCGAGCCAAATTTTATTTCTTTTTGAAGTTTAGATAGTAATACAATATAATTTTTTTCGATTTTTAAATGCTTTACTTATAACAGAATTCTAACAACCATCCGTCAAAAGCTGTAAAATTTCGTTCCGGGTTTGAGGATATAATTTCAGTTCTATAATTTATTCACACTAATAAATTGGTTTGATTAGTACATTAAATGTTTCATTTTTAAAATAAAACCAGTATTAAAACGATATAAATTCACGGTAAATATTTATATGCTTTTAAAATCGATCACACTTATTTTGAATCAACCGGCAATTCAAGTGACAATAAATATTAAAATCATTATTTTCATACGCTTTTTCAAAATTACGGCGCTCCGAACGTAGTCATCTTGGCGACGAAGATTGTTTAACCCGTCTATAAAAACTAAACTAAATGAACTATAAAATCGCATGAAGCATCCAACCCTGTCATGTGCGTGAACAGTCATCCAGCTTTTACTCCCCCGTCCCATTCGCATTTCAATGCGAAATAAATCGATGCTTCATCCTCAAACAGGTTCAAATGCGATTCGGGAGCTGTTATGTATGTTCCCCCAGCGAAAAGAAAAGGCGGGATGAAGTGTCGTCTATTTCCAGCTCTCAAAGCGAACACCAGTGTTGGCCGATGGATTGGGATGTCAGGCGGACGGTTCACAATACAAAATCGATTGAATACCGTTTCGAAAGCGTTCAGTTTCCATTTGACGCTACCCCTTCCAGAAGGCATTTTCAGCAGACCATATGTAATCTAAACTGCTAAAATAAATCAGTAGATGTGAACATGAATTTTTACACCTCAGAGTTTTTGTTTTTCCCCCTTCTTTTAAAGGGAAAAGTTATCCTTCAGATTTGTAAAATATTTCTTCTAGTGGGGAGAAGAAGAATATACTGCATGCTAGAATGTTTTTCTGATGAGGCATAGTTAAAATATTTTCAGACTATTTATTTATTACACTTTTCATTTTGCGATTAAAAAAATGTTATTTTCTATTTAAATTTATTTATTGATTGATTAGTAACTGAAATCATATGGAAAACCATCTAAGGAAGAAACAATACATTAATTCTCAAAAATGTTATTATAAAAAATGTATAAATTTTCTTAGAAGTAATTTTTTTTAAATATATATATATATACTAGAGGACCCGACAGACGTTGTCCAGTACACATATCTTAAATTCAAAAATTCCAAATTTTTATGAATAAGCTTTAACAAAATCTGGACCGTTTTGAGTAAAATTTGTATTAAAGAGTTATTACAATGTCTAACGTCATTACATGTACGGTTATCACAATTCAATCAATCGATAGCGTGTGAGTATGTGTATACTATGAGGGAAGTTAAATGTAAAGGCTGTGTGAATAAAAACTTAAACTTGTTTTAATTAAATGTGAAAAAGTTGCGACTCAAACTATTTTATAACAGGTATATTTATTAAATTGCACATAAAATGTATAGTTTTTTATGCACACTTCAAAACTCTTCAAACACTAATTACATCTGAATGTAATAATTTAATTAACACACGATTTATTTCAACAAAATAATAACACGAAGCTACAAAATATTTTCCTGAAATAATCACAGCACCAACTGTCGGGACCAACTTGAATTATAATAAAATATTTTTGAATATTCGATACTGCGATCTTAGCGCAGTCTGCCGGATCCAATGTAAAACATTCGAAGATCAACAATTTATAAATAAAAAATTAAATAAACATTTCTAAACCGAATTATAAATCTAAACTCTTCTCGAGTCCACTGGAACAGACAAAAACTTTCATCAAAATCGGTCCAGCCGTTTAGAAGGAGTTTAGTTACATACACACGCACAGAAGAATTACATATATAAAGAGTATTGGAAAAAATATTAATTAAAAACGCTAAAAAGCGTGAAACGCGTCTGCATTTTCGTAACAATAAAGACCGGGTTTGGCCAGGTTGGCTGAAAATCAATTTTCGACGCCAACTTACGTCTATTTCAATTCTACTATTAGCTCACGATCTCTATACATATTTTATTTGTTTGTTTGTTTGTTTATTTATTTATCTTGGTGTAATATTCAATCGTTAATAAAATACATTTTAAAAGCGCTCAATTGAGATGAAATGTAATGTACATGATTATTTTGGATACCAATACAATAATTTAATTATAATTAATAAAAATTAATTGATTATAACTAATTATTAAAAAAATTACAAATACAGCCACGTTGGCGTCTTTGTACTTTGGCGTCTGGTAACTTTTGGCGACTTATGTCAAAATTTGAAAAGGTTTTTTTCTCACGTGTTAAATAAAGCATTCAGTTGAAAGGAAATTTTATATACACGATTGTTTTGGATTACAATACGATACTTTAATGATAATTAATAAAAATTAATGACCGCTTAATGTTGTGATTCTGTCATATGTATATACATATTTATATTAATTGCAACTATTTAATAAAAAGTAGCTAAAATAAATTTTTTCTTGGTTGATCTAAGTAGGAATTGATTTTAAATTTTTTTTATATTACTTGTGTTTATAACAATAGCGTTGTTACAACAATGCAGGTGAATGTTGAGTTGTATTTTTTTAATGTTTTTAATTAATATATTTTTAACTAATTGCGATATCGGACCGAATTGTGAATCTAAACCATTCTCGAATTTACTTGAACCCACACAAAAAATTTCATCGAAATCGGTCCAGCCGTTTGGGAGGAGTTTAGTGACAAACACGCGCACAGAAGATTTTTATATATAAATATACTAGCCGTTACCCACCCGCTTCACTGGTTATTTCCCGATGTTGTATATATGTATACTGTTTACATATATATTAATTATTGATACCTAGCATTAAGAATTCCATTGTGTTAAAAAATATATTTATAGCTGTTACACTGTCGCCCCTTGATATAAAAAGAACATAAATTATAATATCTAATTTCTATTTATATCTAAAATAGAAGGAGAAAGATTTTTTCGCTCACTTAAACTAATAATCAAGTGGATTTCCACCAAAGCAACTTTCAGTGGATGTCTACTCCATAAAATAAACATGCGTGCTAAATTTCAAGTCTAAATCTAACAGAGCAAAAACGGAACTTTTATCATCAATACCTCGTTGAGAGCACTCTTAGCGGATTCCAATTCAATAAAAGAAGCATGCAAACCAAATTTTATTATTGTAGTCTTAGCAGTTCGAAAACGGGAATTTTGTCTATCAATACGTAACTCTCCCCGCTTCCCCCTGGAGTTGATTTCCGTAAAATCCATTCTTAGTGGAACTCTATTCAACTAAAGAAAAGTGCTCAACAAATTTCAAGTAAATGAGTTAAATTCAAAAACGGGAATTTTTCTATAACACGCCTTAATCCTTCACAACCCAACTCCTTTGAGGGTCCGTTTTCGCAAAACTCTTTGGTATAAGAACTCTATTCCATGAACGGAACATACCTTCTAATTTTCAAGCAGGTGTTTCTATTAGTTGAAAAGCGGAAATATTTATCTATTACGCCCCTTAATCCCCCTCAGTGACCCTTGGGGATCAATTTCCCCCAAAACTATTTTGTAGCGTATCTCTACACCATGAAAGGAATTCGCTTACCAAATTTTAAGACTGTACGTCTAATAGTTTAAAAATGGAAATAATTATCGATAACGCCACTTAAGCTCCCGCAACACCACTTAGGAAACGATATACACAAAACCCATCTTACGGCATATCTCTACTCAGTGAATGGAATCTGCTTACTCAATTTCAAGATTTTACGTCTAATAGTTTAAAAAAGGAGTTAATTGCCTATAACGCCCCTTAATTCTCCACAACGCCACTTGGGGTCGATTTTCACAATACCCATTCTGTAGGGGATCTGTACTCTATGAAAGGAATCCACTTATCAAATTTCAGGAGAAATAGTCTAATAGTTTAAAAATGGAAATAATTATGTATAACGCCCCTTAAGCCCCCGCAACGCCACTTAGGAAACGATTTTCACAAAACCCATCTTATAGCGGATCTCTACTTAATGAATGGAATCAGCTTGCTAAATTTCGAGATTTTACGCCTAATAGTTTAAAAAAGGAGTTAATTGCCTATAACACCACTTAATTCTCTACAACGCCACTTGGGAGTCGATTTTGACAAAACTAATTTGAAGCGGATCTGTACTCTATCCGATCTGAAAGGAATCCGCTTACCAAATTTCAAGACTGTACGTCCAATAGTTTAAAAATAGAAATAATTATCTCTAACGCACCTTAAGCCCCCGCAACGCCACTTAGGAAACGATTTTCACAAAGCCCATTTTATGACAGATCTCTACTCAGTGAATGGAATCTGCTTACTCAATTTCAAGATTTTACGTCTAATAGTTTAAAAAAGGAGTTAATTGCCTATAACGCCCCTTAATTCTCCACAACGCCACTTGGGAGTCGATTTTCACAAAACCCATTCTGTAGTGGATCTGTACTCTATGAAAGGAATCCGCTTACCAAATTTCAAGATTGTACGTCTAATAGGTTAAAAATGGTAATAATTATGTACAACGCCCCTTGGGGGTAGATTTTCGTAAAAATCATTATGAAGGGAATCCCTACTTTATGAAAGAAATCTGTGTACCAAGTTTCACGACTGTACATCTAATAGTTTATTAATGGAAATAATTATCTATAACGCCCCTTGGGGTTCGAACTTTGTAAAATCCGTTCTTAGCTGACGTCTACTCCATGAAAGGAACCTACCTATCAAATTTCAAGTCTGCAGGTTTAATAGTTCCGGAGATATCGTGATTAGTCAGTTAGTCAGTCAGTCAGTCAGTCAGTAAGTGAGTGAGTCGCTTTTCTCCTTTATATATATAGATGTATTACTCTATTTTTCTTATAAAAGTATTCTGAGCATTTATATGATTCCCAATCGTTTTGTTAAAAAACGATTTTTGTTAAAAACGAAATTTGTTATGATTCCCAATCAATTTCTTTGTTTAATTTATTCATATTTGAGAAGATTCTTTGAATTTTAACTCCTAAACTGCCACTAGCGCATACGTATATGCGCCTCATTCAGCCGGTGCGTATGGGTATGATAAAAAAAACCTTAGATATTGTATAAAAATCCAATTTTTCACAAAAAGGCAATTAAGTTCAGGTTGATGTGTTCCCCCACCAGGTAAGACATGTTTAAAGTGGACAAATGGAAAAAGTGATACGATGACGAGGAAAAACCCGACGTTCAAGCAAAATATCACAGTATGAGTTTTATTATTCAAAATGCTGGCAATTTATTAAATAAATATAGTATTAATTATTTTCTAAATTAGTATTATTAAAATATAACGCCGAAGATATTGTCACCGAAGTAAAAATGACCAAATCCTCTGGAAAGTACGGTAACTTAAAAAAAAGCAGTGCATTTCACTTAGTTTACCTTTTATATCTACCGGCGGAAAAAAAAACCCCCAAGATTTAATGTTTAAAATCATGGCAATTAAAACAACCTTCATTCGAAATTTCAAGATTGGCACAATTCTCCAAAATCCAAAATGAAAATAAAACATCACATAAATGCAAAACGACCTGGCCACGTGTGGAAGGCCATCGGAATCCATGGCAATACAAACTCCTAGTCCGTTAACTGCAACTGCTAGATGTCTGAAGGCTGCCCGAGAAGCATTTGCACATTTACAAGTTTATGAAGTGGAAATAAACGTAGTTTCTTTTCATGCTTCCTCCATGGTAAGAAGCACGTGATAAAGATTTTTATGAATGCCATAGTGTTCGCGAAATTTCCCTGTGAGGGCCGTTACGGTTATCGTGGAGGTATTAGAATAATGCCATTCCAATGTTTAACTCTGGCTGCCAGGAGAAGTACATGGAGCGTAAGTATTAAACTGCTTAGATGGAATCTCCAGTTGGCTGTTTACTGCTGGTGTTTCGAGAAAATTGACATTTGGGTCTGAATGGGATAGCATTACCTGAAGGAAAGTGTCGCGAAATATTGTTTTTAGTTTCTCCTTTTTTTCCCCTACTCTTTCTGTCCTATCAGAGCCGAAATTATGTGTTTTAACTTAAACAAAGTCTTTTTGGGTCATTTCCCCCCCCTTTCAATGAGTGGAAATAAAGATGAATTATACCAACCTAGAGAAAATATGAATAATTTTAAGAAAAAGATTTGGCGAAAATGACTGCAAGGCGATTTTTTATTGATTTGGAAAGCGTACTTTTTACTTGGATCTCAGTTGATATATTTTAACTAAGAACTGGTTTCTGGAAATATTTATAGGAATATGAAACGAATTAAAAACTCATATTCCAAAATTATTTCAACACTTTTGTCAATAAAAGAAATACGAGAGAGAGAGAGAGAGAGAGTTTTTTGTAACTACTCATTTTGAATATACAGAACGATTATACATATGATTCAATAATTAAATAATACTGATATTGTGTGTTAAACAATAACGTAAGTAATATTTTAAATCGGTGGCTCTTAAGCTTTTGATCGCCTCCCCCCATGTGTACTTTACGCTTTATGTTTATAAAGTCAAACAGGCATGTTCTAATCTTTAAGGTATCCGAACATGTTGAAAATGACCAAATTCGGACAAGATATTTTTGCTTTTTATTTTATTGAATAGAACTATCTTTTGGCTTTACAAAACATACTTTGTTTTGTTTCTATGCTGCCATAAAATTGATTGTTTCTACAATCAATTTTATGAAGTCAGAAAAATTGGAAGTGGGTCTTTGATCTACAAGAAGTGGACATTTAAATTGTTCAAAATGTATCATGACGAGTCTGATAACTCAAAATGTTACGAATGTATTTCTATAAAATTTTTGAATCTGATATTTATGTTATTTTCTAGAGAATGTACTGAAATATTTCTTATTGTATAAATACTTTCTGAGTTATGGCTTGTTATTTAAATAATGGTCTCTTAAAGAATGTAACATTTCTTACAATTTTTACTCAATCAGCCCTAAACTTGTCAAATTTTAGTAAAACATTAAAATTTTAGAAATTTTCTAGATAAACGCATCTAATTTGTTTTAGTAATACTTTTACTAATATATGTTTATTACTTTTTTTCTCTAATTGTTAAAACGTCACTTATAATTGTATTTTTTTTGTAAAACTAAGGTAATTTATTTCAAATATTGTTAGTTAAATAATAGTATTTATTGGTAATGAGTTCTAAAAGAGCATTTATAATGCTTACATATGTTATTTTGTTAAAAAGTACCCCGAATGTGTTCGGGTACCTTAATTTGTCAGAATATAAATGTGTAGCTCTGAATAAATTTACTGAAATGAATTCGGACATGTGATCTACGTTAAATTTTAAGCTGCACTAAATTGTTTTACACAAAATTAAGAATTTCATAATTTTAAAATTGAAATGGCAAATTGGGTGTAAAATCTGGTCTATAAATATCATGTGTGTAATAAATAAAGACATATCTATCAGTTATTTAAAATAAGTAATGATAGAATGCGATTTAATACGTTGAGTTTTAGTCACTCTTTTTAATTAAATATAATAAAATATAATTTTTTCCATGAAAAATGAAGTTGCCAAAAATATAATGTTATTAGGGAACGTGTTTAATACTTAACAAAGCTTTTATCTTTCACATTCTATCATAATTATATACTTCATAAATAGCCTGGAATAAAAAAAAGTGTTTGACCTTACAAAGTAGAATCTTCCTCTCAACAGTCGATGGGATTAGTCCATTAAATAATCAAGTAGTGTTTTCGTATCATCAAACAATAATTAAATTTAAAGATTAAGCAATTAGTGTTTTTTTAATTATATCAGGGGGATTTAATTGAACGAGGAACTCAAACACATACAAAAAATCCCATTATTCTTCTACAAGCTAACTAAGTCCCATATTTCCAATAAAATCATTATTCTTCCAGAAAAACTTCGACCTGAAAGTGTGTGTAGGAAGACTAGCCAACATTTTTCTTTTCCAGGCCATCATGTCCGGAGCCCGAGGTCCTTTTATATTTTTCTTTGGGAAGGGTTGGACTTACTTAGATAAATCACTACCGCTCATCTTCTTTTCTTTAGTGCAGAAAAATTCTTCTTTTTTCTTCTTTTTTTTTCTCTATTTTTCAGATCCTCCAAGCCCTCCCAAGATAGTCGGCTACGAGGAAGGCACTCCAATTAAATCTGGCGATTTCCAGAGATTCACCTGTGTTGCCATCGGTGGTAATCCTCTGGCAACTTTGCGGTGGTTCAAGCGGGATAGAGAGGTAGGATCTTATAAAATATTCAATTTGTAACTTGTCTTGTGTTTTTATTTGATTAAGTTTGCTGGGGGAGGATATATGATTAAAGTGTGGTCGTGTAGATATTGCATTCATCCTTGAACTATTTTAGAATTCGGGTCGTGTTTAAATTGTGGGGGAGCTCAGTGCATAGTTAGAGTTTTTCTACGGTTCAATAAGTAACACTGACTTTCGGTAAAAATGTTTGAATATAAGGTCTTATTACTGGGAATAATGTGTATATTGTAGAATGAGGTTGACAAATTATAAATTTAATGTCATACCAATATATTTAATGCAATTTAATAACATATGCATGTTTAAGTATTGTTGACTTTGTCTCAATGAATCACTGTGGTTATTTTTTCAGCCCGGCACTTCTCGCGCAGGATATGTCATACCCACCGCCTTACTTTTTTCAACGCTCCTTCTAAACTCTTTTTGGAAAATGGATGCCTTCTCGTGTAGCTGACTTTAAGGTCATATCCTACGAAGGGACTCAGCTTATAGGCGAATTCTAAATATATATTTTTGTTGGATATCGCCTTTTTGGATATGTCATACCCTGCTCGTGAATCACCGTTACAGTTCTGAATGCAAGAGCACGCTTTAAATCTTTCTTATGCTATAGCGCATAATTGTAGTTATGATGAAGAAATGTGATATTTAAGTAATTTAATAGATGCAGTGTTTAATAAATGTAGTACAACACTATTTTCGGATGAAGGTGGTGGTGGTTCGCGGTGAGGATGAGGAAGACTCAAATGATGAAGAGTATAATAGAAAGTATGATTCCTCCACTGAACTCGATCGAGATTTAAAAGAAGACAATGTTGAAAATATACGCTTGTGATAACCCCCTTGGGTCACACCTTGAACACCAAGATTAATTTGAGGCAAAGAACCACCAAAAGCCACTTTGAATAATAATAAAATAATTTCTTATCTGATAACAAATATTGGAATAATTTGCCTTTATATTTTTAAAGGATTGATTACTAATTTAGACAATTTTACCGGTACACGTACTCTTAATTGTCATTAACTTTTACTATGTATCTCAAACTGTTTAAAAAAATGATTGCTGGCTTATATCCAATAAGAGTTTAAAAATAAAAAAACTTAAAATTATCTCATTTAAATTTTTTTGAATTTAAAGAATAGAGATTAGTGGAAAAGGTTCCGTACAGATTCTACACACGCTTTATATGTTCACACACACAAAAAAAAAAAACTTGGGAATAATGTTTTTAAAAGACAATTGGTACAATCTTAATTTTACATGCTTTAAAAAATGATTGCTGGACCAATACACTCCTACATGTTTAAAAATACAACAATTGGAAAAATTATTATCTTCTACTTTCAACAATACATAATGCATAATTACACAGAAACAATGTAGTATTATAGAATCAAAATTTACGTAGATGCTTTCACTTAAATTATATTCCTTCAATCAAATCAAAATCCATGCGATGCTTTATTACAAAAAAATGTAAAATGTGTTTCCTTTATCAAATTAATCAAACCGAGTTTCATTTAATGCATTAAGACTCACTTGTCACCTATCAACCCATTCCCTAACGAACCCGGATTATGTTGATTCAGTAAAGGTCCAGACAGCAGAAATTGCTGACTCAACCTTATCCCCCAATCACCTTCCACCATAATCCGCTAAGCCTTCCGTCAATGTTACAACCTAACCTTCTTATCCTTCATTATTTTTTTCCAATATCGCTATGATGCTAAAGACATCGAAATCCCCCACCAAAACAAAGACATTCCGCCTCGCGGCCCCTAAAAGGCGCCATCGAACGTTTGACTGTATTATCCAAAGGCACGAAAAGCCAACTTTCGTCGTGACACAATGTTTTACAGCCTCCGAATGTTGTCCCGATTTTATGACCCAGAAATCTTTTATGACTTTCGAAAGTCTTGTTACGAACATTGGCGGGCATTGTCTTCGATTAAAACCATCTGTTGAGATTTTATTAGGGTCTTTTCCCCATCTATCGGCAGAAATTGATGCTTAAATTTTATCATCAGCGATGGCAGAGGTTTATGTTTTTATCGTTTATTCAAAGCTGCGGATTTATAATAAGTTTTAGAATGTGCGCGGAAGTGGAAGACGTCTTGTTCTTTAAAAGTCGAAATAAATTTACTGACTCGAAAATAAATTGGTGGAACTTGAGGTCTTGGGACCTTATTTTCGGAATGAATTAAGGGGAAAAGATTGTTGTAGTAGGCGGCGACTTTGATTGGTGGAATTCAAGATATTATTTTAGTTTCGAACGATTTATATGGTTCATTTAGTTTTATAGAAGAATGAAAAATTCTTATCCTTACAGGAAAAATGTTTTTTTTTATTGTTAATTTCTTATTTCACTTATTGTCAATTCCTAAGGAGAACTATATCGTTACTCGATATGTAAAGGATTTAATTTATGATCAGTTGAAATCTGATGGAACATTTATTTCTAAAACGATAGATACGTGTTTAAGAAATAAATAAATAAAATAAAATAAACGATAAATGCAAATTCAATTGAAATTTTCCCCCAAAAGCTCTTTTTGTCCTATTTTATTGAATAATTTTAAAATCAGTGGCCGTACACTGAAGTAGTGTAATCAGTGGCGTACCAGTGGCGTACAGGAAGGGAGAGGGAGGGGGCTAAAACCCCTTTCCCATAAACTAGCAAATTTTTAATGTTTTTCATAGAGATTGCTACTCTGTCTTTTCGTCAACATGTTTTTGGAATGTAACCCCCTATAAAAGATGTCTGTGTAAGCCACTTCTTGAAATAATTTCTAAAATATTTAGAAGAAATGTAATAAAATAAAAAGTTTTTAAGAGAGGATTTCATTTTCTTAAAAATTACAGTATTCAGTTTTGTATTGAAATATTTTTTTAAAAAAACACCCTTTTCAACATAATTGACTTAAATTGATAATTCTACTGATTTTTTTTTAATAAGCTATGTTTTTACACAGTAAAAATTTAATATTTAGTTACATTTCCACTATAATGGATGTAAACAACATGACAATAGTAAGTGAGTGTTTCTTAACAACACACTTAGGACACTAAAGACAGATCTAATTTTTGTGAGCATCGGCCAAGTGACGAGGACGACACCTGGGCTAGTTCCCCACTCAGCAGTGAAATTTAAATTTAAAAGTAAAAGCAAACACAAAACGTTCAATGCATTTTTGATTACAATAATAAATCATACATTTGATAATAAAATCCATTCATTTATTTAGTTACAAATCATTACAGAATTTAAGGCAGAAAAAAACAACAGAAACTTATCAAAGTATGTTAATACAAGTTTTATAAACAAAATAAATAGTATGCGTTTTCTGCACATACAATTAAGGTATTCTAAATTATTGCATTCATTTTCAAAATTTGTTACAAACTTTAAATTTTTCATTAATTAATTTTTTTTTTAAAGTTTGTTAATACAGTCGGACCTTTACATAACGAAGTCACTAAATCCCAGAAAAAAGTTCGTTATATAGAAAATTCGTTATATAGAGGTTCATTTTTAATATACTTTACTAGCTGCATGGCCCGGCGTTGCACGGGCTATCTCTACCTTTATAAATTTTCCCTTTCTTTCTCACAAAATCAGAACTTCTAATACTCCTTTTCAAAATGACTTCCACCCTTCCCCCTCTCCACCGCCTTGCCCAGCGTTGCTCGGGCTTTCTATTTTCCTCGTGACACCAGCATTTCTGTGCGTGTGTTTGTACGCGCACAATGTGAGTGATTTCTAAAATTATGTCAAAAAATTTCCCTTTTACGAAATTTGCTCCATTCCACTTATTTTTGATTTAAGACAGGTTTCTTTCCCCTCTCTATAGCCCGAAGACGGTTCTTTTTAGTGTAAAATTATTGTTCTATCTTCCCCTCCTTCTCACAGATAAGATATAGCTTCAAATTTCGATGTATGACTTATAAAAAAAAAGTATTGCGTTAGAATTAAAAAAATTATTAATGTGAAGCAATAATAAAAAGAAAACGATTCTGATGCTAAAAGTAAAGCTTTAAAAAGTAGCGTAATGCGCAATTGAAAGCTTCTGCCTCCTCAGTTCCGAACCAGGGAACTGCCGTTTCACAAAGCAGCCGATTTAACAATCGTGCCGTCGGTTCCTTTGGGGAAAGCATTGAATTGAGCTTTAAAATAAAGGTAAATTTTTTTCAATATCCATTTCATTTTTCGTTAAAGTAAAAGATTTTTTTTCGGGCTTCATTTTTAAGTTAATGCTTTCAAACTTCATATAAATAATAGACGATGTACTTTTTAACTAACAAAGAATACCTTTAGTAATGAAATAATAGAAATAATCCTTTAAAAAAAATATATTATTTATTAAAATAAAATTTCTATAAGTAATATATTAATAAAAGAAAAATTTACAGATATCTATTGAAACGATTGTTTTTGTAATCAAAAAGTATGAAACAAAAATAAAGAATGTAATTATAATTAATTAGTTATTACTGACATTTTAGGCAATTTTTTTCGTTTTATTTTGTAGCCACCGGAAAACCAAAAGTAAATTTTTTAAAAAAAAGAATAGTTTATGTATGGAACTGAAATTTTCAAAATTACAAAATTATTAGATCGTGTTTTAAAAATCTCTGAAAAAAAAAAGTTCCGAAAATATTTAAATAAATTGTAAAATAATTAAATTGAAAGAAAGATATTGTTTTTTAACCGTAATTTTTAAGATATTTTATCAATCTTTGTATAGATTACGTATAATGTTCTTCTACACGCGGAAAAAAAGAAAAAGCATGAACTTTTTTAGTGTAAAAATATTTTCAAGCGGAACAACTTATAATTCGTATTCAAAAAAAGAAACCGATTTCGACTCATTTTTTATTTAAAAAAAATTGTAAAATAATTAAATTGAAAGAAAGATATGTGTATAATTTTATTATATTAATTTTTAAATAAATTCATTTATATGCAAAGTTTCATTGTTTTGTAAAAACATATTTTTTCCGATATTCTCTGCAGATGGCGCCACGATGCCTCTTAATGCGTTTTAAGGTTTTTAATTAATATCTTTTTAACTAATTAGAATATCGGAATATAAATGGTCAAAACGGATTCCTCCGATCATTCCCAAAACTTTGATACCTTTTGCTAGTTTCTGCGTCTTGTGGTTCATGAGAAAATTGGACTATTTACCTACATAGATACGTTGTTTACCTACGAATTTTAATAGAGTAGATAAACCTCATAAAACAAATTTTAAATTCATAAGCACTATATATTAAAAAAAGTAATTATTCACACCTTTTTTAAATTAATATATGTTTATTTTATATATCTTACCCATTAAAATAGAAAGACTGCAAGGAATACAAGAAAGAAGAATATCGAAAAATTCACTGTATTTTCAATATTGAGAAAATATATATATACTAAAATTAATAGATTTTAAGAACATTTTATAGTTTAAAGCATTCAAGTAATATTAAACATATATGACTTTATAATTAGAACACGAGGGCACGGGCCAACTCCACTGAGGGGAAAGATCATATTGAAGATGTTTCTAGTAAACTGGGCAATGGGAGTTAAAGGTTGCACTTCTTGGACGAAACGTCCAGAACTCTATTGCTCTGGGCGATTTAGGAAGTAATAAAACCAGTTCAAGATTCATGATCACCATAAAATGCGTTAAAGAAAGAATAACTTGAAATTTTTTCAGAAATACTTTAAAAAAAGGGAGAACAAAAATTGAATCATAAAAGAAAAAGTTCGTTACATAGAAATGCACCTCGATATAGAGAGGTTATTTTACGAAGAAAGCCGTGAAATGTGCAAGGTTCCAGGAAAAAGTTCGCTATACAGAAAAAATTCGCAATATAGAGCTTCGACTGTACTTCCTTGATTAATCAACAGTCATTAAATTTCCTTACATCCTTTCCATGTAATTAATTTACACAATTCGCTTCCATGCAAATAACAAATAATTTTTACCTTTAAAATTATTTAAACGCGAAATAATGTATTTTTTTATCCCATTTTCAATCGACTCTCTATTGTACGCAATAAATGCTATATAAATAGTTAAAATGTTCCTAGCTTCTCAACTTAACTGCTTTTCTTTCGACACATTTTTCCATGTCAAAATATTTGTCTAAAATGCACTTGACGTTAACTTAAAGCTCATTTTTACTCAATAATAACTAAGAATCGAATAAATGCGCTGAAAAATGTCAGAGTAAATAAACTTGGAGAAAAAAAAGATGCAATAACAGAGCGACAGTTGCCTGGAGGAAAATATATCGGTTTTTCTTTCAATGCCTACATAATTTATGCTTAGCGTCAAGAATCTAATAACTTAACTGTGTAAAATGTGTTTTTTTATCTCTGTGTGTGTATTCTCTTGTCTTTTTAACATCTGAAACTGTTTATAGCTTAGGTCACCAATTTATTGAATTCGAGATGTTTACGTTCTATTTTTTTAATGTTTTCGGAAACTTATAATTCGATTTGAAAGCTGTGTTGTAAATGCGCAAGAAGAAACGTGTAAATATTTGTGTAAGTGATGTAACAAGAATAAAAAATTACTTTTATAGAGGATTTTATATTAGTTTTACCGAAAAACGTATAATCTTGATGTTTTTATATACAATGTAAATTAAGTTAGAAGAAAACAAAACTCTATGGTGACTTTGTTGAATTTAATTTGTTATATATTTTTTTTCTAGTTTTTTTAAAAATTTTGTGTTTAAGCATTTTTACTGATTATATTCCAAAACTGATCTTTTATAGAATGTAAAAAATGAATGGAATTTCTCGATAAATTATTAATAGAATTAACAATCTAAAATTAATTTTTCTCTTTTAAATAAATTAATTGTTGGCTATTTAAGTTTAATAAGAGTGAATGATTTACTACAATTAAAGTTTACATGACATTTATCTCAATTTGATAATAAGTAATTTATAAATTTACCGTTTTTATTTTTTGGTACAGTGATTCCTCAAAAAGAAGCTCTGATTTACTAACTTAAACCAGACGTCGGCAAACTATGGCACGTGCGCCACATGAAGCACACGGTACAATTCTCAGTGGCACTTTACGCTACTCTACAAATTCGTCAATTTTGTGTGGATAGAAGTAAATAAATTTGTAATGGAGCTTATTTGACAAATCATCTTCAGAAATATAGACACTTACGGAATTACGAAACAATCTGAAATTGTTATACTTAATAAATGAATGACTAATTTACAATTATACTACCCACACATGGCATTAATGTAACAACTATAATATATAAACATTTCTTGTGAACAAATCAATTTGAAGCCTTTTCCCTACAGATTTTACACATCAATAGTAAAGTTACAAAATAAAATTAAGTGAGGTTTATTTTTAATCGTACAGGCGAAAAAAGTATTTTTTAAACTATAGAAACAATCAATATAGTAAAAATATAACATTGCGCAAAACAAATTGATTATTCGTCTCATGTGTATGGTTTTCGTTTAATTTTATATCCTGTGTAAGAAAAAAATATATTGCTTATTTTTTTTTTAAAAACGTAGAATGCTATACTTAATTTATTCGTGCTAGACATACAGTGGACCACAAAAGTGCTCGTACACTCTCAATTTCCTATAAAATTTAATGTTTTCCACTTTTAAAAGTTAATGTACTGGAAATGTAATTTTTTTATGATATCTGCAACTTGTCCTTAATGGAATGACATATTCAATTTTTAAAAATTAATAATAAAAACTACTAAAAATTAATGCCACAAAAATCTTCGTACACATAAGCAAAATCTCAACGTAGCATTAAATATTGTATTTCCTTCCTAATTTGGTACTAAGTAGAATAACCCTTACAGTCCACAACCATTTTTACGCGTCTTGATGCAGATTTAACCAGTTTTTTGTAATTTCTGCATCGATTTTTCTCCATGCATCTGTGATTATTGTTTTTACTTTACATTATGTATTTACACACACGCACACGTGTCATCTCACATCACACACACGTGTTTTCTTTTTTTAAACTAAATTCTCACCATATATGTTCCACTGGAAAAATAAAGGGATTGAGGAGGTGTTTTCAGAATTTGGGGACAATCAGTTATAGAGACAATAGCGGCGTACATTGAGAACAGTGCGCTTGACGTCATTATCCTATTAAAAAATGAAGTCGTCTCCAATACCCAAATTTTGAGTGGATAATTTAAAATGTATCTTTAAAATATTTAAATAGAACTCATGATTCACAATACCATAAAAAATACTAAATTACATAATTCTGAGACCAATTTACATCCCCACGCAAGAACACTTCCACCTCCATAGTTCATTGATCCAACTAGATTCTCGGAAAAGTTTCAGAAAATACAAAATTGACAACAAATTGACTGGGATGACTGAAAATTCCACGGTTTTGGTTTCGATGGGCATATAATAGTCTGTAATTGAAAAAATGATTAATTTATGTGGAACAAGAGCTCCTCCACTTCCATGCTTCAGCATGGAAGTGGAGGAGTTCTTGCGTGTGGGTGCAATTTGGCTTCAGGATTAGGTAATTTGGTATTTTTTATGGCATTGAGAAACATAAGCTCTATTTAAATATTTTAAAGAGAAGTTTTAAATTATTCACCAAAAATTTGAATATTGGAGACGATTTCATTTTTTAACAGGATAATGACGCCAAGCGCTCTGCTCTCAATGTACGCCGCTAATGTTTCTATAACTATCCCCAAATTCTGAAAACCTCTCCAAAATCACTTTATTTAGCCAAGTAGAACATATTTGATGAGAGTTTGATTTTAAAAAAGAAAACACATGGTATAAAAACACATAATATGAAGTAAAAACAATAACCACCGAAGAATGGGAGAAAATCGATGCAGAAATTACACAAAATTGATGAAACTATACCAAGACGTTTAAAAGTTGTTGTGGACACTTAAAGATATCCTACTAAGTACTAAATTAAGAAATAAATATAATATTTAAAGTTATGTTGAGAGATATTTTTGTTAAGTGTACGAAGATTTTTGTGGCGTAAATTTTTAGTAGCTTTTTGATTATTAATTTTTAAAATAAATAGTTATACTCTATTTTTTAAAAAATTATTATATCATTCCATTAAGAACAAGTTACAGATAATTCAATATATATATATATATATATATATATATATATATATATATATATATATATATATATATATATATATATATATATATATTATTCGAAAAGATTAAATTTTATAGGAAATTGCAAGTGTCCGAACACTTTTGTGGTTCACTGTATATTATTCATTTAAAATACTAAATATATGCTCTAGTTAAGAATTTCCTGTAGGATTACATTTTTTTTTATTTTGTGATGAGAATTTTTCGTTTAATGATAGTGTGTTTTTTAAGCTTTATACGTAAAATTATTTTTAAGAATTTGTTGTTATTGAATGAAGCAAATAATTTTGCACGAGTATTTTTATCACTCCCATCGCATTTGCATTAATCTTGAAAATAAATTTTGAATTACTAAACTACGATAGAGAATAAATTTTCCTCAAATGCTTCACTATAACTCTGGTTAAGTAAAAAGAATATCTGGAAGCAGTTTATACACTAAAAATATTAACAGTTTTGAAGTGATTGACTACTTCTAAAACGCAATTGATTTTATCCAGTAAAAAAAATAATTCTCTCTTAAACCTTAATTTTGTATGTATTATTTTTACGTTATGTTACCGTGTACAGTTTTAATGTTAATTGTATAAGGAGAATCAAAGTATTGAAAATGCTGCCTTACGAAACAAAAAAAAATATTTAAATTTCATTTAATTGATTAAGAAAATATATACATACGTTGTTTCAAATATGAACTGCAATAAAACAGACAACAATGGTTAGGAAATAATTAATAGTTCCGTAAAAAAAAAATTCATCAAAAATAAGGAATGATCTCAACTATTTTAAAAACTATATTTCATTTTTTATCTACATTTTTACTCCGTTTAATTAATTATTTAAACTCGAAAAGAAATAATTTGAAAAGTAAGTTTCAGGCTCTTTGCATTCAGTTTAATGTCAAAAAGAGCATTTAGTTTCAAATCTGAAGGGGAAAGTATTTTCATGTATTCATTACTATTTTTCGACAAGAAATAAAAATTGTAGAGACTTTCAACAAGTAATTGTGTGCATATATACAGATATAATAAGCATGTAACATGCTCTACATGTTTAAATGCAATATGCGAAGATAATTAAGCATTTTTATTTAAATCATTTTTTATTGAAACTATTTTTTTTAACTGAAGTAAATTTTTAAATGTGAAACTGATGTATAAACAGCTTTTTTCAAAAAAGGATTTTCAGAAATCATAATATTTATTTCTTTATATATATTTTTTTCTTTTACGTTAAATCAATCCTCGGTTTAACACTTTCTACCCCTTAACGATTCCTTCGATCTATTTATCCAGTTTTTTCAACGTTTTTGTCGATTTAATGATCGCTACTGCTAGGATTCTGTCTTTCGATTCCCATCTTGTTTTGTTTCTTTCTCGATAATCACCAATGATTTTTAAATTCCGAGCTAACTTCAAGTTGGCAACTTTTCCTCCTGGAGAATTAATTTGTATTACTCAACTTCGCCGTAATATTTTTATTTATGTGTTACATAAACCGAAATAATAAGCCGTTAAATAAGTAATTAAAATAATTTTCTAAGATTTTCCAAATTTTGTTATTTATTTGCAAAAAATTTAGCGCATTTAAATTAAAAATATTTGCAACTTAATTTCACAAGAGGGAGCTGATGTGCTTTTATTTTTTCTTCTCATGTGGGGAAAAATGCTCGAATTCTTTTGTTTTCAGTGCTATTTTTGCTTATATTAATATTACGAGAATGCGATTGTGTAAATATTGTTCGTGATTAAAAATAAGGAAATTAAACATAGAAGACAGAAATGTCATCGATGTCTTAGGATAAAAATCCGGCATCCATAACAGAAATAACCTTTGAAATTATGCAAATTTTATGTTCGAATCTTGATATTATTTCCTAATTAAAGAATAAGTAAATGTATTTAATAGAATATTGATTTGGAGATTTTTGTTTATTGCATTGTTAATATTTACATCAAAAATTATTCAACTTTCACAAATACATATACATGTTTATCAATGTTTTATTCAATTCCTACTATTAACTCACACTATCTATATATTTATCTTGGTGGAATTTTCAATCGTTAATAAATTACATTTTAAAGTTCTTGGTTGAGCTGAAATTTTATATGCATGATTATTTTGGATGACAATACAATAATTTAATTATAATTAATAAAATCAATTAATTAAAACTAATTATTTAAAGAATTACAAATACAACTACGTTGGCGACTTAGCGACCATTTTGATTACTTGTGTCAAAACTTGAAAAGTTTTTTTTCCTCACGTTTTAAAGCATTCAGGTGAGCTGAAATTTTACAGACAGGATTGTTTTGGATGCCAATACGATACTTTAATGATAATTAATAAAATTTAATTACCACTGAATGTTGTGATTCTGTCCTATCTATACACATATTTATATTAATTGTAACTATTTATTAAAAAGTAGCTAAAATAAAATTTTTCTTTATTGATCTAAGTAGGAATTGACTTAATTTTCTTTTAAATTACTTGTTCAATTCCTACTATTAGTTTACACTCTCCCTATATATATTTATTTATAAATATATATATGTAGTTCAAATTTTGAATCGTTAATAAAAGTTTTATTCATCCACTCAAGTTCAAACACATTTTTTTAAACTTATAATTTTTTCAAATATTAATTCGTTAATTAATGAATAAATAGCAACAAACAAAAATAATTGTCCAACACCATATATACAAAGCAAAATCACCCGTTGTGTTGAAGTGCAATGGATACCGCGCGTTGGACTTCTAATCCAAAGGTCGTGAGTACGAATCCTACCTGGGATGGCCTAATTTCTGAGAATGTGATTTATGAATAAATAAATAGTAACAAACAAAAATAATAGTCCAACACCATATATAGAAAAGAAAACTGCTTTCTATTTTGCACTTAATAATTGTAATTCTGTCATATATATATACATATTTATATTAATTGTAATTATTTTAAAAAAAAAAAGAAATTAAAATAAGATTTTTCTTTGTTGACATAGTAGGAATTGACTTTAATTTTTTTTATGTTACTTGTTTTTATTAAGTGTTAACCATTGATGAATTTCAAATAACATTTTTCTGTTATGACAAGAACAGAAAATGTAATTTTCTTTTTCTATATTTTCAGGTTCGAGCTATTACAAGCATCAGTGGTAGCGGGGTTTTTAGTGAATTAGTGTTAAGAGCGGATGCCAGTGATAACGGAGCTGTGTATCGGTGCGAGGCGACCAATTCCGCCACTGAAAAACCTCTGATAACAAAAATAAAGCTAACTGTTCATTGTAGGTTTCTTATAATTTATTTTTAAATTTTAAGTAGTTATTTTCAGCAATTCTTGTTTAGTTTTCCCCGTGTTATTTTTCGAGATTTGAAGTCGAACATTCAATACAAGTATCTTTCTTGTTAGAAATATTTTGTTTCATGAAAGTATTGCCAAAAATACTTCATAATGCATTTTTATCCGTAAAAAATTTTAATTCTGTTAATTTGTTAGTAAATTTGTGTTTCTTATAACTTCCTTTCTAATGTCTCTAAAATTTATTGCTGTACTTTTGTCTCGCTTCAGCAATATACAGGGTGGAACATAAGCCCCTGACTTATTCTAAAATTTAATATAACATTAACTATTTGATTTATCAGAGTATTGTTTACATCAAAATGTTTCCCATGATAAATAAAAAAAATTGTTTTTGTAATTAAGATAATAGTTTTGACTTTCCCATAGATGGTTTGCATTGCATAAACAGCAAAACAAACTGTATATATCCATAAGTGATCCTGTTTATTTCATGAACAATTCTAACAGTGTAGAGGGATACTGAGTACGTTCATTTGTGGTTTGAGCTACAATTTGTGCACGCATTAAAGTACCGTAATTTGAGGCCTTATATAAATTATATGTACTTGTATTAGAGTTGTATATATGCTTCAACAAAACGAATGTGCTGACGTTTTGTATTCTACTGGTTTTTACAATACAGTGCTATCTATGCACACAATTCGAAATTATACTTTTTATTTCTAACAATAAAAATTTTAATCACGGGAATCATTTTGGTTCCATTTTCGCACTCTCATAAGTTAATTATTTAAATTTATATTATGTTTTAAAATGTGAGAGGGGCTTTTGCCCCCTACCACTTGCATATATTTTCAATAAACTTGATCAAAAATAAAAGTAAACGTTTTTTCGATTCCAGAAAATCTGATCCAATTTTGGAAGTGATTCGATAAAAGCGGAAATATGCTTCATAATTCTATCATGCACATTTAAATGAAAACTGAAATAAAATTACATTCATACAAATAGAAATATAACTTAAAATTTGTTAAATTGGCTTTTTTTTCTTTTTTTTAGAGAAATTAAAACCTTTCTTCCTTAAAAAACAATTATGAATAAATCAATAGTGCCCGTTTTCTAGTTCCATTACCACGTTACACGATGGATTTCACATAAGGAACTCAGCAACAAGCAGTCTGTAGAAATATTAGATCCAAACCTATCAACATTTCAGTTATGTGTTTGTGTTACTATAACTTCTAAAACAATGTAGTATCGTTTCATAATAGAAATAAATGATTAGCGAAAGTGCTTTATAAACATTGAAGTATTTTATTAGCCTTTCTGATTGGTTGCATAGATTGAACCAGATTGCTCACGCTTCATGGTGAATTCAGTTTAAAATACTAGCTGTCGAGAAATGAACTATTGAATCAATCTAAATTATTGTAAGGGGTGGTCAAATGTTTATATTATCAATGCATAACGATGAGAAAGCCTAATGCTTTAAAATTGTTTCATGAATTTATGAATGAAAGATAATATTGCAAAATTTAATTTTGTTGAATGGCATTGTTTTCATCATTAAAATTGCATTTTTGCCGCTGATCAATATAATTCGTTTTTAAAAGCTCGATATCTACTTCAGTCTGCGTGCTTACTTGGATTAAAATGTTTTCTCTATTATAAATGGGCTTAATTTATGTGACGTCACAGTCATGATAAATGAAATCACTCGTTTTTTCCTAATGAATTTCATAAGCGTAATTGTTGCCAACTTTTGCTTTTTACTAAAACTTTCTTTTAAAAAAAGTACATACTGTCAACGGTGTAATCACATGTTACCAGCCAATCAGTTCAAAAAATCATATGACATCATAGTCACATGATAAATGCAGTACGCGTTTCTAGCCAATTAGTTCATACGCTTCGTTGTTGCCAACTAATGCTTTTTACTGAAACTTTCTTCTAAAAAAAGTACATAACTGTCAATAATAATGACGGATATAAGTTAACAAAATGTGTTGTTTACCTTCAAATGGTCTTGTTTGAACAATAGATATAAAATAGTATCGCTAACATAGAGCGAATGGCCCGTACAGCCTCTTTCAATTCTTTGTTTTTTCATTCTCCCGCGTAAACAATAATATACACTTTATAATTTAAATAGCGTCATTTAGTGGCCTACACGAACCCTAACAAAATAATCTTTATAAAAAAAACACGTATTATATAAGATTTTTTTTTCAATTTTGATAAACATTTTGAAGAATCTTAATATATGAATATTTAATAAACTATCGGACTCGAAATTTTATTTAAATTTTAAAAGTAAAACAAGAAGTGCGCATGTCTAAAGTCGGTTTTGAAATCAAAGCTGACCACGTGATTGCATTATCAAACGACTGTCATAAATTGAACTCAGTGTTAACAAGGTACTGATAAGAAGAATCTCTATTTTGCAGCTTTTTCTTAGCCCCATAGACGAAAACCTTAAAAATGATTGTATTCATTTCACTGAATGTTTTTACCCATGTTATTTCTTTAAAAATGCAAATATTTAATTTATAATATTAAACAATTTTTAGCACGTACAAAAAACCCACAAAATTATTTGCATTGTGGGCACCTAAAATTATTTTTTAAAAAAATCAACCAATCATTCAGACATTAGAGGATATTTTAAATTCCTAATACATAATTATCCATACCATAATAACGATTTTAAATTTTGCAAAATAAAGGCGTATATTAATAGTCTTAACTTTTCACAAGCTTCCACGTCACCTTAAAACTGTTGTATTGTCTAATTAATTCATTAATGTTGTCAAAATCTCGTGAAAGCTGCAAATAAACCTCACTATGTCCCCTTTACGGATAATAATCAATAATTAGTTCTTGTGCCAAAGACTTAATTTGGTAAAGAGGCTTATTTCCATCCCTGTGGAGTGACATAAGGAGACTCGTTGCCAAAGAATGTAGAGCTTCCTTATCTCAGGAGTGTCTCTACATAGATTGAGTCGTTCGCAAATAAGCATGATTAAAGAGTCACGAAGAAGTGTAAATCAATCAGAAGAAGTACATCCAAGGTTCAATCTCTCAAATGGAGTTTTGAATTCCCATACTTATCTGTGTTTTCGGATTTAATTTAATTGATTGAAACGGAATATTGGCTGTGTTTCCTTGTATTTTTGAATTAGCCACACAAGGAGTTTACTTCATTACTAGACTTCATTAAATATAGAGGGATATATTAGATATGTGAAAATTGAAATGAATTATGCGTTAGTACATGCAGAAAGTTATCGAATGATATTAAAATTTAAGAGGGGCATATTTTTAGTGTAAAATTGCAAATATTTTTCATTTGAATAATTTATTAGTTTGGTTCTCATATAATAAATTCAAGTATTATGAATTTATATAGCATTGAAATGGGAATATATTCTCTCACAATATTGATGACGTCAAGAGAGAACATTGAACTTATCAAACTTGTATATGAAATAAATACACTTAAAACAATATGTTCTGGAGTTACTCACTCATTTATCAACAAAATGGTACATATTTTTCTGCTCTTTAATATAAGAAGAATAGAAAATAAATATCACACGAGCTCAAATTTATCACAGAAATATGTTATATTTTACTATAAAAAAGCTTAAATATGAGATAAGACACAAATAATATGAGCATTGTCTAAAAATTATGGAACGCTTTGGCAAAGCTAAATGAAAACGAAACATTAACACAAATACTTTATTTGCAACATCTCTGTACTTTATACTATATTTTAGTGTAACTGCCATAACTGTATAGAAACTTATTGTACCGTAGGATCAATTTTTGAATACCGATGTTATAAAGTCTCCAAACATTTGATCTAGGATGTCACTCCTTGTTTAAAGTTTTCATCATTTACAAGCTGTTTCACATTCAAATATTAATTAAGTTTCGAAAATAAATTAAAATAACTTGGTGCCAAATTAGGACTGTAAGGAGGAGATTCAAAAATTTCTCACTTGAGATGTTGAAATTATCTCTGTATTCGTGCTGATGCGGGAGGCCGAGCATTTTCTTGAATCACAAATACTCTTGAAGTCAACATTGTTTCCTCTTATTTGAATAACTCATCTAAGGCACATTGATTAAAGCACTTCCCATTTCGTGGGATTTTCGATGGGAGCAAACAGCCGCGGTAGCCGAGTGGTCAAGGTATCGGATCGTAGCTGGCCTTGTCACGAGTTCGAGTCCAGTTCCACAAAAGACCCGCCGTGTAGGGTAGGGATGCCCGTTAAATTTGTCAAGAGCTCAAATTTCCTCCCGTTGGTGTGGTAGTTAGAAGTGGGAGGTACCAGCTCAAGTTTCGTCCACGTCATTCGACCATGATTCAAAATTACGCGGTCCGTTGCCAAAAGTCCTGGTGTAGCTGAACAGTGCGACGTTGATATTCACTCACTCACTCGATGGGAACATATACTTTGAAATGCTGCAGAATAAAGATGCATGACCGTGGAGCAACAAAACTTGGTTCACAATGAAGCGAGGGGTGGAACTGTGTGTGTGTGACTGAGAGGCGCGTGTGTTCGCGGTGATGGTTCGGACATGATGCACAATTGTTCTTTACTTTACGGACGGCACTCGAATTTCACAACAGAAGACTGATATAAGCATGGATTTAAGCCATCTATTTTTATTTTTCTATTTTTGAAAGTGTTACATTGAAAATCGTATGACATTTAAACTGTCAGAAATGCACTGTTGTAAAAAACAGTACAGCATGTGTATAGAAGAAAAAAATTATATGCTATAGCATAACAACATATATTATGGATAGAAATTTGCAAAAAAAAAATAATAAAAACAAATTTATATCTTGCTTTAAAATGTTAATTTTACTCTAATCAAACAAAACAGGAGGGACAATTTTTTCTGTTTTCATAGTAATATTTCATTTTTCTGATATAGCTTCCAAACAGAAATCAATGTTATCCCGCTAAAGATACAAATTTATGTAAAGTTTAAATAAATTAAGTTAATTCTCTCTCTCTCTCTCTCTCTCAATACGATTTCATAAAAGTGTGGAGACCCCCCTGGGTCTCACCCTGGACACCAAGATTAATTTGAGGCAAAGAACCACCAAGAGGCATTTTGTATAATAATAAGTATTATTTATTATTTCAAGTCTCAAAAAAACTCTAATAACATATAATACTTTTATGTTACGTCAAGTAAAGGAATTTACCTTTTTATATTAAATTAAATTACGAATTATGCAACTAATTAATAATTACGCTCTAGATCAAGTAAGGTCTACCAAAATAGGAGGTCCGAGAAATACACGTACTCGAATTATTAACTTTCATTAACTTTAACTAATTTGACTAAACTAATTCTTATTCTAAGCGTACATAAATTATATTTACCGCTGGTTATATAAGCTTTCTCGTTCTTCAATAGAATAGCAGTACGACGTCTTCACTATCTTAATATCCTGGAATCCTCTAAGATTGAGGTTACTGTTGCTGGCTCAATAGCCTTCCTCATCATGACTGCTAGCTTAAAACGCTTGACTTAAATACCTTACTTTGCATATACCGTTTATCTTCTTGGAGTTGATTAAAAATATATACGCGAATTTATATTCCCCAAAAAGACGCCTAAGAAGATTAGTGGAAATGTTCCGTACAGATTCGTCACAAAATCATTTATTACTTTAAAATTTTTTAGTTTATAAAGATTTGTATTCTATTCGAAATCATCATTCCATGATTCACTTAAAGGATATTTAATCACTTAATATCAAATAATCAAATAAAACTGTAGATCAGTGTTTCCCAAACTGTGGGGCGCCCCCTAGGAGAACGTATTAATTCTACGAAGGGGGCGCGAGCATATTGAAAAATCAAAAACAAACGATTACTTTAAAAAAAATTAGGTTACTGAATGTAAATAAAATTAACATTTACACCGATATAATACGCTTATGAATGTATCATTAGAGCACAATGTATTTTAGAATTAGTTTATCAAAACTCAGTTAAGAACAAATTTAATAATTACCAGCGACTCCATGGGCTTATCACATATAAAATTATATACAAAAATTAACACTTGTCTTGATAATTTGTACGGTTTACAGATAATCCCTTCACTGTCGATTAAAAGTTACGCGATTCGTTTCCCAATGTCTTCGTTTTTCACGTAGGGATTCCATATATTGGGGGGAGAATAAGGAAAGGAAATAAGGAAAAGGAAATCCTCTGCTATAAGTAAATCCTTTTCAAATACGGTGAAGCCCCTTTTATTGCATTCCAAAGCCTTCGGAATAATTTTATGGAAAGCAGTGCACAAAAAAGATCGTACTTCGGAAAGACGTATATATACGTCCGGGGTATTTAACGCACGGGCTGAGCGAGACGTATATATTTACCGGTGGCTCTTAAGAGGTTAAAGTCGTATTGTAGCTATAGCATCAAAGTATAGTATTATTGAAGTGAATGCATAGTTATTTGTATGGGGGCGCGATGAAAATTGTGATTGAATATCGGGTCGCAAATATTGAAAGTTTGAGAAGTACAGCAGATAAAACCATACGTTTTAAAAATTTTCTATCAGAAACCATATTATATATTTCTTACATGCAGATTGAACAACTTAAAAATCGATATAATTTGCATCTGATTCCTTAAAATTATTGAAAATAAACTGTACGACATTATGATCCAAATTGTTTCGAAATCTAATTGATATTTTAGAAAAAAATTTTTTTTAAATTTTAATATTTGTGTTGAAAGAATTTAAATTGGAAAATAGCATATCTTAATTTTTCCCGTCAAAGAGAGGCGCAACGTGATCGAAAAGTAGAAATCAGATCTCGAAAATATTTCTTTACCCCAATGACAACAATATAATGCATTATATGTTCAGAAATGATTCGTTAATTGCTTTAAATGGTGAGTGGAATTTGAAAATATAGTTAATTCTGACAACTATTTTTTCCATCCTTCAATATAATGTTAATTTGTTCTCCATAATTAACTCTCTGGTTCTTCTTTTTCAGTTCCACCATCATCAGTTACAATCAAAATAACACCGAACAAACCTAGATCTGGGGAACTGGTAATTTTATTTTTTAATAATATTTCTTTTTCTATCTCTATACTTTGTTAGCCATTCAGAATACTTTGTAACCATTGTTAATGTATGTAAAGTAGAAAATAATCTTAGTATGTAAGTTGTTCAAAACACTTGAGTACGATAATTGTCAAGAATAATTATTCTTGAGGATTATTTTTCATAAAATAGATAAGAAAGTCACTAGGGCTCAATTAAATGAATCTTTCCTTGGTAGTAGGGCATTTATTCTCAGTAAGGATAGATGTTTCAAGATTTAATCTAATTTAATTGCTGTAGTATCATTATGATGAAACATAACAGAAGTTAGACTTATCGTATATTATTTACTTGTTTATTTAAAAACTACAGAGAAGTTTCCTATTTAAATTTAGAAAATAAACTTACCTTTCTAACTACGTTTAAGGAATTTTAAGTGTAACAAGCCAATGTTTGTAAATTATTGGGAAAAAAAACCATTTCTATGAGAATTTTAATTTACTATTTTAAATTCAGAAATTTCGTAATAAAATTCCCCCTTTAATTAAAATCTAGTAGCTATTAAATTATTAATTTTAAGTAAATATTGTTTAACATGGTTCATTGAAATAATATCTTACATTTTTAAGCATTTGGAAGTTGCATACTGGAATTTGCTTTCAGAATATTTGACCATTTTAGAATAGGCAGAAACAATAAATAGGGAAATTAAGGAGAACATAAGACAAATCTTTTTTACCCAATTATTTACAGTATGGTGCGTTTTTCAAAGTTCTCTTAATTTCCTTTCATATATTTTAAAATACAGTATGCCTCGTGAAACATTGTACATAGAGTGTTAAATGACCAAATTCTGTTCCATTCATCTGTTCACATTTGAAAATAATTTACTATAAGCTCTTAGTGTGTGTATACACTGAGAGATATTTTTTTGAAAATCATAAAAATTTCTGCAAATCACGCATATTTTCATTATTCGTTCATTTCTACATGCGTGGTATTTATTATTTTTCAGCAAATACAGTACAGTAGAAACATGCGTATACAGTGATGGTTGTTGTAAAGTTCCTATGAATGTTTCGGGGGAGGGGTAGAAAATAGCAGCAATGTGACAATTTACTTCTAGAAAATGTTCCCAACTTTAGAAATTTTTTTCCCATATTTCTAGTGAGAATTACTCTTAATGTTGAATCTATAAATTTTAAAAGCATCAAATACTGATTCTCCAAAGTCAGGATGGAAAATATCGAGATGTATAAATGTATGTATATGCAACCTTCAGAGTTAAGTATTTTACAATCATGATTTATTTTCTATAATTTCTCTTCTAAAGAAATACATAAATTATGTGTTAAAAACGAAAGTTGGTATCCCATATAAAACACACGCTTAACCCTACTTAACTGCCCTAAGTCATTGAGTGCTTTAGAAAACATAGTTTTCCATTTTGGTCTACTGACTATATATATTTTGATTTGTTGTTCTCGGTTTATGGTTTCAGAATTTCGACTTTTGATACTTAATTTGACCATCATTCCATATGTGTATTATTTTTTATGTAGAGTATATATAAAGAGAGAGAGAGAGAATTGTAATAGTAATCATTTATTTAGTCATTTATGATACATACAGTTAGAAAAGAAATTTCATATAATTTACATAATTTGTTTTTTTAATATTTTGAAACTGCTCCTTTCCCCTTAAATTTCATTTTCTGACTATAATTTTCGAGTCTTCAAGCCCAGGTCGCCATATTTTATATTTGCTAAATAAAATTTTGCCAACAAGTTCTCTGAACTTTGCTTTTTATTTTAAAAAATTGCCAGTCGTTCTTGTCAGTATTTCGAAATTTTAATCATGTGAATATTTATTTTTCACAGGTGAGCATAGTGTGCGATTCTGGGAGCAGCAACCCTGAATCCACTTTGCATTGGTGGCGAAATGGGGAGGTGTATTCGGGATACGACAGTGAATTGACGAATGCAATCTACGGCGGTAAATCCACCCACAGTCGAATAGAGTTCAAAGCTTTCGCTAAAGATGACGAAGCTATCTTCACCTGTCAGGCAACCAATAATGTTCTGCAGAGGAGTGTGCACGACAGCGTTACTCTCAGGGTTTTCTGTAAGTCTTTCCCACAGAATTTTATTTTCTGCTTCTTGAAGTTGAGCAATTTGAAAAATATTTATATTAGCACCCTTTGGATGTGCATATTCATGTTTTGTCTTCTGCTTTTATTCTTTGACCAATGGCAATTTTTTTTTTTTGCTTAGTGTTGAAAAATAGAGTCGAAACCGTTTTTTTTTTAAAGTCCAGATAGTAAATTTGTCTGGTAATAATGTTACTCAAGGGCATCATTATTGTATACAGTCAAGCATATTTTTACATTTGTATTAACTATTTTTCCCTTTGACTGAAATAATCAAATGAGAGTTCCATATTTTCTCTTATACTTTAATACGATGAGATATAACAATGATAAAATATTTGCTAATATTCATGTTACTTTAAGAATGTTGTATGCATATGCTGTTGACTGAATTACATGTTTAAATTAAATACTAACAGCGTAAACTTATGATAACATTCATACACCATACTGTCTGAAAAAGTGATATGAAAGTGAACTGTGTTCATTAATAACTGTCAAAATAGCTTGTATATTCGATTTCGATTGCATCAATTCTTAAATAAATATATAAGAATGTTTCAATAATTTGATTATCTATACATTGTAAACTGAAAAGGTTTAATTCGTTTCTTATAATAAATTTGTAGTCTTCAAATTAGCATTTAATCATGATAAATAACAGCCTAACATATGTTTTACAAAAAAATAACATTATGAACATTAAATCAGAAATATTTCATTTTTGTTTTACCACAGAAATGCTTTAAGGTATATGGGAATGTTCCGAACCGTGATTTTGTAAAAGCGTATAAATGAATATTTTTATGATATTTAATCTCACTTGAATTAGAATATACATATAAAGCTGCTTAAAGATTATTATTATAATAAAGAGTTATTTAAATGCAATTGTTTCACAAAAATGAAGGAAAAAATAACTATTTTCCGTTTATGAAAAATTCTTCTGTAATATTTTTTCCAATATATAGCTGTGCAGAGTTTAAACTAGGGTTTTTAAAATATATAATTTAGAAGTGGATTTATTCATATTTTAATACATCATAGTAGAGAAGTTTAAACAAATTAAAACGTTGATTATCATTTCAATTGATAGTAAATGAAAATAAAGTGATTTTTTTAAAATCCCAGTTCAAGCTCTATAGAGATGTCTATATACCGGAAAAGTAGTTTTATTATACTTGTAGAAGCATTTTAGATAAAAAGAGAATGTTTTAAAAAAGCTTCATTTTTTTGCAATTATTCAGAAAAAAATGACTTAAATATGTGTTTATTGAAAAAAATATTCTTAAAGCAATTTAATATACATTATAATTCAAGTGACTTTAAACATAAAAAAATTATTCCTATATACGCTTTAGAAAAATTACGATTCCGATCGTAGTAAATAACCTCAAATCTACAATTCACCAAAAAAAAAAAATTATCATCGTATTCACGAGGAATTTGGCAAGATAAAATGCATAATTTCACGAGAAGCAATCATTGCCTGATAAAGTATACGATGTTGTTAAAATTAGGAAGATAATTAAGACTGTGCACTGTGCAATTTCCTTCATTCCACTGAAAATATATGAGCTCCTCAAACACACCACAAGCATCTGTTTCTCGCCCTTTTACACATGCTTCATTAAACAAGCAATGTAAGCAATGGTTCTGTGAGTCATTAAGAATCCCACAAAATGTAACAATCCTTATCGCATGTAACCTTACACGAAACATTTGTTACCATTTTTTCGAACTTCCCTGGCCCATCAAACACCTCAACCACAGACCTCAAAACCATTAGCCAGACCGTTATGAATACCAAAATCAATCACCCGACGTACCATTCCGACAAACGAAAATGAATGATAAATGCCCGTACACGAAAAATGCATATTCCAACTCCCTCCCCATTGTCTTTTTTCCCTATTATTATTATTTATTCCCTACCCACGAACAGGCACGCACCTTACCACTATGTCGTTATCTCGCACCCAATTCCTAATACGTCTGCAAACAAACACGCTCCAACCAATCCATCAACAATCCTGCAGTCGTTAACTCTTCCAGAAATCTCCAGAGAGGGCCTTAATTTGAAAATCTTCTTTATTCTGTTTTTTATTCTTTCTTTGTAGTCAAACCGGAGTTCCTGGTGGCGAGCTTGGAAAAATTTGATGTGGTCGAGGGGGAGACCCTGATCGTTAATTTGACGGCAAGAGCCAACCCCGCTGTGATGTCTTATTCTTGGAGAAAGGGACTCGTCTCGCCCATTCCTTCTTCACCATCCCGGGGAGGAGGGGAGGACAAGATCAATCTTCGAGTCACTTCCAGGGGACCCCTGCTGGAAATCAAAGATTCACGGCGGGAGGATGCGGGGCAGTATGAATGCGAGGCAACCAATTCAGAAGGAACTGGTCAGACGATCGTTGTGGTAAATGTTCTGTGTAAGTGATTTTTTTTGATGAAATTGTAGAAATTATTTTATTGTTCGTTTTTCTGAGAGTGAAAAGGGTGCTGGGGTTCGTGATGGAATTCTTCTGTTTCAATCTTGTTTTACTTTGCTTGTTTGTTTGGAAACTGGTTTTAAAATTATCAACTTAAAAATATCTTTCGTTATGATTTGAGTAGTTTTATATGGTTATACTGTAAATCGGCTGACAGAGCATTCCAATTGAACGAATTCATAAAAAATTATTTATAAGATATTGAATTATAATGTAGCATTGATTAAAGTTATTTTAAGTTCCTTGCACAAGGTTTAAAATTGTGCTGATGTTCTTTAAATTTATTCACAAGTGTAATGAAGACTTAGTTTGGGATAAGATTACATTGATTAGATGAAACAGATATTTAGGAAAGAAGAAATTTTCACACACACAAATAAAAAACATATTTATATAAATGTATTAAATGTCATTAAAATCCTAAAAAATTACTGTCGGAATTTTTGAATGAGCAAAATCTATTTGGTGTGTTTTATATAATGTTTTCGTTTGAGGGGGGAAAGTATTTTTACTTTGAAAGATTATTCATAATTTGAAAAAGGTAAATACAGAAAATATTTCAATGTTTATACAAAAATTTGCAACATACACTGCTGGCCAATAAAATTAAACTTACATAAATTATGCATTATTCGCACATTAAATGATGCGATGAACGTCAAACTCATATGAATTAAAGTAGAGGTTGGGATATAAATGAAAATGATTAGTATTTCAGCACATTTAGGCGAAGCAGAAGGGAGAAACAATACCTGAAGCACCGCATAAAAGAAGATTTGTGTAGTAGATTTCTCATTCGGGAAGCGTTTTATTAGGTTGTAATTTGTACAAAATATGGTGTTATGCCTCGAATAAGAAAGAATTCTTACCAGCATGTGTTGGAATTCGATAGAGGCAGGATTGTTGCCTATTGCTAAGAGAATTATTGTTTCGTGATATCGTCTTTCGCACTGGTCGAATTCCTACCAATGGCCAGGAGTGTATATTAAAATGGGATTACGTTCTGGAAAATCGAATGTTAATTGGAAAAATCGAAAATTGCAGTCATTTATTTTAAATTGCTTGATGTACTTGAGTGACAGAAATTAAAACAATAACTGAAATATTAGTTTTATTTGTGATTAAACATTTAACACAATAATAAATAAAAGTTTAAAGTAATCTTATCTTTTACAAAACTATTTTTAATTAAAAAGTGTTAACTACTAATATAAACGACTGTTTTATTTGGTTCATAGAGCAGATTAAAAATTTTAAGCTAAAGTTAAATTAGTTTTCTTAACTCTAATTAGAATAATCCTAGTAGCAATATTTAATGCAAAATTAATCAAGTGATAAGTAATTGAGCTATTGAAATTACATTTAAGCACCGTTGATACGAATCTTCGTGAAGCTTACGAAATAACACAAGGGAACCAACGTGTCACAGGTATCAGATTCAACACTTGCCATTTGATTCTCCTGTAGTTTTGAGTAATGCTATGGAGAACGCCTATTTTTCCTATTAAACCTAGGATCTGGTGTATGTATCACCGTTTAAGCAAGAAAGCCGATAATGTGCAGATCAGCTTATTTGCTCCGTAAAGTGCGTAATCAAAAATTTCTGCGCATTTTAACTAGAAAATCTTTGGATTAGAGGTTTTCCTATCGTTAAAGTTCAAAAGTTTGTTTCTGTTTTGTTAGGAGGTTTGATTAAACGTCGCGACGCATTCCAGAATATTCTTTTCTTAAACATTTAGAAACAGTGAAAGCAAATGTATTCGATAAAAGATTCCTTGAATTAGTTTATAATAACTTTAAATATCTTAAACCATTTGATTCTTTGTGCTGTAATTTTTCAATTTATTGATTTTATCAACTAATGTACTTGATTTTTATCAGATATCAAAAAATAAAAAAACATTTAATTGATTGATTGATGGTATCAACTTGATTTATCAGGTATCAAGAAATAAATAAAAAAACATTTATTTGAAACGCACAAAAACAAATGCTGTTGTTCCCCCAAAGATCTTATTTTCAGTTTAACGAGTGTCTAGTACGTAACGTGCAGATTAACTAGATAATCCTCAAATTACCCAGGTGATTTGAGAAATGAAACAATTATCCGCTCTTTTAACGGATCACCCTAGTTAACATACCCATTGCCTAGCTAATCTGCAGATTAACTGATTTCTGCGTTTTAGTGGTTTGAGTGGTAACATATCAATTTGAATTCAATAAAGGGCATTTGATCGAGCAAAACTTAACAACGATTATTTTTCAATGTCATTTTTCCTTATAGTTACTGAAATTGTAAGTAATAAAAATAGACACAAAGATCTGCGAAAATTGTAGCAAAAATTTCTATATTTTTACCTCTTTTGGATACACTTTATTTCATTGAAATGGATTGACTAATCTAACATAGAGGAAAGTAGATATTCTATACAAATAACATTACGTTCACCAATTTAAAAACTCCTGTAAACTGGATCTTTAAGCAAAAAGGCAGAAAAGGTAAATTCACAACACACAACATCCTGATAGAAATTTTAAAAAAATAGTGTCTTGTTTTAATATATAAAGTTAAATACAGCTCGCTTTCTTATAAAGATAATAAGTAAGATATTTAATAAACACTTAAATAAAGTTAAAAATATAAATTTCATAAAAACTTTTGATAAATTCAAAATAGCTATATTTATCAGTAATTAACAAACGTTCTACCGGTTGTGACATTTTCTTAACCCCATACACAGTGCGTTTTTTAAAAAATACAAAAAAGGTAACATTCGTTGATAATTATATTTTATATAAACCAAAATTTATTTTTAATATCACAATAATACTCTAGAGTTGAAATAATTATTAAATATTTTTTTATCGTAACAGTTTATAAATTTAATATTTCTTTGTTTTATATACTATATATTATTAAATAAAATAGTTAAATATAATTATAATTTAATTTAAGTTGCTTTATTTGTTAATTTTATAAAAACCACTGAGAACAACTACATATATAATACATGTTTTAAAATTTATACAGATTCTCACTTTCTCCTAAAAAATGTATGATGCATATGTAAACTACTTCTTATAATTTCTCTTTCAGGCTATTTAGAATGATTATTAATTTTTTATTAAAATGATTTGTACTACATATGCTGATTTAGCATTAATTATTTTTTTTATTTCTGTATTTCTGAAATACCTTTATTTTAATTATGCATGACGAATCTATTCAAATATTCAAAAAATGCAATTTTTCATCCTTCCTTTTAAGATTTAATTCGCTTAATATCTTTGCTAGTTAAGACAGAAGTAAAATTTTAATACTTCTGTAATATTTTTTTAAATTATAATAATGCAAAAACATTTTTCACGTAGCATTGCATAAATAATGCATACATTGAGAATGGTTTTTTATACAATATATTAAAAAATAACATTTCAAACTCGGACTTTAAGAGAAGTAATTTAATTTCTAAAATATTCCATGCAATACTCAAATAGAAAGTTATACTGAATCATCAGAAAATTGTATTTTAAACTCTTGATAATGTTTTCAAAAAAAAAAAATGGAACAATTTAAATTTCTAAAATAAAATGAATAAAAATAATTCAACAATTTGAGAGAGATAGAGTAAATATTATTCTCTTTCTCCTTTTTTTTGTTACAAAATTCAACGACTATTAAAAATTTTTTCCTAAATACAAAGAATGTTATTTTTAAATAAGAATATTTCCTATTTTTTGAACAAAAATAGTTAATACACATGCAGATTAAGAAAAAATATTAATAATTTTGTTAGACACTTGCGATGGTTTGACAATTTTTTCAGTATCCCTTAAAAATAATATTTTGATATATCCTATAATAACAAGCTTTAAACTTTAGAATGTGATTTTTCTTCACTAGATACAATGTTTTAAAAACGTTATCACTTTATTGCTATAAAGCAAGAAATAAAATAACGTTCAGGAAAGCCAATATGAAACAAATAAATCCACTTACTTCGAAAAAAAGATTTTGTATCTGATAAGTGGAAATGGGAAAAATTCCTATAAGCATTTTTACTTCGTATTGTTTATAGGTATTGGATACACATAAGAGTATTTTTTGTCTTATCTAAAGAAAGTAGACATAGTTCACGCCACGTATAAACTACTCCCAGAAAATAACGAATAAAAACTAACAAAACTTTCTGAGCTAATTCAATAAGGGTTACTTATTTACTTATGAAAACAGCGAGGATCCAATAAAAAAGAATATTGTATATAAAGCAGCTTTAATACATAAAGATAAAGCAGCTTTCCGTGTATCATATTTAAGGGAATCTATAATTTATTCTCAAAGTAATCGTATAAAGTAAAGTTTCAACAATAAAAAGGGCGGAAATTTATCTGTAAAAACAAAAATTTATTACATTCGATTGATGAAATATAATTATACTGAAACACTGCACGCAAAGGAATAATAAGAGAATTATTAGAATTTTTAATGTTTGGTTTAACTGTGCCGCTTTCCATATTAGAAAAAAATTATCAAGCCTCATCATTATCTTCACCCTCCATAACACGACAGCCCAGGATATGCCAAGGTCTTTTGAACCGGACGTTCCCAACCACCTCTACTTGCAGCCTAGCTTCTCCAGTTCTTAGTTTTAAGGACCAAACAATCCTCTACTGCAACTATTCATCATAATCTAATTCTACCTCTTCGTCTAGTCAAAAAATTTTCATTCAGAATGTTACTATTCTTCAAACAGATAATATACCCAGTCCTAGTGAGGCGGGTGTAGTGTAATGTAAGGAGCCACATGATTCTTTGAACATTCAGTATAGTTCGCTGTTGTGTCTGTTACGCCAAATGCTATTTTCCTGAATTCCACCAAAAACACTTCTCAGCACCTTTCTATCAAAATCACCCATTCCCTTACTCCTTTATGGTATAAAGGAGTAAGTAACTCCCTGCACACAAGGGGGGGTTCCTGGGGTCCGGACCCCCCTCCCAAAGCCCTTGATTTTTTTTCCAATTGATTATAATTCTAAGTATATAGTACGTACAATTTATTTAATTACTTGTTATTAATGATTAATTTTATTAATCAATGCTAATTATTTATTCAAAAATTAGTTTTTTTACTGTGTTTTGTTTCCGAAAATCGAAAAAATCAAAAGTAGCATGCTACAAGAACGGTGAACTTTCGACCCCGGACCCCCCACCCCTGAAAAATCCCTGTGTGCGCTACTGTGTCTCCTAATCTAGGTCAGGACAAGACGGATTAGGGTCGTATAGAGCAATGACTCTGTCTTTCTAAATAGAAATCCAGATCTAAGTCAATTCGCGTTGAAAATCTAATATCTTCATTAAAAAGAATTACACGTTATAATTTTTATAGTTCTCAAAAATATAGTAAATATATTCACATATCGAATCTTTTCTGTAATCCGTTATACAAAGTCATGTCACATGTTTTCCTAACCCATTACAATCTGAACATGTCAGTTTTCTAAATCATTGCTAAAGCTTTATTTAAATACCAATGCAAAACATCTATTGATTTCGTCTCATAGTTTATACAATAATAAAATATGTGACTAGTATACAGTTATGCGTGTTCCTTATTCAGTTATTTTTATATCCACGATGGTTTTGTTAAAAATATCATTACAATCTCTTCGTATGATACAAGAACAGAATAGTTTATCTAGAATTATTTTTTTCGATGAGATTTCAATAGTTTTCCTGAAAACAATAACAATAAAACTCTTCTCATAAATAATAATATGTTATGAAGAAAATGGCGGTTTAGGAAAAATTTAATTGTTTATTTTAGAAAATGATTTCGATTTTATGTAAAAAAAAAGGAAAATTGATAAAAAGAAGTATTTGAAGACTTACGTCAAACAATTAACTACATTATTTCGAATAAAAAATACATTTTACTCATTCGTGCACATTTATTTATTCGAAATCATTTGTGTAATGATTTGAGAGAGATTGAAGTATATTTTATTCTATTCACAATTCTCATATTAGAACAAAAGATGTTCATCACATTTTCTATTTGGAGAGAAAAATAGAGTTAAGGAAGCATGTATTCTGATTCTTATGGAATACATAAAAATAATGAATGATTTTTTAACAATCGAAACTTATGTTTAGAAAAATGTTTTGAGTCCTTATTGAAATAAGTTAACATGTTTACTAATGAGAAATCTCCATACTAATTTTAAAATGTATAACAATTCAAAAAAGTTTTAGAAAATGTTCGTTATTTTAAAACAGAATTCCAAAGTTTATTAATGACATTTAATAAAAAAAAGTATTGTTAGTGCATTTAGGGCTTCAGAATTTTTGTAACTTAGAATTTTATAAGTTAGTAAATTTAAAATTTTTAAAACGTTAGTTATAATAAATTTGTCTAAAGTTAGTTTTAGCCTTAGTTACAATAAATTTGTCTAAAATAAATCAAATTATAAAATTTGTAATGAGTTACTAAATAGAAAACAAAAATTGATGTAATGCTTAAATAAACATAAATTTTACATTTAAAGCAAAGTGATTTCAGTATAAAGCTTATTTGAATAAGACTATTTTAATAAATGTATTAATTAATACTAGAAGCCTAATAATTTGTTAACTATGTTTGAAACATATAAACAAAGAAATAATTCTTAAAATATCTCTCATTCTCAATGATCAATTCTTGCTTCATAAGAAATCGTTATCTCTTTATAGTTGCTTTTAATCCAAAATAAGTCCAACAACGGTACAACAAATCAACTGATCTAAGGAAACAAATGTACGAATAATGATTAAATGTGAAACATCTTCGAAATTTAAAACATAAAAGTATACCCTCATTTGAGAATATAGTATAAATGAATACAAATATTCCGACAATATAATTAATTGTTGGAAATGTTCTTCTAGTGTATGTATTGTAATTAAAATATACAAGCATCGATATAATATTTGGTCTAAATTTTTATAAAGTCACTAACGATGCATATTTCCCTTTTGAAAGGCATTATTATATTTGAAGGATAATGCTTTGACAGTAATAAATCTATTGGGATCGATCGTTACATGACAAATATTTAAATAAAAATATTAGATGCTTTCGCAGACACTTCAACATTAAAATAATCCAAGCAAATAAAATAATGACTCTATATGAATGGATATTATTGTACATAAATTTTTTTATTTTTATTAGAAACAGACTGTTGTTAATTGGATTTTGGTTGATATATTTCAATGCAAAATATTGGTCCTTACACATCTTTAATTTATTTTTAGTTTCGTTCTGTTCTTTCAGAAAATAATATCAACATTTTTATTTATGACTAAGTTTTTAACTATAATAAATCCATCGAGTAATTCAGTTCATGGATAACTGAAGAGATTTTCTCTCGCTTGTTTAGATTACAGGAGTTCAAGTTTGCTTCCTCCAATGGTTACTTGCACACACTGACATTACAGAAAATAAAAATGGTGAAAGAAGCTAGAAATCTAAATAATGACAGCTTTGTCAACGTTACTTAATTAGACGAAAATGCTGTCACAAATTTCAAATTGAGAGATAAGTCATTTCCTGTAAAGTATCACAAATCTGTAAACAGAGTTCGAAAGAAGTACACAGTTCAATTAAACAAACAATTAGATTTATTCTAACACTGGGAGCTCGATACAACACTGGACTGAGAACATGCCCAACTGGCGATGAACTCTGCTTTTATACACTTCGGAATATTCGAGAAATACCCAGTATGCACTCTAAAGAATGATCTGGATTCATCTAGAACCTAGAGAAACAATACATTAAAAACGAGAACAAAATTCCAGTCTTTGGATAAATCTGCCGGGGCCGGGATTCGAACCCGAGACCTGAGGAAGTTCAGTCCAACGCTCTGCCAACTCGGCTATCGGGACTTGGTATCGGGACTTATGCGTGCGGCATTGCTCCCCTCGAAAAGAAGACAGCGCCCCGCTGTCATTTTGTTCAAGGGTCTTTATTCTGGAACGAGTGATGGGTCCTTTGTATGATTCTTTGGGAGGAATATCCTCGGTTTCGATTTGCTCGGCGGGATCATGGTACGGTTTCATACGCAGTACATGGACAACTTCTCTTAGTTTTCTTTTTCGTGAAGCAGGATCAAAATCTTGTACTGCGTAAGTCACGGCTGATAAACGGCGTAGCACCTGATACGGTCCGAAATACCTTCTTAAGAGTTTTTCGGAGAGACCGACTTTTCTCACTGGAGTATAAACCCATACGAAATCTCCGGGAGCGTAGGATACCATTTGGTGTTTGGAATCGTAACGTCGACGATCTTTGTCTTGAGCTCTCAGAGTGTGCACTCGGGCTAGCTGTCGTGATTCTTCGGCTCTGGCTGCTATCTTGGTGATGTTATTGTCATCAAAATCGTTAGGACAGAATGGTAGCATTGTATCTAGTGTCGTTTCCGCTTCACGACCATGAAGTAAATAGAACGGCGTAAAACCTGTGGTCTCTTGTTTAGCGGTATTATAAGCGAAGGTTACAAATGGTAGAATTTCATCCCAATTTTTCTGCTCTACATCCACATACATTGACAACATGTCGGCCAAGGTCTTATTGAAGCGCTCCGTCAGTCCATTTGTTTGGGGATGATACGCCGTTGTGAAACGATGATCAATGTTACACAAGTCGACGAGAGAGAAACAAGTCTGGATCGAAAGACGGCTCCACGATCTGTGATAATTACTCGAGGAGCTCCATGCCTGAGGACAATTTCTTCAAGTAAGAACTTCGCTATTTCGGCGACTTCGGCTGTCGGCAAGGCTTTTGTTATTGCATATCGCGTTGAGTAATCCGTGCAGACTATTATCCATTTGTTTCCATGAGCAGACTTTGGAAATCTCCCAAGGAGATCAATTCCAATGCGATGGAAAGGAGCTATAGCTGGAGGGATGGGAACTAAACGTCCAGGTGGTCGTTGAGGAACGGATTTTCTCCTTTGGCACTCCCGACAATGCATGACATACCGAACGACATTTCGGTACATTCCCGGCCAGTAAAATCTCTTGCGAATCCTGTCATAAGTTTTCGCAAAACCAAGGTGTCCTGCGGTGGGGGCGTCATGAAAGTGCCTTAGTATGTCTGCTCGTAGATGTTTAGGAATGACTGGTAACCACAACTTTCCATCTGGATCAAAATTCTTCCTGCAAAGGATACCGTCGATGAATCTGAATTCTTCGTTTTTGGATGAGTTGCTCAAAAGTTTTAATTTCGCAAGGTCTTGATCTTTTTCTGTTCCATCGCAAGGTTCATACTCGTCGTGACTGCTAAAAATTTGTCTGGTGTTTCCGTTTCCTCTTCCACTGGATTTCTCGAAAGAGCGTCGGCGTCACTATGCTTCTTACCGGTTTTATATTTTACGTCAAAATCATGCTCTTGAAGTCGGAGGGCCCATCTGGCAAGCCTTCCTGAAGGATCCTTTAAATTCATGAGCCAGCACAAGGAATGATGGTCAGTTACAACAGTAAAGTGTTTTCCGAATATGTACGGCCGGAATTTGTTGGTAGCCCATACGATGGCAAGACATTCCCTTTCTGTGGTGGAATAATTCTTTTCGGCTTTTGTCAGAGTTCTAGAAGCGTATGCTATAACTTTCTCGACATTATTCTGAATTTGTACTAGGACAGCTCCGATACCGTACCCGCTTGCATCAGTATGGATTTCTGTAGAAGCTCTTTCATCGTACATCCCCAATACTGGATCCGAAGTAAGTGCTTTCTTAAGACTGTTAAATGCTTCCACCTCTTCAGGACCCCAATGAAACTCCACGCCACTTTTCAGCAACGACTGCAAAGGTTCGGCGAGATAACAGAAACCTTTAATAAATCTTCTAAAGTATGAACAAAGGCCAAGAAAACTTCGTATGTCATGTATATTCTTTGGAGGGGGAAAATTTCTTACGGCTTTTATTTTGTCGGGATCGGGACGAACACCATTACTAGATACATGATGGCCTAGAATCTTTACTTCTTGGGCAGCAAAAAGACACTTCTTTGAATTTAATTTAAGACCAGCTTCCTGAAGACATTTTAGAACAAGTCTTATTCGTATAAGATGGTCTTCAAAAGTTTCTGAGAACACTATTATGTCATCTAGGTAACAAAGACACATAGTCCATTTAAAATTGCGTAGCAAATTGTCCATCATTCTCTCGAAGGTCGCAGGTGCATTACAGAGACCAAACGGCATGACTTTAAACTCGTATAAGCCTTCGGGGGTAATAAATGCCGTCTTTTCACGATCCGCTTCGTCTATTTCTATTTGCCAATAACCAGATCGGAGATCCATGGAAGAAAAGAACTTGGCACCTTTCAGACAGTCGAGCGTATCGTCAATACGAGGCAGAGGATAAACGTCTTTTTTCGTGACGCTATTCAACTTGCGATAATCGACGCAAAAACGCCAACTACCGTCTTTTTTTCTTACGAGCACAACGGGTGATGACCAAGGACTTTCAGAGGGTTGGACGATACCTTCATCAAGCATTTTCTGAACCTCTTCATGAATGATGCGTCTTTCAGTCGGCGAGACTCTGTAGGCTCGTTGGTTGATTGGAGCATGATCCCCAGTAAAAATCCTGTGTTTCACATTCGTTTTCGCGGCTGTCGACTTGTCGGTCTTCGTGAAAAGCCCAGAAAATTTCCGGAGTAGTTCGGATAGCTTGTTTCTCTGTTCGTCACTTAACTCGGGTGACATCATTAACGAACAATTCATCTGTGACTCCGAAGTTTCTTGCTGGTCATCCAAGCAACCCGATGTGTCGGAAATAACACATAGATGCCCTTCATTTAGTGGTTCAGCTTGGCCTATGCACATTCCTCTAGGGATGATTTGGTTTCGAACTGCAGGTTGGTAACCCAGACATCACTTTTTCCGTTACGATATGTGGATACCATGGACGGTGTAGCAATATTTTTCTCGAAGAGCAAATGTTTGCTGCCGTCTAGAACTACATTTATGTCTCCTCGGATTTGATATCCTGATACTGTTATTCTAGTTAAAGAATGCGGCTTAAGTGTATAGTCTCTGGTGGCATACAAATTCCAGGCGTCAGGCGCTGTGGAGTCTCGACAGATGTCTTCTAGAACAAGTTCATTTTCTCCACAGTCTATAACGGCTTGAGACGCCTCTAAAAAGTCCCATCCTTGGATGACGTCATGGCTACAATGGGATAAAACAATAAATTCAAAAGGCAGTTCTCGATTGTTTATACGGACACGTAAAACACATTTCCCTATCGGCCGAACAAAATTTCCATCCGCAACTTTCAGCATAACGCTCTTGGCATCAGCAAACAGAACTTTCTTTAAAAATCGGCGATACTTATCGGATATGACAGAAAACGATGCCCCAGAATCTACTAGAGCACGTATCGGCTTCTTATCTATTATTACGTCTAGTTGGTTACCAGTCATCTTGGCGGTCGACGGAGGATTTCCAGTACAAGCGGCCTCACCTCCTTGGAAGGTCGCTCTGTTTAGTTTTCCTCGCTCCTACGGCCTGGCGACTGACTGGATCGGCGATATGGCGACGGGGATCTGTAACGACGTATTGGGGATCGGCCTCTCGTGGGACTTGGCGTAAAACGGCGATAAGAGTTTGGTCGGCGTATTTCTTCTTCAGTGCCAACGTCGTCGAAGTTCCGTCGGCGGTTTCGAGAGTTGTCAAAGACAGCCTTTCTCTCTCGGCAGTAGCGCATTACATGTCCAGGACGTCCGCAGTGGAAACAAACAGGTCTGTTGTCAGCTGTTCTCCACACATCTGTTTTTCTTGGTTCAGGTGGGAATTTCTGAACAGGAGCTCTGTATTTCCTGGTTACAGCGGCGTATGTTGGTCGTGGTCTAGTTTCTGTAGGTTTTGTTGACACTGGGGCCAAAACCCTTTCAACTTCGTCTTGAACGATCTCTTCTAAGGATTGGGGATTGGAGTCCAAAGATTCTTGCGTCTGGTTAACTAGTCGATGGACTTCTTCTCGTACGATTGTGCGAATAACAGAAACCAAATCAGTCTCATCCGTCAGGGATGCAACCGGTACGACGTTTGGAAGCCTTTCAAATCTCGGTCGACCAACTCTCTTCTGCTTCATATCTTCGATATAGTTGCACCATTTGATAAAACTTGCTGTGTCGTTGATTTCTCTCGTCAACAGGGCCTGATAAATATCCTCAGCAACACCTTTCATTAGGTGTGACACTTTTTCGTCTTCTCTCATCAGAGGATTTACCTCTTGGCAAAGTCCTAATACACTTTGTATGTAGGACTGTGTACTCGCCTGAACGCTGGGCTCGGCATTTTAGTTGTTCTTCTGCCCTTCTGGTATATCTTTGACGGTCACCGAAAAGTCCACTTAGTCCATTTTTAAACGCTTCCCAGGAATCTAAGGCGTCTTCGTTGTTGACATACCACTGTCTCGCAGTACCGTCAAGAAAGAAATAAACGTTAGCCAGGCACATCATGTCATCCCACTTGTTAAAGTTGGCTACTCGATCGTACTCTTTAAGCCATTTGAGAGGTCTTCCCCAGGCGCTCCTCGGAAGGTCGATGGGCGCCTCCATTGCTGTAACAAAGGTGTTACTACAGCGGGCTTGGCTTCTTGCTCGGTCGGCATTTTTGTCCTCTTCCTACTATTTTCTTTTAACAGTCCGAATTCGGGAGATAATCCTCGTAACCGGAGGCTCCTGCGAAGGTTGTCGCTATTATCCACGTTTGACGTAATTGTACCCCGCGCCTCCACCAAACTTGTCACGGAGTTCGAAAGAAGTACACAGTTCAATTAAACAAACAATTAGATTTATTCTAACACTGGGAGCTCGATACAACACTGGACTGAGAACATGCCCAACTGGCGATGAACTCTGCTTTTATACACTTCGGAATATTCGAGAAATACCCAGTATGCACTCTAAAGAATGATCTGGATTCATCTAGAACCTAGAGAAACAATACATTAAAAACGAGAACAAAATTCCAGTCTTTGGATAAATCTGCCGGGGCCGGGATTCGAACCCGAGACCTGAGGAAGTTCAGTCCAACGCTCTGCCAACTCGGCTATCGGGACTTGGTATCGGGACTTATGCGTGCGGCAATATATGTTATTACAAAAACTATTACTAGACTAATAACAATTCCTCACAGAGAAATGAAGTTTGATAGAGATGGTAGAACTTATAGGAATTATGATAGCTGTTTAGATATAGAGCTAATACATAATCATATTTTTGACTGTCCAGTTATTTTTGCTGCTCTAGAAGAAATAGGGGTCCTTTTCTCATCAACAAATCTTTATGCCGACAATATTGCTCAGTTTTCCAGAACAGTCATCTGGGCAAAGGGTACTGTCTGATTTGGTCCTGTCATGGATACGACATCATCATTATCAAATCTATCGATGTTTACAAAATGAATCTCTAAAATAAATGAAACAAACATTTTTATATGAAAGCAATATACAGTGTCTTGCACGCTTGATTTACACACGTAGTCTGAAGTAAACCCAAACAGTGACGTCATCGGGCATATTTTATTTATTTTTTTTAATGATGATTTCTAAAAATAAATATGTCTTCTTATGAGTGGCAACAGTTTTCATTTGTGTACAAAAATAACGAAGAAAATGGCGCTCTTGTCTTAAATATTTACTTAGCTTCTGTTTTAATTTTTATTTATTTAATACAGGGTGTGTGAGAACCAGAAGTCTTGCACTGATTATAAAAATTTATTACAAAATAACCGTTTAATAATATAATGTAACTTTTGCATCATTGGATAGATCAGTTTTAATAGTTCTTTGCACAGTAACTAGCGCAAATGGTCCTTCAAGAATGACTCAGGGAAACATTTGTGAGGAAGTTATTATTTTTTGCCGAAATGACATGGATTCCAGTGAAAGCTTAATGTGTGAATTGGTTTCATGTAGTAAAATTGCCGATTAATATTCAGCGTAAATTTCGACATTGTTATGAAAGCAAACATCCTGGTGCAAAATCAATAAAGTGATGGAATAAAATGTTTATAGAAATACCCAACGTTAAAGACCTTTCTAAAAGCGGTAGGTCTTATGTGAGTGAAGCAATTGTTGCAACGGAGTCATACTGCATCGACTAGTAAAACATCACGTGAACTTCAATTATTGCAAACGCAAGTTTGGTAAGAATTCTTAATAAAAAGAATTAGGTTAAATATATATATGCTTATAAAGTGCAAGATATATTAAAGAACACTTGCAGGGAACTGGAACGCCATTTAAACATTTTCCAAGCTAACAAGGATGCACACGCTGAAATTTACATCAGTAAATGATTTTATGAAGATATTCATAATAGTACTTAAAATATATCCAAATAAGCATTTGCCTAGTTATAATAATTTTAGCGCAATAAATATTTATAATCTGAGCAAGACACTAGTTTCACCCTGTATGTCGTTTTAAAAATTCTTTTTAAAAAATGGCTTTCAATATAATTAATAACTACAAAAAATTGATAGAAATTTACGGATGAATCGTTAAAATATTTTAATGATTAGTTAAGACTGAAATATGTTTCGTTCGAAATGTATGAATTTTACAGTGGAATACTTGAATCCCAGTATTATATTCATACGAGCAGACATATCCCAATATATTTCCGTAATTGTTCAGCAAAGCTTCAATAGAGCATCATAAAGAAAAGGAACGCTTTAAACATCTTCGAGTCACTAACGATCCAATGTTCGTTGAGCACACAAAGTCATCGTTATCTTTTCGTAATTACTCCTCATCCAAAACAAATCCATCGACATTTGTCAAGCAATTCATCATAAAACTCCCCTGACATCCAGAATTTGGAAATATCTCCTTTTAACCTCAGCATCAATCTGCTCCGGGTCCCGTATGAGCATCGCTCCAGACTCTCCCGAATTAAGTTACATGAAAAATTCCTGACGCTCGCAGAAACTCCAGCCCTAATGGGAGGGAGAAGAATAAAGCAGGGAAGAAAAGGGATTAAAATACATAAATGGCGCTTTGTTCCAGAAATCTCAACATATTCATTCTTCCAAAGCTTCGACATTGGAACGGGAAATTACGGATTTCCATCTTTTTCCGATGCATTAAATCCGGGACGGATAATGAGGTTGCCGGAAAAGTGATTTTTATCCCGGAATCCCCCTTCTTTTGGGGAGAAGAAGGCGCAATGCAATAATTTGGGTGATGAATACCGAGCTAATGGTTCGCCGGACCCGGACATTTTATCCGGACTGATTCTTTCACGTGTGTTCGGACTCGCACAATGGGGTGGTATGATTGGGTACGGAGATGCTTTGGGCCACATTTTCTGGTGAATGCAATTTTCTGAGAAAAGTCTCAACTGTTCCACGTGCTGGGAGGGAATTGGTATTTATTAAGCGCCTAATTGAGTGCATTTAGTTTCGTAACAAGTTAGTTTTCCTATGGTATTGAAGCGAAGAAATGTTTATCAGAGTTAGGGATGAGTTCCTATAGTTGTACTTTTATCTGTGAGATGGATTTCTAAAGGACTACGTTATTTTATTTCGTGTGCTTAATGATTAATCTAGTACATGCATTTAAAATGCAATTATTACTTGGATAAAGTGGGAGAGTTAATTCTACAAATTTAATTTAAATAAAGTCTAGTTAAATGAATAAAATTTCTTGGAATTAGTTTAATCTTGACGTTCAAAGGCACGTTACTAATGAATAGTAGATGTTTAAGAAACAATTTGAATGAATTAATTGATTACGTATTAAAGAAAACGCTTAATTAGTTACATATAAATATGAGCTGTATAGTATAGTTATGTATACTGAGGAATTAAGACGATAAATCATTACATTTCTGTCAGTAAAATCAATTTTCTATGCATGTAGAATTTTCAGTTATTTTGAATTATTGTTCTATATTTCTTTCTTTGCCTGCATGGAAATTTGTATTTTTTTAATTTGCTGTGAATATTTGTGTTATACATGGATGTATTTTACTATTTCTTAAAATCACGTGATTTAATGATTTGCCATATTGATTTTATTTGTGTAGCACGATATGGAATATTGATGTAATGCCTAATATTGATAAATAACTAACAATTGATAACATTTATTTTACATAAAATCTTTATATATTTTTACAAAAGTTATTTTTAAGATTTTTAACACAATATTATACAAACAGTACTGATAAATATTACACTATAAAAATATACTAGCAATTTAAAATTAAGCTTCATCAATCACTTATCAAAATGATATTCAATTAGGTTTAAACAGTTTCAAAATAAAATTATTTTTCTTTTTTGCACTGATTTAATTTCTTTCATGTCAACATTTTTTAATAAAGAAAAAAAAGTTAGTAATGAAAGGTTACATCATGTTAATAAAAACAGACATAATGTATATATAAGCAGTTGTTACAAACTATACTTTTCTATTCACATAATTATAAATGTGACTGTGGCCTATTTTTGACAATATTTTAAACGATTCATAAAAAACGCATGAATTCAACGGGACATTACAGTTATTTAGTTTCATGTTAAATGTAAAAAAATAATTACGCAGTTTTCAACAATTTATTTTCCTATGAATGCAAATTAAAACATTATCTCTACGTCTTAATGTACATGTGACTTATATCAACAAGCGACCCATACTTTTCAACTGTAAGTTTCATTTTATATTTTCTTCGCATTTGCTTTCATTCATTAATGTGTAACATTTTTTTCCGCGAATTAAAATTTAGAATGACAATTAAGCAACTAATAATTAGTCCAAGACGGAATTCTTTTTCCGATTCAATTGTCAAAGGCATCACAAAGTTCAAGTATCTGAACTCGAAAGTAGTCATTTCAAAGCTCATCACTCGAAAATCACTAACGTCACAACCAGTCACAGTGCTAACTCGGAAATCTGGCCTACATGGCAGCACACCTTAGCACTTCTGGTTAAATATAAACTCTAAGTTACTTACTCATAAATCACGACAAGTGTCCTAAATAGCTATGGCGCATGCGTCAAATAAACTCACTATTTCAACAAGTGATTGCATATGTCATCTACGTACCTATATTCTGTCAATCGCAAATTGCAATGGCAGGAGTAAAAGCGATTGGTAACAAGCTGGCGCTTAAATACCTTGCCACAAGCGCAAGTGGTAGTGTTTTGGACCGAACACGGGCAATTCAAATTATGCCTTAAGCCTCCTGCATCGAATCAAATGACATCCCCAAGGTCAGTATAAGTTCACTAGAGGCTAATAGTTCCTCGTTAACCAGAACACTTAACCAAGTTGAATCTCGTTAACGTGGTTGGATATGAAATGTGTTAAAATCATTATCTATCTATCGGTTCTTATAACATAGAAATATACTCGAGAACAACGCCGCGTGTCCGGAAAAATAGCCCTATCAGTATTATCATGATATGTTAAATATATTTAATGCAATACATACACTTCAAGGTACTCGGTTGTAAGAATTAACTTTAATAATACTTAACATTAAAATAGTAATAATTTAATAATAAATGCACTTTTGTAAATGTTAGCCTTCTTTTACAGATCCAGCAGCAGTGACCACAGTGACCAGAAGCGCTGCCCTTGGAGAAGGTGAGAACGCAACATTCGAGTGTGCTGCCATTGGCAATCCTATGCGTAGTGACGTCATCAGGTGGAGACGCGAAGGCTTTGACATGGTGCACAAGACCCACGAGAAACTGGAATGGGGTCGAGCCTATCTGACCATTGTGAACGTGTCCAGGCAAGACAGTGGAGTCTTTGAATGCGTTGCCTACAATGGAATTGGTTCTGAAGCAGTGGCCAAAGCTCAATTAATTGTTAAATGTGAGTTGAGAAAGTCCTTTTTTAAAGAAATATTGATTAAAATATTAATCTATGCTGATAATAGGTTAAGTATTTATGAACTGTTTCTGTAAATAAGACCTTTTATGGTATTTCACCGTACTTAGAAGTCATAGCTACCATATTTAAATTAGTCTTAATTTCGATAGACATTTAAGGCATTGAATTAAACAATATTTAAAGTCTAACTGACATCTTCAAATACATTGGGAGATGCACACCTCTAATCGGTTTCTATACAACTTATTTTCTTATATTGTTTTTATGAAATTTAAAATAACCTTCACTGTTGTTATTGCTCTGGTGTTAGTTCTTGTGTGTATGAGATCACTTTTAGTAAGAAAAATCAATATATATATATATATATATATATATATATATATATATATATATATATATATATATATATATATATATATATATATATATATATATATATTTAAGAATTTTTGTAATATCAATGGTTTTTTTGTTGTTGTTGTTTCTTCAGTTTTTCATATATTTCGTAACTTTTAGTTTCCGTTCTTTCTTGTAAAATTGACAACCTAAATGACTATGTTTTGCCCCGTGGTGCAGTTTCAGATTGTACTCCGTAATAGTTATCCTCCAAGTTAACGTTTCATGACACAATAAACAAGCTGCTTTATTCCCTATATAACCACATAAATATCAGCTTGTCCACACTTTTATTAAACACTCAATATTCATGACTGATTTTAATTTTTCTACAGATTCATATTTTCACTAAAGTTATAAACTTTTATACTTACTATGGCAATAATCCATTGAAATTGAGTTCCACAGACAAAGCACTGTAAATCGTATCTCCGTTAAGCATATACATTGAGATGGCTGACCTTGCAGAAAATACGAGACAAATCTTACGACACATAAGGGTATAAAAAATTCGGCTCCAAACGTATTGGGCTGATTTGGAGGGCCCCAAAAACTCTTACCAGTGGCCTGTGATTATTTGCCCACTACTGTCTTATTCTTCAGGGTGATCATAATTAAATCCCCAATTTCAAAATGCAGTAAAAAAGAATCATTGGTCATAATGATTTCAAATTTGAACTTAATATATTAGGTTGGAGAAAAAGAAATCCATTATTTTTTCGGTAGATGGCTTATGCTCGTTGTCAAGATGACATTTCACACTAAAAAATTTATTTTGCTTTTTTTTTGTTTGGTCGATTCAGTTGTGAGTTACAGGGTATTAAAAATGGAAGCCAACAAAGAGAAAATTTGGTTCTTTTTTACAGTTTTTCTTTGATAAAGGTGAAATTGGAAGCCAGGTGGCTGAAATTGCGAATAATGTTCATAGTGCGAATACTGTAACAGCTAATTACGTGTAATTTTGGTTTCGTCGATTCAGTTCAGGTATTTTTGATGTTAAAGATGCACCTCGCACAGGTAGGCCCATCATCGAAAATGCCGATAAAATCACAGAAATAATCGAAGTTGACCGACTTGTTAGTAATCGTAGCATCGCCCAGGAGCTAAGTATTGACCATAAAACAGTTTTAAGCCATTTGCGCAAAGTTGAATTCAGAAAGAAGTTCCATGTTTGGGTGCCACACCAATTAACACCAAAAAACATGATGGATCGAATTTCCATCTGCGAAGCCTTGGCCAAACGGAATGAAATCGACCCATTTCTTAAGCGGATGGTGACTGGGGATGAGAAAAGGGTCACATACTACAATATTGTGCGAAAACAATCATGGTCAAAGTGCGGTGAAGCAGCTCAAACGGTGGCCAAACCAGGACTAACGGCCAGGAAGGTTCTACTGCGTATTTGGTGGGAATGGAGAGGAATCATTTATTTGGAGATGCTTCCGCATGACCAAACATTAAATTCAGATCTCTATTGTCAATAACTGGACCGTTTGAAGCCAGTGATTGACCAGAAATGGCCATCAGAAGAGGTGTCGTGTTCCATCAGGACAACGCCAGGCCACACACTTCTGTAGTGACTCGCCAGAACCTCTGGAAGCTGCATTGGTAAGTTTTAATTCCTCCACCATATAGTCCGGACCTGGCACCAAGCGATTATCACTTTTCTCATATTTCAAAACCTCCTGAGGAATAAGAAATTTGGATGAATAGAAGATAGTGAAAATCGATTACTAGATGTTTTCGACAATAAGGGCCAAGACTTCTATGAGAGATTCATTACGCAGCTACCTTTAAAATGGCAACAAATTATACAACAAAACGGTGCATACTTGACCAAAATCGGGCAATCGAAAGCATGTTAAATAAAGTCTTGATTTCCATGCAAAAATAATGGATTTCTTTTCCGCCAACCTAATACTTTAAAAGGAGGAAAGGTTTATAGCATAAGAAAAAAGTTACAAAATGTATAAATAGACGGTACTGTAAAGGCCCTAATAAAAGTAGATTCGGCTATAACTGACGTTTTGAATCAAATTATGCTGCTTTGGCATGAGTAGTACATTAAATCAACTGCACTGTTCAATGTGCATGAGTGTTTTGGGATTTTTGGAGGAAAAAAACTTACAAGTCATTCAGCAGTTGTGAAACTTCTTAGCTAAAATACCATGACAAAGTTGTATTACTTAGATGGATGGGAAAAATCAGTTCTACCAACTTTATCAGTTCCGCGCCATCCATTGATACACTTCGGAACTTTTTTCCTTATGCCGTACCATTTTCCCTCTTGAAGTGTATTCAGTTCAATTTGAAGTCATTTTGTCAAGCGGTTCTTTTTTACAGTATTTGAAAAGTGGAACATTATAATCACCATGTATGTTGACCACCATCTCTATTAAATTGCTAACGAATCCCTGTACTGAAAAATATTAATCAAGAAATTCTTATTATAGAATTACATCTTTCATTCCAGAATGTAATATGAAGAAACATAACACAATTTTAATTCACAATTCAGTAAAATTCCTACTCAATCAGTGCACCACTATTTTAGCATCCAATTCCACAGTCAGCTTTGCACAAAACCATCTGGAAATATCACCTACGCAGTCACCTTTCTATGCAAACTAAGTAATACTGTCAAGTACCCGATTGGTATTAACGCGCTGTTTCCACATTATTGAAATTGCCCGTCTAATGGAACTCAAATGTATAGGAATTTCCGTAACCTCCTCATATTGCACGGCACCTCGTCTATGTATTCATCCTTTGGCCGACGCCGAAAGGAATTAGCTGCTGATTAGTAATTCCAGGAATTGTACAAGATGAAATTGGAGAACTCCTATTACCTTTCAAGTCATCAAAATTGTGTCAGCTTTTGGTTTATCCCTTGTTGCATATCGTGAGTAATATGCTGATAGGAATTGGCTGTAAATTTTAAAGTGGTGGTTAAACATGTTGCTGAAAGGAATGGCTGGTGAAATAGTTGCTGAGAAATTAAAGTTATGTTTGATTAAATGAGGGATTTGTTCTAGATTAGATAGATTCGCCGATCATGCAGAAAATTGCAGCTGCTGGCGTTGCTAAGCTTTTGAAATAGTAATTGAACATGTTTTAATGCGCTGTTTTCAAGATGTAATTGAGTTAATTTTCCTTGAATCTACTGCATCGTGAACAGACGTACGGTAAATTAAACCATGGAAAACTGGTGCTCATTAATAAATTAAACATATGAAAAACAAGGTAATTAAAAAATAAATTTGCATAATAGTTTGAAAAACAATCGTTATGGGAATACGTGATTTTCGAAATAAAATATAAGCACTCCTTTGTGGATTTTTTTTTTAAATTAGGGCTTTGTTACATGTAATTTTAAGGCAATAGAGTGAACTGAAAATGAATAATATAAATGGAATGCTTTAGATATATGTGGGAATATTTTAAGAAAAATAAATAATATATTACCAAAATATGAATGCGCTATTTAGATGAAAATACGAATTCATGTTTAACATATGCTGGTTGGATGGTGTAATTCTTTTGGCGCTGACCGTATTCGCCCGATTGTGGGTTTGACTCCGCCCCAAGTCGATGCATTTTCATGAAGCAAAAAATCGATAACGTTCATGTCGTATGATTATGCGGTACGTAAAAGATCCATTGAGAGGCTGTTTGGCTTGGGTGCTCTCGTTAAAATCGAATTCCTAGAACAATTTTGCATCGTCAGAACGAATGTGCCTTACCTCAGGAGGGAAAGGGGAACTGGGCACCGAAATAACATTGTGGCAATTTGCATCCACCTATATCGTACCCAAGTGATACCAGCTCCCTGGAATTGTACTAGGCCTGCAAGGGTAATTACCTTTCCATAGCCCCATTAAAAATGTTAATTTATCTATTTAAGTGACGATAAAAAATGTAGGTATTAACTCCCAATTTTAACGAAATTCTGAGAGGTTAACCATTGTTAATAAAATATTTTCATGATAACTATTTTTACTAAAATTATTTGAATTATTAAAATTATTTTACTGATATAGAATAAAACTGAAAATAATAGAAAGTTATAGAGAGAAAAGTTTTATGAGCAAAACAAATAATTCTAAAAATCAAGCACTTGATAGACATTGAGATAAATTAAACATTTTATCTTCTAAGAAATTAGCTATAAATTATAAGCTACTTATTTTAATCGCACAAATTTTTTGTTATATTATAACTATTGTTCTTTTATTATTTATTATAATTATTAACACTAACTAGCTTGGAAAAATTTTGCACAAACAGTCAACAGTATTTCTTTATGTATTCATAAATATTTAAACCTGCATTAAAAATGACTTGAGCTTTTTTAGCTTTAACAAAATTATTTTATATAGAAATTCCATACTGTTATTTATTAGTTTTTTTGGGGGGGAAAAACACAACAGAGCCAAAAAAAATTTTCAAGTAAGGTATAAGTAATTAAAAATAAATTGTTTTGGGCATGTAAAAATTTTTTACCTGACGATAATGGATGGTTAACATGAAAAATTAACTATTAATAAACAATCTATTTTTCTCTTAACACCCAATAAATAGTTAAAAGTTCACACAACTTCCAAAAGTACATGTATACCTCAAGGAATTTCCTTTTTCGCAGATCGGAAAAAACAAGGAAATAATTAATGATTTTCCTTATTATACTGCAGTTCCTGAGAAAAATATATTTTTAACGGAAAAACTTACATTAAATTTTTTTAAAAGAATACCTTCGTCCGTTGAAGTATCCCCTTATATTTTTGTCAAAATTTATGAGAATTCATTATTTGCTAAAAGTGAAGATGTAAAGATAATTAATATATAGTCGAAATGGCTCTTATATACACACTCGTTTAAATCTGCAGTTTTTAGATTTGTAATAATCTCTCTCTATATATATATCTAAATTTATGTTTGTATATGTGAAATCACATCACTCTACCACCGTTCAACCAAAGACTATGAAAATTGGCATGTATATGTATTTTTTCTGTGGAGAATGTTTTTGTACTATCCTCTTTGTTGCTGCTCCCCACCTGGTGAAGCTACATCATATCAACTTCTACACTGTTCAATCAATCGCCAAATTGCCAACAGAGTTGTCAAAAATGGTGTCAACTTGGTTCTATCGCCAACATTTTGCTATGTTTCCATTGATTCGCCATTATAATTTAAGAAATGGCGTTGCTTACGAATATTACAATTGTAACATAAAATAAAAACAACAGAAAGTAATATTAAAGTATTACACATCAATATATAAATTATTTAACTATTTTAAGCGTTCATTACACAAAATATGAACTAATGTGTTACTTTTGTTCAGCAGAGATCAGCTTAGGAAGGTGTTTTCAAAAATCGACCCACAATATAGTAACGGGTGTAATAAATTTTTTTAAAAAATTCTTTTTACTAGCTTAGATCTACAGACTTAAAATCTAACAAATAATGGTCTTTTGTTCAACTGAGATATGCCAAATTCTTTTTTTGTTTAATTTTAAATTTACTTAAAATTAACTCATTAAATACTCCTTTATCCTTCAATTTGTATTGTTTAATCATTTATTTCACCTTTTGCGAAGAACGGGTATACCAGGTAGTAATGGTAAAATTATGGCAGCAAGTGAATGTCTTGCACCACAGTATGTATTTTGTAAAACAGACAATATTTATCTATACATTTTTAAATATTTAGAAAATTTTAATCTGTAGAAACGTTATGTTCAATCTATTACCACAAAGTAATTTCTTTCACTTATTTTAATAATTTTTTAGATATTTCACATATTTACTAGATCCTTAATAATGGAAATTGAAAAAAATGCCGCAAAATAATTTTAATTGAAGTTTCAACCATCGGATACTTTTTGAAGACACTGGGTACAAAGAGAAAAAAAAAAACTTAAAACTTTTAGGAGTGGCATCAGATGTTGTAAATGACACAATGTTTTTTCTTAGAATGTTCGCAAAAGATTCGTTCTATTAGTAAATAAATATATTTAAAAAATTTTAAAAACGTGCTTGTTCTCTTGATAGTATAAATGAAAAGAGGACAAGTTGAATACAAAAAATACATTTATTGGAATTTAAAATAAATCGCCTTCAGTTTTGAAACACCGGTTCAATTGTTTCAACAGGAGATATATGTCTTCGCTATAGAAAGATTGTTGTTGATTATCGCTAGGATATCCTGTATATAGCTTCCTTAATTCCATCGTCCGAATGGAATCGTAATGTTATCTTAAGGGGGAAAAGTGTGAAAGATTGAGGAAGACAAATCCGGACTGTATGGCAGGTGTTCCAACACTTTTCAATGGAAATTTTTTTAAATTGTAGGGATTTCGCGGGAGACATTTAGGCCAGCATTGTCATCGAAATCTGATATCTCTTGCTACCCCTTCGCGAAAACTTTTGCACCAATTGCTCGAACTGAGCATAGACTGCCCCCTTTCGCTGATAGATGTCCACATCGAGCTCACCTTCCACAAACAGAAACCATACTACCACGTATTGTTCCTAAATGGACGCATCCATGAATAGAACGACTTTACTTTTTGAGCTATTTCCTCTACCACGAACAAGTTTCATTATTGTACCTCGTGTATGTGGTGCATACGCCTTCCCTCTTCCTTTATATCCATGTTTGGTGAAGTTGCTATAGCTGCATTCCTTCTGACGCAACTGCATGCATCCACTTTTCATCAGAGCAACTCATATATCGTCGGCCTAATTATCAGAATGCGTGACTCCAAAAAGGAACTAAATTTGATATAGGAGTGCTACGCGCCAAGCGATGTTTGTGGCGCGACTCCTTAATCATTCAAGATGGCTGCCTAGCGGTAGCATCAGGAAAATAATTGTAAAGAACTGTTTTGAAATGTATTTCAAATGAAAAACATTGGAATAGATTAAAAATAACCAATATAAATCAATAATGAATATCAATACAATATAATAAAAATTATATAAAATAATAATAATATGAAAAATATTATTATCAAATCATGTAATTTAATAGTAATTATGATATGTGATAGTATTCATATAAGTTTATTTAATAATTATGTGTATAATAATATTAATATAATAATGCTCATATAATATAATAATTATAAATAACATACTCTTATAAACAAATAACATTCGTAATACTTATAAAAAGTAAAATAAAAAAATAATTATAAATAAACACCATAAAAACAATTAATACATATAATTATTATATTATATTATAAATAAAATAATTACATAATGTGTATTAAAATGAATAATGGATATCAATTAATAAGTGCTGATAACTTGCAATATTTCAAAAACTGACAGTTCCTTCAATGAATTTCGCTTGAAGAACAAGTGAAATAGAAATGGTTAAATTTTTAAAGAAATTGTATTACAATCGTCTGAAATTATTAAGGCTACACAGTAGCCTAAAAATTTCATTTTTACCGAAAATTTTTTGTGCATATTTTGGTGGCCTATATCATTGAGATGCTTGCTACGAAATTTCAGATCTGTTAGAAAATTAGTTTTTAAGATATTTGAAGTTTTATGAGCTATGGTTTTGGTTTCGGTTTCCTTTTAAAGCATTTTTTCACACTTAAGTTGAACTAATTAAAAATATTTTTGAGCTTTTAGCTTGAAATGGTTATTAATTCCAATTTTTCATTACTAAAATCATTTCTGCTTGATTATGTTTTGAGTTTTTTGAGTTCTCATAATTAATTATAAAAAATTAATTTCATGGCCAATTTTTGCTTTAAAGTTAGTTTATATAACTTAAAAGCATTATCATTAATTTTTTCCTGTAGAGAAAATGGCATGGCGAATGCGTTCTGGGTTTCTGTGAGAAACAATATTTCAAAGAGATGGAATACTACTGTCTCTTCGAAATATTGTTGTATGAAAATGATTTATGATGTAAAAATCATGTGTATCTAAAAATCAGTCCTCAGCTGATTCCGCAATTAGACTTCCGAATACAAGCATTCTGAATTCAAATGCTGCAGATATAACTGAATATTTCCTTGATGTATATATATATATATATATACCAAACTATATTATACTAAACATATTGTAGTACTATACTTCAGTATTTTAAAGTCGTACGATAATAGCTAAAACTTTCTAAACTGCCCCAATTTAAAACTGAAAAAAATTAAATTTTATGAGCAAACCTGACTATTTTTAGCTTAAGTTAGCATCATTATTATTTTGTACATAAATGCTTCGTGTTTCAAAACTTTTGTGAAATATTAGGTTAAGATAAAGCTGACGTCTTAACAAATGCTATCAATATTATGCAAAAATATATTTTGAATTAAAAATATAATTTTCAATCATATTTAATAAAAATAGTGTTTTAATGTAGAACATACATTGGGGAAAATAACATATTAAAAAATTAGAGTTTTACAGGCATTATAAGTTTATGTTTTATGACTTTACAAACTTTAAATGCATTTTTCTCAGACTTTTAATTTTGAAGGTATAAGTGTTTTCTAATCCCTAAGACTTTTTTCCTGTTCAAGATAGAGCCTTGAATTTTTTTTGTATATACTCCCAAATGTATGTTCTATAAAAGTTAGTATGGATTGAGGGCTGAGAGAGAACTCTAGTTATTTTTCTGAAAAATGCCAAAGTTGATATTTTAAAATTTTTCGTGTTTTTTCCAGGTTTTTCTAGAAAAATAATTATTAAAAACCAACAAGGGAATAGATTTTCAAATCCATGCTAAATAGTGTTTGTAATAATCTAAGAATCATAAATAACTTAAAATTACTAAAAAATTTTAAAAATTGAGTATTTTATAAGAGTTTGACAAAACTTCAAAAAGTTCTAATTTTTTAAAATTGTAAAATAATGGCTGGTCAAACCAACTTTTTGCTTACAGAATCATCTTAATAATATAATCTAAATATAAAACAACAATTATTTTTACTATAACTGTCTTCAAAATTTTTTTTTGAAAAAGGGTACCGTGTAGCCTTAATGCTACCAAGGGGAAAAAACCCATAAAAATTAACTCTCCAATATACGTTATCCCCATAGCAAGCCCATTACCACATGATAAAAATATCAAGGTAACCATATTGTAATTTTATCGCCCATCTTGGCGAATATAAACAACAACCTGACGCGTAGCAATCCTATATCAAATTAGTACCCCAAAAAGAGTTACGCATTCTGATCATTAAGCTGACGATATGTTTATTACTTTCAGGAAAGATTTCAAATTAAATACCGTATTGATCTAAAAATATCAATTTTGAAATGAGTTTTTTTTTAGATCAATCATATACATGAGACTGTTGTCTTTTCTATAAAAACCAGTGCTTCTCAAACTGTGGGGTGCGCCCCGTGGGAGTCGTGATAAGCCTAGGAGGGGCCGCGAGCATATTGAAAAATTGAAAACAAAAATTATTTAAAAAATTATAAATTTATTTAAAGTAAACATTCAAAAAATATTCTGACATAATGCAAAAAGGAATGATGAAAAATAAATAAGAATATATAATAAATACACTTATAAATGTATCAGTACTGGCCACAATGTAGTTTATAATTAATTTAACATTAACTTAAGAACAAGTTTAATAAATAACAGGGCTTGTCATACATAAATTTATATGCAAAAATTAACATTTATCTTGATAATTTGTACAGTTTATAATCTCTTAACTGCAGATTAAAAGTTACGCGATTCGTTGCACAATGCCACCGTTTTGCACGTATGCACGAGTATGTGGTGTAAGGGGGTGTAAGGGGGAGGACGGGAGAAGGGGAATAAATTAGAAAATTCTTTGAAATAAGTAAATCTTTCACAAACACTGTTAAGGTTATTTTGTAGCATTCCAAAGCCTTTGTAATAATTTTATGGATAGTAGTGAACATAAAAGATCGTACTTCGGAAACACGTATATATACGTCTGGGACAATTCAAGCAGAGACGACGACGAGAGCTGATCGAGACGTATATATACACCAGGGGCAGAATATTAAACTCGTATTGTAGCATTAACATCGAAGCACCGTATTATCGAATTCAATACATTATTATTGAATGGAGGGGGGGCGATGAAAATTGTGATTTAATATTGGGTCGCAAGTATTGAAAGTTTGAGAAGTACTGATATATAAACAAAAACAATTCATGCACAAATTTTATCACATTCTCAAACTGATCCTTCCTTTCTTTGCAGTCAAACCCGAGTCCTATCTTCCCAAACGACAGCAGAAGGTGGCTTCCGATCGTGGTGAGACGGCTCTTTTGCGCTGCTTAGCTATTGGTGCCCCCATTGTCAAATTCTCGTGGTCCAACAGCAGTGGATCCAACATCTCAGAGTCCCCCTCCAGCATCAAGTACTCCACACGGACGTCTCAGATCGACACCGTCACGTGGGAGAACGTACTGTACATCAACAACGTGATAGAGGAGGATTTTGGGTACTACACATGCACAGGTTCCAATGAAATGGGGTCTGACTCGATTCAAGTCATGCTCAAGAGACGAGGTAAGTAAAATGTTTCAGATTTTGAATTTAGTTTTGAGCTTTGTTACTGGTGCCTTTGAAGAGAATTTGGCAATAAGAAAGAGAAGTCTGGTTTTATTTTTATTTACTTATTTATTTTGCACTTTCGATTTCGTTTCTTACAACGAGATTATGTATACATCCAAAAACTAATAGAGGATATACAAAAAGATTAATCGAATCGAATTCTTATTGATATAATATATATAACTGTCCTTATATAAATATAGAAGATGAAAGATATTAAACTACACTGCATCCTAAAGAGGAATAGCTATTAATCATAGTTATTAGTTTAAGGTATACGACTACGTTCGGAACCGTGATTTTAAAAAAGCACATAAAGGGATAATTTTCATGATATTTAGTGTCACTCAGATTAGAATACATGCATAAAATTGTTTTAAGGACATTTTGACAAAAAAAGTTTATGTAAATATAATATTTTGGCAAAAAAATTAACTTAGAATAATCTTTTTTCCAAATGTTCTCCTTTTGGGAAAAATGGTTCTATTATAATAATATTTTACCTGTATATAGCTCAGACCTCTCTACAGAAGCTCAACTAGAATTTTTCAAAAATTCACATTATTTTCAGAGTTATCATCCATTGAAATAATTATTGGCGTTTTTTTCTTATAATTTCTCCCCTCTGTTATCGTAAAATATGAATAAACCCACTTCTAAGTTATATATTTCAAACATTCTAGTTGAGCCTCTGAACAGAGGTCTGAGCTATATAGAGGCAAAATATTATTCTAATAGAAGCATTTTTCACAAAAAGAGAGCATTTGGAAGAAAAAGATTATTCTAAGTTAATTTTTTGCCAAAATATTGTATTTAAATATTTTTTTTGTCAAAATGTCCTTAAAACCATTTTATGCATATATTCTAATCTAAGTGACACTAAATATCATGAAAATTATCCATCTATGCACTTTTGAAAATCCCGGTTCTGAACGTAGTCGGATACCTTACACAGATCTAACTTGAAATATGAAAATTTAGTATATTTATCGTAAGAGTTTCGTTTCAAGTTTAACTTTTCCTTCCTTCCATTAAATTATCTTGTTCAGCTCGCGTCTAAGATTATTTTTCCTAGCGCCACGTATAAAATGTTTCAATAAAACAAGAAGTAGCTTTTCTAGACTTTCATTTGTGTCCCTAGTGCCAGACTTTCTGAGAAGTTCCGGAGAGACAATTATTATGCAAATTAAGTTCATGCATTTGGGTTTCATCGTGTCTTTCATAGTTCGAAGTTAAAAAAATATAAGTGAATACATAAGAGAATGTTAAAAGTGACAATAAGTCGAATAAAAATAATGAAAAAAGGAAGATTTATAACCAAATATACTCATACCGCCCATCAGGTATAACAGTTAATCGCGCTGATTGCTGTGCCATTCGGCCTGTGTTCGTATCCATGAGAAGGTATGGATGTTTGTAAGTTTATAGAGCCTTTGCGGCATGGGAACTACCCATCGAGCCAAGGAAGAGAAATGAGAGTCCCCTGACCACCCTCGAGGTGTTCTCTCAAAAATTGGGGTAGAACCGAGCCGAATCGCATTGTCAATTGTATGGTGCTCAAAGCTAGGGCTGACGACAAACGAAAATCTAGCCTCTTGCGAGATGAATTTCTGTGGTCATGATCTGATGTTACTGTCTATTAGTTGGGATAAGGAGCAACAAAAGCAAATATATTCTTGCGGGCTGGATGAGAAAAATTCTGTGAATCACATTTAATTTATATAATTACACGTTCGGTTCTATTTCTTTGAATTATTGTCTAATACTTTGCTTATTTTTCTTCGAATAACTTTGTTTAGTTGGAAATTTGCCAGTAAAAAGCAGACTAACATTAAAGAAAAATTTTAGACCACTTATTTTAATTGAAGTTTGTTAAGTTACCTTGGCAAGTTTTTTCACACGTAATTTTTTAGTTGTTACTGTTATCCTTTCTCAAAAAAGAAAAAAAGCAACAGAAACGGTAAAATTTATATTATTTTTTTCTTTCTCCAAAAAAATCAGTACAATATTCTTATGATTAAAAATGAAGTATTTGTTCTATCAATATCTAGCCTTTTTGTGACATCCGGATTTCTTTAGAATTTTCGAATCAAATTCAATTCACGATACTTACACTAAATCCCAAACAATTCTGAATCTGTTCATCAATCGTCAGAAATAAGAGAATGCCAACAAAATTCCGTGAAATACATTTTCTGTAGTGCACGCTTAACATCTGTTCGATTGCACATGAAAAATAACTCTTCAGAAAATGACAGGAATAAAGAACAATTCTTTACACGAAAACCACGTACTAATCAAAAGTGAACGGTTTTTATTTTCCATCCATTGTGAGAAAAATAAATGCCCACTGAACATATTTGAATGTCTAGAAATTTGCGTGAAACATTCCTTTGAAATATTTTCTAAGATTCATCAAAAGTGTGCATTTTTTCCCAAACAAATCCAGTGATACATGAGGGGTTGTAAACAAAACATAGCTCATATCAGACGTTCATTTATATGAACCATTGTCACAATAAAATACTAAAACGATTGCTAAAACATTTTGTTGAGCTTGAACAGAATCGGCAAAAGTTTCAAAGTGATCAGAAAATTTTGTACCATTTTAAGATAAAACAGAAAAAGGAACAGCACAAAAACTCAACAATAAAAAGAACTCATACTCGAGAAACTAAAATAACAACGCATAACAGAGTATTGATATAAGTTTATTGAAATTCCAATTTAGGGTACTGCAATTGAATTTATTCTTGAAAGAGAATTTGAAGAGTAAGCAAGGCTTGGTGGGGTGGGGGTGGGGGAGAAGCTACAATGGTGTAAAAGATAATTATACTTCCATTTTAGAATTTCAAGTCCTACTCTTTTTCAAAATCAAATTTTTAAATTCTAAGAATTTTCGTTCAATTCAATCAAAAGTTTAAAGGTAGGACTTAGATATATTTAATTTATATAAGAATTATATAGTCACACAACATCATGAAATACTCAGCAAAGTAAGCAAGGAAGATCAGTATAGAGTTGTTTTTAACAAAGTGATATTGAATTTCATATCTTGTTATCCTTTTAAATATGACTGGAAATTTTTTTCTCAGAATAAAGAAAATCTATTATTACTTTAATATACTTTAAGAAAGATGTTTACTTCTGTGTTTTATTACTCTTTTTCTCATTTATCTAAGGATATTTATTCCTTTGCGTTTATATGTAATGACGGATTTATATTTTTCCTTTTCCGAAATCAATAAATCTTATCCAAGGTAAATCTTTTCCTTTTTTAAAAATGAAATATTAAAAAAAAACGCAACTTCGGGTCTGTCAATGACAGGTGAAATAAAATTGAATCTTCAGAATAAAACGTTTATTTTTAGCATGAATTTCAAATCGTTACTTTTATTTTGAAAAAGATATTTATTAAATAAATTTAGGTTTTATCAAATTTAATGACATATTTTAAATCATTTCAGTTGGAGCTCCTTAAAATAGCTATTTTGTGTTGTTATTTTACGGAACTGCTAAATTGGGTGGGTGGGGGGAGTTGATGTTACGAAATCTAGATAGATAAAATAGTAGATTCTATAGTTTGTAAATTATCTGAAACTTGTTTATATATTCATTTAAGTACTTAAGCTCGCGCGCTTAATATTAATGAATATAAAATTTAAATAGGATACTTAGGTAAAAATCTTTTATTTTGTGCTTGATTTTTTTAATAAATCTGAATCTCCATGAGTTTTATTAATATTCTCTCTGAATAAAATAATACAAACTTTCTTCTAATTTAATGATTTTTCATTTTTTGTTCATATGAGGTAAATATGGTAAATATAAAAAAAAATTCAGAATTAGAAATTAATTACTATAGGTAATTAAAATTACTATGCAGACGAAATATAAACATATAAAAAGAGGTAAAAGTTTAATCGTATACTTTCATTTCTTATTTTATTCTAGTAATATTAACGAAAAAGGGTATAAAAATTATAAATTGTATCGCTCGTATTTTCTGCCATTATAATAACTTAGAAAATGTACACAAATTTACTAACACCATTATAAAATTAAAATATGTGCATCGGTTATACAAAATTGAGAGAATTTGTAAGCTATGGTTATTTTTTTTTTGAAAAAATATTGAACCACTGATATGAATTATGCCACCAAAGAATGATGTAAACATTCTAAGTCTAATACGTAAGCGCAAACCTCAGTTTCTGCGCAACTATAACTGTGGAAGGTCATACAAGTGCACGACCGTTTGACGTTGATTTGTAATCTTGTATTCCGCCACGTTATTTGCAAGGGTTGATAAATTTTGTAAATTATCAGGGGAAATGAGTACCCATAAGAGTATAAGTGACGTAATGTGGTAGAAGATTGTTGGTAGATTGAAGACAGGTCAATCACAAGCTCTATAGAGATCAATGTAAATTATATAGTGTCAACTACAATTTGTGCAAACATTCTTAAGACACCGGATCAATACCGAGGAAATCTGATCTAAGTCAACCATAACCCACAACCACGAGTGAGGATCGTTATTCGGTACTTTCAGTGATGTCATACAGTACTATTAGAATTTTACAGTTCTCATAAGAGATATATGCTGTCACATGAACCCCAGTTTCTAGGACTATAGTTTCCCGATGGCTTCATGAGAGAGGTCTGTATTCCAGAAGACCCACTGTTTGCGCAAATTTCACTGCAGAACGTAAGTCAGTGCACTTAGAATGATGCAGACAACATGTGCCTTAAGCTTACTTGCGTGGAGCAGAGTTTTTTTGATTGATTTTTTTGTTATAAATGAGTCATGATTCAGCCTGAACACTGATTTTTGACATACTTATATTTAGAGATAGCTTAGGACATGATACCCTTTCCTTCCTTCATCAGGAAAAAAATTCACAACGATAGTGGTGACATTATGTTGAACACTTGTTAACCCATGTATGTGCTTGATCTTTGTGCCCGGCTGCTGTGAGATATAAAGAGGTTTTAGAGACCAATGCTGTAATTTTAAGAGGCGCAGTTTGCCCTGGATTCCTGTTAATAAACAACAATACTTAGGGCTTAGCTGAAGGACGATTACTTGGAAAGAGAGGACATTCCTCCCATGGAATGCCCCGCTAAATTTCTTGGCCTTAACTATAAAGCGTTCGTAATGAACACTCTTGGGAGTGCAATTGTTTTCCCTAACCCTCTCCGAGACCATTCCGGAGGTAAAAACTGGCTTGCTGCAGGAATGAAATCTACAGTCAAGGGACTCCTCAACTGCCTCCTGTCCAGTATGCCGTCACGTTGTGCTACGCCTGTCTGGCTGTGACATAATACCAAACACCATATCAGGGTCTCTTCAGTTTGAGAAGTTCACCGATTTTTAACATCACTGCACTTTAAGTTTTACCGATAATCATCCCTTTTTTTAAAAAAGACTCTTGAATTTTACGTCTGTTTCTTTGGTTAAAATGTATATTCATACCACATTTCAACTAATATCTTAATTTTGCCCATGAGTGTATTAAAATCAACATTCAAGAAATTTTAAATAAGGTTTTTCTTTCTACTGTGAAATTCTAGAATATATCCCTAATCAACAAATAAAAATTATTTTCGATTTCGGAAAAAGCTTATAATCAAGACTAAATACAAAAACCTGTTTGGATATTGTCCAGTAAAATCACACAAAAATAAACTTTTCCTATTAAACATAGATGAATTATATGATATAATATATTATATGAGTAAATAATTACATAGAAAAAATGGAAATATATCAATATTAAATTCAAAGAGGATTGGGTTTTTATTTTCAAAAATGGGTAAATTGCTTGAATATGACGATATAATACAAATAATATATAGATGAAAAAACTTTAAGGCAACATTTAAATGAATAAATTCACATATGATATTTTGTTCATAATACACTCTGTCGCAAAAAAATATATGCACCCAGAAGAAATCAAGCTACAATCACGAAACTCGGCAAGAATGTAGTCTGGTAAGAGATATGCAAATGATTAAAATTTCGAAGCCAATGAGACAAGGCTAAGTGTGCTATGCGCATATTAGTTGCGCAACTGGGAGAGTTTAAAAGCATGAGTACGAGCGCCGTACGGCTATCCAAACGAATCTGATGACTTTGATAGACGATATTGAGACTTAGGATGCCTCTAAGACGTAACCGGCGGCAGTACGAGCAGCTGACGGACTTTGATAGGGGCCGTATAATAGGCCTCAGAGAAGCAGGTTGGTCGAATAGACGTATCGGCCGCCACCTCGGTGGGAGCGATATGGTAGTTGCTCGGTGTTGGCAACAGTGGATCACAGAAGGTAGAGTGTACCGTCGCGGAGGGTCAGGACGTCCCAGGAACACAAATGATCGCGAGGATCGTGCAATCAGAAGAGTGGCCACTTCGGCACCAACAACGTCGCTAGCATCGATTCAACGCCACTTACCTCCTTCCAGACATCCAGTGCCATCAAGAGAAACCATAAGGAGACGACTGACCGAAGTTGGCTTGAGGAGCCGACGTCCGCTAAGACGCTTACCACTGACCCCACATCATAGGCAGTGTCGACTGGATTTTTGCCGACCTCGGGCAACTTGGAGTGTGCCAGACTGGAGACGTGTCATCTTCAGTGATGAATCTTGATTCAGTCTCAGTGCTGATGACTACCGCACACATGTCTGGAGGCGCACCGGCCAGCGGTCCGATCCGGCATTTATTGTCGAGCGGCATACAGCAATTTCACAAGGTGTGACAGTGTGGGGAGCAATTTCTTGGGACACACGATCATCTTTAGTGGTCCTTCAAGGCACTTTGACAGCTCGCAGATACGTGGACGATATTTTAACGCCGATTGTGCTACCCATGCTATCAAGTCGCCCAGGTGCCATTTATCAACAGGATAATGCTCGTCCACATACTGCGTGACTCTCCCAACAATGTCTTCAAGGATATGACGTCCTACCATGGCCTGCCAAGTCACCAGATCTTTCGCCAATAGAGCATGTCTGGGACGCGCTGGGAAGGCAACTGCAGCCGTCCCGAGAGACAGGAGAATTAACTGCGCAGATGCAAAGACTATGGCAGGATCTTCCACAGGGGGTCATAAGTGATCTAATTGAATCGATGCCACGCCGAATTTCGGCTTGTATAGCTGCCAGAGGTGGCTTTACTACTTACTGATTTTTAACCTTTTGCAAGCTGTAACCGCTTAATAAAATGATATTTTGTTCGGAATTTTTAATCATTTGTTTATTTTCATATACACTACATGCATACCAAATTTCGTGAATGTAGCTCAATTTCTTCTGGGTGCATATATTTTTTTGCGACAGAGTGTATATTCCACCAGGTTATTACCTTAAGATAAATATTAAAATTTCCAGGATAATTATTATTTATAAATTCAACTATTCTAATTTCTCTAACGTAACAGGAAACACGCTCTTCTTCAAGATAGCATTTAAGAAAATTTTAATCTTGCTTATTATATTTCTTAAAATAATTATGGTTATTAAGATATAAGAATTCATTAAAAATCTTCAATAACGTCCCGTCTTTAAATTGAAATCCAACGTTCATTCCCCCAAGCTTAATAGCAAAACATTTGCTTACAAATTCTATCCCGTAAATTTCCTTCGACACACATCACTGAACCTTTACTTGAGGAGATAAATTTCCTATTCAGTAAAAGGGAGAGAGGGCTTAGGGTTACCCATTAATTAATTAATTCCTGTAACTTTGTGAATTGAAGTCTGAATATTGCTGATTTTGAGTACCATACAAAATAAGATTTGAGCTTAAGTCCTCGGCAATTAAACTTTGGTCAGCATTTCCTTTTCACTTAATCTTTTAGTCTTGGGCAGTCCCTAACATGGCAGTATCTGTCAATTTGTTCTTTATTATTTCAACATGTCATAAATAAATAAAAAATGTTTGGTTTAAATGTAAATTTCTGCTTCAAACTCCAGAATTTCTCCATTAAACGGGTTAGGGCAGCGATATCAACCTGTGGCCCACCGAGCCTTTTTAAGTGGCCCGGTCACGGCCCATTTCTCTGACAAATTCACTTATTTAAGAACATTGTATTAAAAAGTGGGTGGGAAATTCTTTGTCAAGAAATAAAATACATCAATTTTATTTTTTGCTGTCGGTGTCGTACGGATACAAATTGGTATTATTTTTCTATTTGGAACGTTTACGGTTAGTGATAACAAACAACAGAGGAGTAGCGACAATTTTATGTGTGGAATTAGTTTTTAATTATCTTTCCTATCTTGCAAACGAAAAATATTTGAAAAAATATATTGTTTCAAGACGATTGGGAGGTTGACTATTTTGTAGTGAAAAACAAACATGGATTAGTAATTGATTTGTCACGAAAGTGCTATATTTAAAAAATACCAATAAACATGAATTATTCAATGACACTTTTCCTCGAAGATATCTTTCAAGAGGTGATAAATAGGCTTTCATGAATAATCTTAGCAACAGCAACTAAGTGTTTTGTCAGTGGTGATATTACAGCGGTAACAAAAACACACTATGAATTTTGTTACAGTATTGGTAATCATATGAAACCGTTTGCTGATGCAGAAATTGTGAGGGATTGTTTTCTAAATGCTTCTAATTTAGTGCTAATGACAAAAACAAAAAATAATAATTAAAAAAAGCAAAACACACACAGGAGTTATAATATTTTGATCAATTTTCTACATTTTAAATTTCTAATATTATCTAGGTCTTAAAGCCTCCCACCTATTAACCTAATCATGCGGCCCACGTGAAATATCTCACATATGTATGCTGCCCCGCGTGAAATAGCTGACACATCAATGCGGCCCAGCAGAAAAAAAGGTTGAGTACCTCTGGGTTAGGGTATCCAGTTTATATAATCAAAGATTTATTATTGAAAAATAAAAACTCCATTATTTTATTCATTAGTAATATAATTTTTCAGAAACATTGAGAATTCGTGCATGTGTGTGTTAAATCTAAGAATAGTCCTGAAAATAACCGATGTATATTAAAATTTGGAATTCATTGTTTATTAACGTTATTTTTTAGCTACACAAGGTCTATTATAGTGACGGGTCTCGTAATTTTAAACTTCAGTTAAGTGGCGAGGACACCACCTGAGCCGTTGCCTTACTCCACTAAATTCCACGCCATTTTGTTAAAATTTTCAATCATTAATAAAATACATTTTATATTCTACCATTCAAGTCCAAATATACTTTTTTAAAACTTGTAGTCGTTGACACTTGATGTTAATTCAGATTTTTTTAAATATTAATTCACTAAATAAATTAAAAAAACAAGTAATATAAAAAAAATTAAGTCAATTCTTACTAGATCAACTAAGAATTTTTTTTATTTTAGCTACTTTTTGTTAAATAGTTACAATTAATATAAAAGTGTATATGCAAAAATGACACAATCACAACATTAAGGAGTGATTAATTTTTATTAACTATCATTAAAGTATCGTATTGTCATCCAAAACAATCGCGTATATAAAATTTCAGTTCAACTGAATGCTTTAAAACGTGAGAAAAAAAATCTTTTAAAGTTTTGACACAAGTCGCCAAAAAAGGGTCACTAAATCACCAAAAATGATGCCAACGTGGCTTGATTTGTAATTTTTTAAATAATTAGTTTTAATCAATTATTTTTATTAATTATAATTAAATTATTGTATTGCTATCCAAAATAATCATGTATATAAAATTTAGCTCAATTGAGCGCGTTAAGATGTATTTTTTTACCGATTGAAAATTCCACCAAGATACATAAATAAATAGAAAGTGTGATCTAATAGTAGGAATTTAATGAATAAATAGTAACAAATAAAAATAATAGCCCAACGCTATATATAAAAAAGAAATTCGTTCGTTGTGTCCCTGTAGCGCAATGGATAGCGCGTTGGACTTTTAATCCGTAGGTCGTGTGTTCGAGTCTCACCTGGGACGGCCTGATTTCTGAGAGTGTGATTTCTTTTTAATATACATTTTATTGGAATAATTAAATTTAATGAATGAATAAAAGGTATCAAATAAATAAAGGACTCCAACTCCGTATATAGAAAAGAAAATTGAAAATTGTAAGAAAAGTCGCTTTCTATTTTGTCACTTAACAGTGTGATTCTGTCATATATGTACCTACATATTTATATTAATTATAACTATATGAAAAAAAGTAAGTAAAATAAAAAAATTGTTTATATTGTGTTTTTAATACACTTGTTTTATTTATGTTAAATTCTTAATTTAGGGAATAATGTATTATAGAAGCATAGTAGCTAAACGTATCTTTTTGCAACTCTCTTGAATTCAATAAGTTTGAGACCTAATCTTGTGATTCTTATCCAAATATTAATAGACTATGTCTTTGTTGTTACTTTTATCCGATGAGTAGGTAGAAAAAGCCGATTCTGCTGTAAAGGCGGTGCAGGCGGTGCAGGCGGTGCAGGCGGTTGCAGGCGGTTGTAGGCGGTTGCAGGCGGTTGTAGGCGGTTGCAGGCGGTTGTAGGCGGTTGTAGGCGGTTGCAGGCGGTTGCAGGCGGTTGTAGGCGGTTGCAGGCGATTGCAGGCGGTTGTAGGCGGTTGCAGGCGGTTGCAGGCGGTCGACGGCAGTGCAGAGTTGAGTTGTTTCGTTCCTACTGACGAGTTGAGTTGTTTCGTTCCTGCTGCTGAGTTGAGTTGTTCGTTCCTGCTGCTGAGTTGAGTTGTTTTCTCCTGTTGATTTGTTTCGTTCATGTTACCGAGTTGAGTTGTTTTCTCCTGTTGAGTTTGAGTTGTTTCGTTCCTACTGACGAGTTGAGTTGTTTTTCTCCTGCATTGGCTTTGGTTTTCGAGCTGAGGGGGCGAGTTGAATTGTTTTTTTTTTTCTACAGCTAAGTTGAGTTGTTTTTAAAAAATGTGCACAAAAAATGGAAGTATGGGAATGTTAAACGTGCTCATGGCGCCACCTATTGATTAAAATGTACACTAATTATAGATTTTAAAATGATGGAAGTAAATAACGCTCAAATAAAAAAAAAATCCAGATTCAAACTCACGGCCTCAGATCAAAATGTCTCCACAGGACAATAGTTTTCAGTTACGCTAACCATTATCCTATGAAGGCATACAGACCTGAAGAAAACTTATGTTTATAATCTCATGAATTTAATTTTGCAGGCGAAGCAGACGGCGACATGTTTTAAAATCATTTTCTTGATTAAAATGAAATAAAAAAAAATATTTAATTTATATTATTATTTTAATAATGTGTAAATTTTAATTCAGTATAATGATTACATACACACACAGTAAAGATACAAAGTAAATTGATTATTCAGAAAAATGTGCCGTAGTATACTCGTCATCAGCGTGAACCGGTTACGATTTAACTTGTTTTAGCTTGTCTGATCTTGATTCTACAAGACGGCTTTTCCAGGCGAAGCAGATGGTGACGTGTTTTAAAATCATTTTCTTAATTAAAATGAAATAAAAAATATTTAATTTATATTATTTTAATAATGTGTAAATTTTAATTCAATATAATGATTACACACACACAGTAAAGATACAAAGTAAATTGTTTATTCAGAAATCAACATCTTGTATTGCGTTTTACATTACAATCGTATATTTACATTACAGGAGAACAACAATTTGTAAAATTTATTTCAGTGTAATGATTATACATGTACAGTAAAGATACAAAGTGAGTTGTTTACTTACAAAAACAGCATTCCGTTTTACATTACAATCAATTATTTATACACACAAAAAAAAAAAAAAAATCCCATTATTGGATTTTATGTCCTACAGCTCATTAAATAGTTCTAAATTCATCAACGACCAATGACCATGTGCAAGAGTAGTAATGCCATCACCATTAATAAACCTTTTGTCATCTTTATATGACAGAGCAAGTTTGTTTTGCTTTATTGAATGTAATGAATGAAATTTGGATCTAATTAAGTTCATGTCAACATATTTTATTTTTTTCATTAAAAGACAAGCTTTGTAGTCCTCAAATGTTATTTTATTTTTTATAGTTTGTTTTTAATTCCTTTTAACCGCTTTTCAATCTTATTGTTTGTTTTGTAGGCATACATTTTCGATTTTAATCCTATATATTCTGTCATAATATTTCCTTTATTTTCATCCTTCATTTTCCCGATGACTTTTTGTTAACAAGAGGTAAATTATAAATATTGTTTTCATCATAGTCTGAAGTATCATATAAGTTAATATCCTCTTTCATGTCACTATAAAAATCATCAGTTTTTATTTCATATATAAAAGAATCGGTGTCTGTATACATGAGCCGTACTTTTGAGTCATAACGGTGCTTCATGTACTCATAGTGAAAAGAATACATTAGAACTTTTGATATATCTAAAATTACCATTCCTACCTGTATTGGTTCGAAAAATTTGATTTGGGTTTTTTTAGATGGACGACCATTAAGTTTTCAGAAAATATTGTGCGTCGATTAAAATTTGATTTCGCTATTAACTTTCGAGCCTGCTCTTCTGTTGAACATAAACGTATATCTACTCTTCTTCTTACATTTTCCATCGTTTTCCCGAAAATGCTATTATTCATTAGTTTGTAATAATCCTTTTGAAAGTCATTTACAGATTTAGTTCTTAATTTAGTATAATCTATGTAATTTTTAAGCCAAGGAGATTGAAAAAATTTTAAAACCCGATGAATTTTTTTCAAGACTAACCCTAATTTTAAATATAGCTTTAAATTAGAATAATGGAGAACATATTTTGTTTTTGGTTCCAAAGTAGTTAAAAGTCTAGGCTCTTTACAATTAGGTGGGGGCTTATTTTCAGGGGCAAGGGGAAAGTCTGAATGTTTGTCATGCAAATCGGAAGGATATTCAAGATCTACTTCCAAGATGTAACCTACATCGGATTCATCTGATAAATTTAAAATATCCTGTTCAGTTAAATCGTTATCACTCCAAACAAAATCTTTTAAGGGTAGATATTTACTCATTGCATAACCGTACAAATTATTTGCGTCAAGATACATTAAATATTTTATCTCATCATCTGGGTTAAAATTAGACATATATCTGTTGTTAGCTATAGCATAACGATTGCAACACTGACTTATACCTCCTCTTACACCCTTTTCTATAAAAAGAAGCATGTCGTAATCTGTAAACAGTTCGATAGCTACTTTAGTATGTAATAACATAGCATCCCATGATAAATGAGAAGCTGGGGTGGTAAAATACCAACAGGGGTCAAGTTTATAAGTTTGCATGCATATTTTTCGAAAGTTTTCAAAGAGATCTGTTAACAATAGAACATCTGTTTTTACATATAGATCGCAGTATTCACCAAGATTATTTAAATGAAATTCATTAAATACTTTACATGCATGATTATAATCCTCTACACTTATAGCCTCCTCATTTAGTTTATGGTAAAATTTGCTAATAGGTGGTAAACAAGAATCTTTACACTTTTCAAAACTATCAAAATAATCATACGGAAAAACTCCCTTTCTTAAAAGTAAATCTATTTTTTCTGAGTCAAAATAATGTTTCATATATTTAAATTCATCTTTTTTAGTGTTTTTATCAAATTTTCCAAACTAGAAGACATGAATTTGAAAGAATCTAAAAACCTTAACTGAAAATCATTTGAAATATTTTTACTGAAGGAAATATATTTTTCTTCGGTGTTCGGAATTAAATTAATTTGTTTTTCATCATATCCTAACTCATTAATAAAAATATGGGCGTCATATCCTGAAAGATTATGGAAGAAAACAGGTAAAAATTTGGGGGTTTTCATTGCTAACTTACAACTATTGCAACAAGGGCCATTAAATTTTTGAGTAACATGATTATGATCCCTAACCTTGATATTGTTTTCGTGAAAGGTTTGACCACAAACATAACAATTATTAGCATTATCATACAATTGCTTTTCTGATTCAGTAAGAGGTAATAACGGTTTTGATTTTTATAAATATTATCAATTTCTATTGCATCTTTTTCTAACTTTTCAATAAAAATTTTGGGGGCATCAATACCTCTATATACTACTGGATCTTTATAATGTCCCCCTTGATAACTGATAAAATAACAAAAACCTATTGGGACATGTTTTTCATAAATATTTGTAAACGAAAAGTTTGGATTAGGACAGCAATTATCAGTTTTCCTAGTTACACACTCGAAATCCGCATATACAACAAAAGGTATTTTTAAACAATGTTGAAAATTTTTAAATTTTAAAAACTTACTTGTTTCTAACGGCATTACTACCCTTGCAGGATTTTTATGTATACACATCTCATTATGCTGAAGAAGTTTGTATTCTGTTTGGAAAGCACTTAAACATCTTTTACATATAAATGTTTTATGTTGATGTTTTGTTAGTTGTTTCGAAACAAGTCGAGATAAGCTTTTAATGAAACAATAATGTCCAAACTCACCATTTTTTACGTAAAGCAAATCTATATGTTTCTCACACACTATATCACTAATGAGGAGAGGAAATATTTTTAAATCTTCTTCAAAAGAATAAATGTTTATTCCTATATCGTTCATTTTTGAAAAATTTTTCACCTCGTTAAGCGGTGTTGGAAAGGATATTCCATCAAAGTTCAGCTTATTTAGGTGGGGGACATAACTTGACGTTTTGTTGGGGTTGCTGGTGTTGGGGTAAAGAGCTGCGAGAATAGACCACATGAAACACTGAGAGTCCTTTTTATTGATGACATTGATGATTGCCTTTGTTTCAACGATCTGCTTCGGCACCTCGATGAAGGATGATGAACCTCTGAAAGGAGAATAACGGTTCGTGCGGACTTCGAGTCTTAAAATTTCGTCCAGTGTCCAGCCCGAGTCTCTACCTTCAAAATCCTCGCTTTCTTTCACTATTTTCTCAGACATGTCGTCATAAAGTCTGGCGAGATTAGTTCCTTGTAATACATCATTATTCGGCGTTTTGAATTCTACGTTCTTTATCATTTTTCCAGCATCTGTCGCTTTCGAGTAAATGCAATGAACCCATTTACTCACTTTCAAAGCTTTGTAAGTTTCCAGTTCATTGCGAAAAATAAAGATTGTCTCTTCTTTTCTTAAGAGTAGAAACTCTTTATCCCCAGTGAACTATCGTTATTGGGAAGATTAAAAGTTTTATATGCTTTTTGAAAAGCACTCTCGTTCTCTTTGGTGGCAAGAAGATATTTTCAGGATCAGCCGTAGAGTTTTCAGCAGATGTGGACAACTGTGTTTTCTTTTTCCTACTTGATACAGACAAATCCACTCTCTTTCTTTTCCCCGCTTCTTTCTCCAACTTTCTTTCGCATCTTTTATTGTTCAAATGTTTCAATAAGTTGTCTTTACGGGTAAAGGACGTATAGCAAAATTTACAAGTAATTTTCTCGGTTGAATGCACAGAGTCTCTGTGCCTTTTTAAGTCCCTTTCTCGGACGAATTTTGTACTACAATCCGCACACTGAAGGACAGCATTTTTTTCATGAACTTGTAATGTATGGCGTTTTAAAACATAGTTTGTAACGAAGTTTTTTCCACAAATATTACAAGTATACATAATGAAGACGTAGAACTTATAGAACGTTGCTAAACACACACACACACACTACTAAATCAGCAATCAAATTTTGTGTTCTGCTACTCTGTGACAATCAGGCGCAATACATAGAATCGATAGAGCAAATTGGAATGGATATCTCCCACCAACCCCTTTTAAACTCCAGAGGTGGGTCCACTACACCCCCTCGTCATTTCTCATTGGTCGACCCAACAGAAATCTGCACACGGCCCGCAGACTCATAAGCGTCCTTATTGGTTCGAATCTGACAATAGCTTTATCTCTGACCCTCTCACACTCACTGGCGACACAAGGTCCGCCCGAACACCTGACCCCCTTACCACCCGCCGTTTTTGAGGCGCCGATGTATCGAGTCAGACGAACTCAGTCAAAAGATGAACAGCGGGGTTTCGTCCAGCCCATTAAGACTACAGACCCACTGACGTCGCAGACCAGAATCCCAACAATGAACAATGACGCCCAAGGCCATGTGCTCTGTCCCCAACCCTATCTGCTCTAATCCATCAAACACCATGAGAAAATATTCTACTGAATGTATATCACGATCTCACTTTTATCTGGTAACGAATCAAGACAGGAAAATACAGGATACAATAGATATAATTACGGACAGGGAAAGAATTTTCCTTTCGGTATCACACAAAATGAAATTTATAGAATTAAGTGACTCGTAGTATAAATAGCAACATCATTCATAAAATTATTTAGTTTAATCATGGATTCTCTCAAATTAGTTCATCCATTTACTTTAATCTTGGCTGGGCCATCTGGTAGCGGTAAAAGTCAGTTCGTTAAAAATTAATCGAAAATAAAATGATTAAACCCTTTCCTAAAAATATAATTTGGTGTTATGGAGTTTACCAAGCGTTGTATGAAGAAATGCCGAATATTTCCTTTCATGAAGGTATCCCCTCTAATTTGCACCAGTATTTGGATGCGTTAATTGTTATAGACGATCTTATGGGAGAGTTAGGAAATGATCCCCAATTAACAAAATTATTTGTAAAATTTTCGCATCACAGAAATTTAAGTATAATTTTTGTGGTACAGAATATTTTTCATAAAGGGAAAGAAATTAGAGAAATTTCCTTAAACGCTCATTATCTTGTATTATTTAAGAATCGAAGAGATCAATCCCAAATTACACATTTAGGTCGCCAATTGTATCCTCGTAAAGTGAAATTTTTTCAAGAATGTTACGCAGATGCCACATCAAAACCGTACGGATACTTACTTATTGATTTAAAACCTGAAACTGATGAATCCTTGCGTGCGCACAGGTATGTTTCCTGGAGATGTTTTTTATGTATATCAACCTCGATGACCCATTACTTTGAAGCATATAAATAGATTCAAATTGTTCAATGAATATTCAATAGTTCACAAGATGCCGGTGTGTTCTGAACAAACTTTAGAGCTCTTAAAACTAATTTCTAAAACAAAACACCCAAAATCTATTTTGAAAAAGTGTTCAAAGAAAGAAATAAAAACTTTGTGCGAGTGTGTGCTGAATGTTTTATGTGGTAACATATCATTGACTAAAATTAAAAAAATCGCTTATCTCCCTATAAAGAAAGCTTAAGAAAACTTTCTAACAAAAAAACACCTCTTTACGAGAAAAAGAAAATTTTAATTCAAAAAGGAGAAGGATTCTTAAATATTTTATTGCCTGCTGCTATTTCAGTCATCAGTTCTTTAATTCAAAATGGAATTTAGCAAAAAATTTGTACTGGTACCCGAAGAAAGAGTTCAAGTAACGGAACACTTATCGGAACTTGATCAACGCATGAAAAACATTCTCCATAATAAGGATTTAACGGAAGAAGAAAAAACAATTCTCTATTTACAAGTTTTACAAAAATATACACACTTTTCTAACGAAAATCGAAGAGAGTCTGAACCAGTTCCAAATGAAGCATCTCTATCAGAAAATCAAGAAACGGAATCATTAAAAGAAAATCTAAAAGAGTCAGTAGTAAAGACGGAAAAAGAAGTGTTTGAGGATGAAATTTTTAGAATTGTTCCAGCTAGGTATAAAGAAAAAGCAAAAAATATTTTCCAGTTTTTAAAGCTTCAAGAATCTTTCAGTTGGAATTCTGATGGTGAAATTATTTACAAAAACACTGTTATTCAGGAAGCAATATTGCATTTCTCGTGAATGATTTTCTACGGAATCGAAAATCAGCACCTGAAGGAAGATATGTATTTTTAAGAGCTTTGAATGATGTAAATTTACCGAAAAATCTAGATGTAAATAAAAAATTGTATCAGAATAACAAAATTATTAAGAAACCAATAATGTATGCTCGCAGAAATGCATGGTTGAAACTTTGAAATAAATGATACTCATTTGATTTAAAAAAAAAAATGTCTCAGTTGTCTCTTTATGATTTGAACAGTTTTCTTTTGCTGAAGAAAATATACTTATTTGATAAAATTTAAAAGTTTCAAATATATAATTAAATAAAATTATATTAATCTTTTTGGGTGAAAAATTTATCATAGAAAAAAAAAAATTTTTTTTTTTGAGAGAAAAAGAAATTTAACATAGAAAAATATTAATTTTTTTTTTTAGAAGAAAAAAATTATCATAAGAAAATAAATAGAAAATAGAAAAAAAATTAAAGAAAATAAAAGACACACACATATTTAGTTTCATTCCATTTTTTTATTTTCTAAATACAAATCTTACACCATATCGTTTCTTTACAAATTGATACATTTGAAAATCATTTATATACAATTGATTCAAAATATAATGCATAGAATAGCCTTGGCTGCGTTTGAATAAAAGTAAATACAGTATTGCCCACAAACATTAGATGTTGGTGATTGAAACACTTTAGAATTCCATAATACATCTAAATAGGTAGTAGTACTAATGTTATAGAATACAGGAGGTTGTCCAAACGAGTCATAAAATTCTAATTCTCTTTTATCATTTACAAATAATGCTAACCAGTGTGTTCCAGGTTGTGATGAGTCATCAGAATTCACAATAGCACACATGTTTTCTTCAGAGGAGGGAGCGTATCTCTAGAATAAACACCTTGAAAATAGGGGGACGTTGTCTTCTCTTGAGATAAAACTGTATACATTTGCATTCCATCCATTCTTTAATTTCGAAATCATACAAGATATTTCTCGATTTGTTTATTTCGATTAAATTTTCAAACTCGGCAAAAACGATAACACATACGGTTTGTTCTAAAGATTTGCTGAATTTTAATTCTAATCGCAAATTGCTATGTTTTATCAGACTTAAATGTTCTCCTGAAGAACATAAATCCGGTGAGAGGTTAAATCCAAACAATGTATTTGAATCTTTATATTCTTTTCTAGAAATAAATATACCTCTGTCTTGACCCATTCGATCTGTCCCAACAAATAGAGTTTGATAGGCCCGTATGTATTGATCTTTAGAAAAATCGAGTTCTAATGGATTGTGAGGCACTGGTTGTCCATCCACATACACTCCAATAAAATTTAAATTAAAATGTTTAAACTCATAAGGAGATTTTGAAAATGCTCCGTGAAAAGCTTCATTATCTACACATCCTACAAAAGTTTTTTTGGCATTTGGCCTGAAAATATATTATCTTGAATAAAAGACATGCTTCCTTTAGGAATCGAATACACTTTGCACAGAACTCGGTTAATGGGATATTTTGCGCTTGTTTTTTCCAGTGCTTTCGCATGACCAAGAATAACTCCAGGATTCACACGAACTTTTCGTATGAATAAAGAAACATGATCCAAAACAACTTTAAATCCCTCAGATCCTTGTAAACAAAATTCGGGCTTGCTTCGTATTAATTTTATTTTCAAATCCACTAAATTGAGTAAAAGACGATCTTGATGAAATAAATCCGAATGTATGCAACCAATCATGTCTACAGTTGCACTTTCTTTAAAAAATTCGGTTCTTTTCTTGAGACCATCATCAGAATCCTTGTAAAATAGTTCAGCCGTTAACTGGGAAGTTTTGCTGTCATATCCATGGTTTAAGAGAGTTTCAATATAAGATCGATAGGGATATGTATTACTGGAATTGGAAACCACGCGATCATTTAAGGATACATCTACTTGAGAAAATAGTGAATGTAGAAATAAATTCACAGGTCCTATAGTATCATCTTTAGTAATAGGCGTATTGTCCACTTTTACTATTTTCGCTTTTACGTATAATTGTGTTTGACTGAGATCTATGTAATCTTCTGCACTTCCGGAAATGTGAAATTCTACAGGTGCATTATCGAAAACGTTAGAAAGAGGATGAAATTGTTTCCACTGCCCATCTTGAATAACTGTTTGAGTTCCTGGTAAGTTGAAAAGTTCCAATTCAGATTTAACACATTCAGGAGAATCTTTAAGAATAAATGCCATTTTTACGAGTCGAAAATGTCACGTACACTCACTTTACGTGCTTTGGATGAAATGAATTTTTCTGTTTCTTACGCTTTCTTTTATACTGTCCTTTTCCTACCATAGACTGAACTCTATCAATAGCTTTCTGAGCTAATTTTTTCCACTTTCTTTGCTTCTTGTTTTTACAGCTTCTTTAAAATTTTCTCCTGACAATACATCAGAGGCAACACGACTCCCTGTCATTAATACTTCTTTTCCAATAGTTTTACCTCCTTTTACTAAAAAAGGTAAAGCTGCTCTAAACAATCGACGAAATATTCCTCCGATTCCATAACCCTTTTGAAAATTAATGCCCTTGTAATGAGTCAGACCCGAACCTATTTGACCTGCATAATGGTCTTCAAATTTTTTAGTACAGCAAACGTATGGTACACTCATCTTGGTCTTTTATCTCCAAATGAGGGTATGAGAAATGCATTGCTTTATTTATAGTATTTGCCTCATTCGAAAATGAAGCACTATGATCACTTTACCTCTTTCAAAGGGAACAAAATCACCAGAATTGAGTCTCAGTTCAGATTGAATAGTTTGAAACGAGTGTCTCACCAAAGGTAAGTATTGAGGTCTATCATAGTATTGACTAATCGTTTCCCCGTCTTTACCTTTAGTGCGAACGATTCGCAATAAAGGAGCCTGTGTATCCCCCACAATTTGGGGTGAAATTAGATCGGAGTAAACGTAAAAAACTGAAAAATTAGACCATGCATCAGCAACGAATTCGCTTTTCATGTTACCTATTATAATTGCATTGCGTTTGAATCCTAACAATTCGCCTAAATTCTCTAAGTGAAGGCTGCTACCTTGAACTGCATTAATTTTCACCCGTTTTGTTGCTTTATTGTAAATTATTGTGAACCGATTAGGATTTTTGGGTAAAACAAGTTGTACGGCTGATATAATATCTAACATTGTTTCATAACAACCCACATCAATTGTTCGCTTAACAGTTGAAGAGATATTGCCGTCACCAGCTTTGTATAGAAAATAATTGTTAGTTTCATTTACGTTAAGCCAAGAATGAGGGTAGATTATTTCAGACAATCCCACTTCCCATTCACCCTTTAAACAAACAGGAGAGGGTAATTGAGTTTTGAAATGAGATATTTTGTTTTCTGGAAAGAAATGCATAGAACTATCAGAAGGTAATGTTACGTAGAAAGACATTTTGAAAATGAGTTGGCAATAAAAAGTTTAACTATTTATACTTTTTGAATATCAGTTACCCAATCATTAAATTTTTCAGGATAGCCTAAAAATTTAACAAAATATTCAGTGATTCCTCCTCTTTTTTTTTGTTTGATAACATTCTCTACAGGGTAGAAACCAGAGTCGACAACTTTTTGTAATTCTGCTTCGTAATAAGTACCTTTAATCTCTTCACCTTGTAAATCTTTTAATCTATAAACAATCGGAATTCTTTGCACGATTTCAAAAACTATGAAAAGTTCTCTTCTCCAGTTTTGTTCGTATCCTTTTTCAAAGTGAAGTTTTTGTTTATTAATGCGTACAATATCACCAATTTTAAATCTAGGGGCTTTAGGTTTCTCATTTCTTAGACCACCGTATAAATTTTTTAATACCTGCTTTCGGTTATGTCTACTTACAGAAACAGGTTCCATTTTAATTGAACGGTGATACGAGTGATTATAACTGTGTATTAATTTATCAATGACGTCGATGTAATTTTTAGTGTTAAATTCAGTGAAATATTTCCACATTTTTGTTTTTAATGTCCGATTAAACCTTTCAACAATGCTAGCTTTTGTTTCATTATTTGTAAAAAAAAATTTACATTCAGATTTTTTAAATAATTTTGAACTATTTTATTTAAAAACTCCTTACCGGCATCTGTTTGCAACACTTTAGGCTTCCTTTCTTTAAAAATAATTTCTAGCCCAGACTTTACACTTTTTCCAAATTTATCTTTCAGAGGAACTGCCCAAGCAAATTTTGAAAATAAATCAATGCAAGTTAACAAATACTTATACCCTTTATTAAATTCTGCTAAAGATTGCATATCGACTAAATCCGCTTGAAACTGACGATCAATATCACTTACAAACACTCGATTCCGCTGAAACTTATGTCGAACAGGTTTATGAAGAGTGTAAGCATCTTTCTGCGATAACCAATGTTTCACATCTTTTTTACTATATTTCCCTTTTACAGAGCGATGTAATGCTTCCACACCCCCCGAAGCTATTTGGAACTTCAGGATTTTCGTAAAACGCTGCTAAATCTTGATGCATTGTTACCGATGAAAAGAACTTGATTGAATGACTATTACAATGAATAGTTATATTATTATATACTTTTTGGGAAAGGCAAAAAATTTATGTATAAAAACATGAGCATAAATTTTCTCACTTTCATATGAAATACATTTAAAATATCACTTGTACATACTTTGATAATTTCTTTTAAAAATACTCTTATTTATTTTTAAGATGTGAAACGATTTCAACATAAATTAAACTAACAAACAATAAAAATAATAACTCAAATTCAGCATATAAAAAAAAAGAATTTTATTCAAATTTATAAAAACAAAATATTGTGTGAATCTTATAAAAATCTTTAAACAAAATCCTCATAGTATTCAAAACAATCAGGTGGACATAACATGTCTCTTACTTCTCTTAAAATAATATCCAAGCGAAGATTTTTTAAAAATTCTTGAGTTACATAATGTACAGGTTTTAACAATAAAAAGTGTTCATTTTCAAAAGATTATGATAAAAACAATCAGCTATCTCATTAGCTTCAAGTGATGAAACATATGAATTAAATGTTTCTTCGCGATTCCCCATAACTCCTCAGCGAAAGTCTGAGGCTGTTTCAATCCTTTTTCGTTCAGGAGGCTACAAATAGATTTTTTCAAAATTTGCGTCAAGTATTGTTGACCCAGACTAACATCCAAAGAAGAAGGTAATGTATTTTCTATGGGGCCTTCGCAGAAGGTTTTATATGCAGTTAAAAAGTCCATACACTGAAACATATTGTCTATAGCAGCATTTTCAATAGCACCATATTTTTTAATCATTTCAGCCCACTGCTCTCGGGATATGGTTATTTCTTTAAAAGTGGGCTCTTTATCCGGACTGTATTTAATGCGCTTGAAAGTAAAATCAATGAAGTTCTCACTAGTTATTTGAATGTGTCGTTCAGGAGGGAAAAGTCCACTTGGTAATTCCTCCAGTGATTCCGGCACTTTCTTTTACGCATGATATATTCGATCCACCGTGGTTCTAATGTTATTCCCTCGGGAGTTGGGTAGTATGTTTTGCCATATTTCTTGAAACGTCTTATGTGTACTGATGCGGAATCATAATAGGTGCTTGCAAAGACAAAAACATCATCTCCAATTGGAAATACTCCATCTGGTATGCAATCCTCGGTAAATTTTCCATACTTCTGAAAATAATATAACAAAATTAATAAAGATCAGAAATGTGTAAAAAAAATTACATATTAAATTTATTTAATGTTGTTACTTACTTTTGAAACTTCTCTTCTGGCTTTCTTATTTACAGAAGATTCCCCGGCTTTTCCAAACTTTCGTTTTTCACTATGTGTTTCAGACATCACCATATTTTTTTCTTGTTGAATACAGCCCACCGCAATACTAACAAACGAAATGAATTGTGAACTAAAATGTGATAAGTGTCTAACGCATATCAACCGAATTACACTTGAGCGGCGTTCGCTGAGTGGTTGAAAGCAATGTATTCATCCGCTCTAAGCATTGAGATAATTTCTGACGTAGAATTCAGTCGCCGTCTTGTAGAATCAAGATCAGACAAGCTAAAACAAGTTAAATCGTAACCGGTTCACGCTGATGACGAGTATACTACGGCACATTTTTCTGAATAATCAATTTACTTTGTATCTTTACTGTGTGTGTATGTAATCATTATACTGAATTAAAATTTACACATTATTAAAATAATAATATAAATTAAATATTTTTTTATTTCATTTTAATCAAGAAAATGATTTTAAAACATGTCGCCGTCTGCTTCGCCTGCAAAATTAAATTCATGAGATTATAAACATAAGTTTTCTTCAGGTCTGTATGCCTTCATAGGATAATGGTTAGCGTAACTGAAAACTATTGTCCTGTGGAGACATTTTGATCTGAGGCCGTGAGTTTGAATCTGGATTTTTTTTTAATTTGAGCGTTATTTACTTCCATCATTTTAAAATCTATAATTAGTGTACATTTTAATCAATAGGTGGCGCCATGAGCACGTTTAACATTCCCATACTTCCATTTTTTGTGCACATTTTTTAAAAACAACTCAACTTAGCTGTAGAAAAAAAAACAATTCAACTCGCCCCCTCAGCTCGAAAACCAAAGCCAATGCAGGAGAAAAACAACTCAACTCGTCAGTAGGAACGAAACAACTCAACTCAACAGGAGAAAACAACTCAACTCGGTAACATGAACGAAACAAATCAACAGGAGAAAACAACTCAACTCAGCAGCAGGAACGAACAACTCAACTCAACAGCAGGAGCGAAACAATTCAACTCGTCAGTAGGAACGAAACAACTCAACTCGTCAGTAGGAACGAAACAACTCAACTCTGCACTGCCGTCGACCGCCTACAACCGCCTGCAACCGCCTACAACGCCTACAACCGCCTGCAACCGCCTGTAACCGCCTGCAACCGCCTGCACCGCCTGCAACCGCCTGCACCGCCTGCAACCGCCTGCACCGCCTGCACCGCCTTTACAGCAGAATCGGCTTTTTCTACCTACTCCGATGGTTTTGTTATATGCGAATCCACTGACCGGCTGCTATTGGAATTTTTTGTATGATATCGTTGATTAGTTAAATTCTTGGTGGCGAAAGATTTCATTCATTTACATCATGTTACATTAATGCATTCGTAACAATTATAATTGTTATTATATACTGATAAATATTTAAAGAAATTTCTTTGTAGGAAGAAAAATTTGTGTTAAAAAAATCAAAATATTTTATTTTATTTCAAAACATCTACTTGGAAATTTAAATAAAAGCGTAAAATGGAATAAAAATACTAAATGAATTTCAAAAATCCTTTATTTATTTATGTTTAATACGGAAAATAAATATATTTGTTTTAAAATAAAAGCAGGAACTCAATTTTTGTCGAATTGTTTTATAATATAATAAGAATAAAAAGTTCACAAAAAAAACTTATCTTATTCTCTCAAATAATTCTTTAGAAAAAAATGATTCTTAACTGTGCATCACTTGATAAAAATACAATCTTTCTGAAAAATAAGTTTAATACCTTATTAAGTTGATAGATGAGTTGAAGAATCAGTTCACAATTTCTAAATGTTATATTAAGCTCGAAACACGAAGTTAGAAAGCTTTGAGTAACTCATATTTCACTCAAAAATCGAAATACGTACTTTTTATTTTCATTTTTTTACTCTTTAATAAATAAACTTGTAGCTAGCTACTCAATTGAAAATAATGAATTCGTTACTTTTATTTTCCAACTTCCAACTTAATATATTTCTTGAAGTATTTTGATTCGATACATTGTACTCACAGTGCTTAAAATTACACATCAACGACACAGAAGAGAAAAATTTCTGACAAAACTGAATATCGGAAAATATTTATCCTTCCTTATTTATTGAATCTGAAACTCCTAATGTTTTCTAGGCTCGCATTTTTAAAATGAAAAATGCATTTATCCATCTTGAGATACAATTTTGAATAAATTTATACCACTTCTGCTATCACTTTTTCTTTACTCACACTAAAAAAAAAAAGAGAAGAAATGTCGGAGACAAGAAAAAAAGGTGTGAAAGCATTGTTGTCCGAAGAATATTCTTTTCTGTTATTTTTATTTTCCACGCCCGAAGAAAAAGCGCAAAAACTTAAATTACCTGAGATACCAAAGGGAAAAAAATAAAAAGTGAGTACGGTTATCCCCCCTCCCCGCTTTCACTTTCTTCCCCCCTGCCGAGAACATTGTTTTATTTAGGTTATTTGTTTAATCTTTTCGGTATTTCGCCATTTTGTTTCTCGATGCCGGGGCCAAGTGGCATCATTTCGTGTCGTGAGGAAGCGGCGGGAAAAAATGGCGAGGGAATGCTGAAATTTTTATTTTAGAACTGGGTCGAGAAAATAAGGTGTTTACAAGATGTTTGGCAGTGTATTAAATAACTTTCTTAGAAAGACTCCAGAACATTTCTTTTTTAATGGACTTCAACATTTCAATTTGTCAACTAATAGAAAGAACTACCGTGTAATGATATAATTATAATCCTCTGAATTCTAAGCTTTTTTTAACTGTTATTCCCAAGACAAAAATACTTATTTGATCCATATTTTATATACATATAAACCAGCATTAAGCGTTCGAATATATTAAAAAAACATTCTTATAACCATCATCTCTGGATTTGAAAAAGATAAATTCTTCATCAATTTTAGAAGCCTCAACTTTCACACTCCCATAATCCCCTCACTGAAAGTAGATTTCCGCAAAACCCAATTATAGTGGAATTCTACTTAAGAAAATAAACATACTCGCCAAATTTCAAGTCTAGTCTAATAATTCAAAAACGGAATTCTTTTTTATCTATGTACCTGGTAACCCACCTTGTGAGGGGATTTTTAGCACATTTCAACTCAACAAGAGGATATGCATACCAAATTTCATTACTGTAGGTGTAATAGTTCGGAAACGGGAATTTATTTTATCTGTATGCTTTTTATTAATCTCCTAGAAATCCCCAAAGGAGACGATTTTCGTAAAATCAGTTCTTAACCCCATTTCTATTCAATAAAAGAAACATGCTTTCCAAATTTGTACGTCTAATAGTTCTAAAGCCTCCCTTAAATCCTGCTTTGAGTCAAATTTTGCAAAACTCATTCTTTCCAGATCTATACTCCACTTGCATAATTTCAATAATATTTCAGAAACGGGAATATTTATCTATAACGCCCTTGGTGATCAGTTTTCGCGAAACTCATTCTTAGCGAATTTCTGCTCCATAAAAGGAACATGATTATCAAATTTCAAGTCATTAGGTCAATGTTTTTCAAACTTTCAATATTCACGACCCAATATTCAATAATAATTTTAATTGCGCCCCCTTCCCTCTATACAATAAGAGTGTATTGTATTTAATAATACTATAATTTGACACTAAAGCTAAAATATACGACTTTAGCCACTTCAGTGCCACCGACGTCTGTAAACGTCTCGCTCAGTTAAAGCATTAATTTTCTGGACATATACACTCAGGAACATTGAAAATAGCGACCCAAGAAGAAAGCATCGGATTGAAATGAAGTTTAATACACATAATGACACACATGAGAGATTCACTTGATCTAAAAAAAAAAGACAGTTAAGCGAATACAGAATGTGCAACGACACAAATACTGGGCAACTTCAATAGCGCGTTGGACCACCTCCAGCTACAATACATGCCGCCACACGGTCCGGCATTGAGTTGATTAGACACCTTATGTTGTCCTGAGGCAGATGGGCCCACAAATCTTGAACAGCCAACTCTAAATCATGTACAGAGTGACACGATGGCATCTGCCGTTTTAGCTGATCCCACACGTGCTCTACAGGGGGCAAATCGGGGGAGCGGGCCGGCCATGGAAGACCCTGAAAGTGACGTAGGAAGTTTTGAACAACTCTTGCTGTATGCGGACGAGCATTATCTTGCTGGAAAATAGCCCCTGGGAGACCATTTAGGAAAGGTCCTACATGGGGTCGAAGAATATCATCGACGTAACGTTGGACCGTTAAGGCTCCACGCATCACAATTAAAGTGGACCGGCTATCATAGGCTATGGCCCCCCAGACAATTACATCAGCTGTGCAGGCAGTGTGACGTAGAACAGTGAGGGGAGAATTGTACCGCTCACAAGGGCGCCTCCACACCCGTACACGGATATCATCTGTCCCAAAGACAAACCGGGATTCTTCCCTAAACACAACTTTTTGCCAATATGTGACATTCCACATTGATCTAGCTTGGCACCACTGTAGACGCAGTTGCCGATATTCCGGTTTTAAAGGGAGTGCACGGAAAGTGCGCTGGGATTTACGATTTGCTTCTGCAAGGTGTCTGGAAATTGTTTGTGGAATAATTGCTACGCCTACGTCTTCTCGTATCGTTGAACGAGTCACTGTGGGGTCCACAAGTGCTTGCCGCACGATCCTTCGATCCTCTCCTCGTGGTTTTCCTGGTTGCTCCAGACCTCGTTTTTCGCGCGTGGGTACCTTCTCGTGTTCACTGCTCCCAACAATTTCTAACGGCACACTCCGAACGATCCACCTGGTCAGCAACACGGCGCGTGGACGAGCCTGCAATTTTCATCCCGATGATCAGGTCTCTCTCAAACTCGCTTAACTGTGAGAAATGTCTTCTACCACATTTACTTGGCATGTTTCGCTTACAAAAGTCTTCCTACAATTGGCAGGTAATCGTCACGTTGATGAATCTTCGAATTTGCGCTGGCTTATACAGCACCCTCTTCCTGATTGTAGCGCCACCTCGGCGTGTATGAGCATACGTATTGGCACAAAACTTGGATCATTTGCATATCATATTACGCTGTGCTTACTTGCAAAGTTTCGCGATTGTACTTAGCTTCCTTCTTGGGTAGCTATTTTCAATTTTCCTGAGTGTATATACGTCTTTCCGAAGTACGATCATTTCTGCGCACTACTGTCTTGTGAAATTAATTATAAAATACATTATATAGATTGATGCGTTTATATGTGTATTATATCAGTGTAAATGTGTATTTTAATTTTTATTATATCAGAATGCATTTTGTTGTTACTTACAGTAAATAATTAATTTTTTAAAATAATCTTTTGTTTTGGACTTTTTAATATGCTCGCGCCCTGCTAGGGGTGAACGCCCCACAGTTTGAGAAACGCTGCTGTAGGTCGAATATTTCTAGATATCGTGATGAGTTAGTGAGTCGTTTTTAATATATTTCTATGGCGTAGGCGTACCCTATTTTGGAGATCACTACTTTAATCAGCTATAAAAGTGTGTGATGCGGAAATTCACAATCATACGTTTTTTATATAAAATAATTTGAATGATGTACTGTAATACAATCGGTCATCGCAATCTTCATGAAATGCTAAGCGAAAGTTTAGGTTGTTGGATTGAATTTTTAGCAATGAATTCTTACGGGATATATTGTGCCAGACATAAGGGAACGCTTAGAGCATGAGATTCAAATTCACTTGCGTATCATTATTACGTGACAGCATTCAAAATAACGAGATGATTCAGCCAAATATTTTTCAGATACTTATGTTAAAGCTTGCATAACTTTTAAAAAATATATAATAATATGATCCTAATCTACATGTATCTCAAATAAAGCTTAATATTCGACTAAACATATACGATTTGGGTGCACTTACATATTTTAACGTTTTGCCAATTTCACCAAATGCCGTGATATGCAGCCAACGGTGGAAAGCCTTTACAATCACATTCGAACTGATTCATAACGATGGGAGTATTTGGCGATGTTTTTTAAATCAGCGGCATCTTTTTATTTGGTGAAATTAGTCGATAGTGCAATACTCAAGGGCTGCTTTATGTGTGGCTGTAATGATATATTCCTATATGCGTTATAATCTTAAATCTGGCTTACAACTGTCCCCAATCCTCATATGTTTAATATTAGATTTTGACTCTAATAATACCTGAATATATAGTTATAATAACAGCGTGATTTTTTTCCTTATTATGAGATCCTATCATGAATATTATATCTAATTCTTTCAACACTAGTGTATAGTATATATCTGGTTTTAATCTTAATTATGATATATATATATATATATATATATATATATATATATATATATATATATATATATAGCAATATATATGATAAAAGGGAAGCATTTAAATTCAATGTCATAAAGATACCAAACTTCAATAGTTGTCTTCATATATCTGTATTTAGAAATATAATTTTAAATTTTTTGTTGAGAAATAATAATTTAACTACGCACAATATTGATAGATTCAAAAATATCCAGAAATTTATATTATTGTGCATACAAAATGATTATCCCATCAATTTCCTGAGAAAATATATAGATCAGAAATATTTCTTAAAAATATTTTTAAACTCGTAAATGCACAAATCCACCACACAACATTAGGTCCACAAAGTCAGCTTGTTAGTGGTCCAGCTGTGAAGAATTTGTGCATTCCACACACAGGTTACATTTTAATATACATTTTAATACACACACACTTAAAACAATATTTACACGACTATATATACACTTTAAAATTATTTATTACCAGTTAAACATTTATGTCCAATCAGACATTTATGACCAATCAATCAAGCAAGTCTTTTACATGTGATATGGTTTGCATCTAATGCCAAGTAGTCATACTCTGGTGTTGGATCAAGAATCGATTGGATTGACATGGTTGGAAGTTATGAGCAAAATATGTGTATTTGATATATTAAAAATGAAATGTCGTGCAATAAGAAATGGATCATATTCTTGATGGGATACTGTTTGATGAGTCTTTTATGATTTACTCTATTCATTTGTGAATATATTGTATTTTTAATGATTTACTTTATTCATTTGTAAATATACTGTGTTTTTAATGTGAACATTCGGTTTTTAGAAATTTTTAGTTTGAACTTTCCGATTTTTTGGCTTGAACTTTCGAATTTTTTAACTTGAACTTTCGGATTTTTTAACTTGAACTTTCGGATTTTTTAACTTGAACTTTCGGATTTTTTAACTTGAACTTTCGGATTTTTTAACTTGAACTTTCGGATTTTTTAACTTGAACTTTCGGATTTTTTAACTTGAACTCTTTCGGATTTTTTAACTTGAACTCTTTCGGATTTTAGATAATTTTTGATTTGAACTTTTGGATCAGGAATTTATTTTTTCTACCTTTACAACTATTTTAAAGATGGGTGCATCATCTTGGAAGTTTGAAGGTTCACTTATATTATGTACTAAATTGTTTTTAAATTTTAATATTGCAATATCTTTCGGAATGTGATGGCGAATAGTTTTATTTTTCAAGTATAATGATTTAATTTTAACTTTTTAATTTTTAATTTTTTAAATTTTTTTTTTTCTGAAATTTGAAACTTTTCCAATTAAATTACCAAGTTGCAATAGGGGGAAGGTTGGCGCCATCAAACTAGTTTAACCCCACTTATCGGTCCTAAGTCCGAGATTGCACTTGGATATTTTATAAATTTTTATTTTATTTTATAATTTTTTAATTTTGTTTGAAAATGATGGAACATTATCTTTTATATTCGCCATTGATATTCTGAAGTGTTTTGGTATTTTGGGATTCATATATTTGAATTTTTAAATTGATAATTGTGATTGTTTTTATATATTTAAATATATATATATATATATATATATATATATATATATATATATACGTAAATTAAACTGATGACAGATTTTATATATCTAGTTATACTCCTAAAATACTATGATTTATACTTGGATACAAAACCCTAATTCAATTATTTATATTATATTATAGATTATATAAATATCTTGCACGCAATTCTGAGAGTAAGGTATCGAAATTCATGAAAAAAGGAACAGAAACTCCAAGTAATTGTAATTAATGTATCATCATGTAAAAAATGTATCATCTTTACAATATGTAATGATTAAAACTGAATTGCATAAAAACAATTGAAGGAAAATTGTTTTGAGACAAAAAAATACACCAATAAAACACAATTTAAAATCTACAACGCTACAAAAAATATCTGGTTTTGAAATCTTTCTCCTGCGAAATAATTATACAGCAATTTCGTTGTATTTTTATTATTGCAACCCTTACAAGATTTTAAATCTGGAAACAACGGAATTTCGAAGTTTAGCAAAATGTATTTTTAACTATTTCCCTTGCAAGTTTTACGAATACTTGATGCTCGTAATAAGATTTAGATTCGTGATCTAAGTGTTATAGTCATAAATTACAAATTCAGAAAATTCATCTAAAAACAATTTAGACTATAATTAAAGATACTGAATTTCCCTCTCATGGGTAAGGAGTACTTCAAATAACTCTTAAAGCTCACGTTTAGGAAAATTAATTATTGGAGAAATCATTAAATCTCTCGACTTTCATAGGATACATTTTATCTAATACTCATTCTCAACGCGATTCAACAATATTTTATTGAATAATTAGTGACTATTTATTAAAATTTCTTTAAAATTTTTATTTCATTTACTTTTAAAGACAATACTATAGATCAATCTAAAAATGAGATAAAAAAGAAACTGTTTTATAATTGATTTTCATTAATACAAATGCACATTGCTAGTTAAGAAGAAAAATCAGATTTATTTTCCAAGAGGGACTACTAAATTAATAGTTGTGTTCATACATATTTCTATAAAGGATGGTTAATATATAAAGTTAAAACAATCATTCTTGTCTTATATTATATCTTTTGTTATATTCCCGCGAGTAAAAAGCTCTAACATTTACATTTAGTGTTAACATTTATATTGTTATATTGTTTATATGTTAAATCCCTAGTTCAAATAGTGCCAAAAATAAAAGTAGATAAAAAACATATCGATATCTTTGTTGTATCCCCAATTATATAAAGATTAAAAATTCTATTTTAATGCAACTTATATAAAATAACTTATTTTTTTAGTGCTAAAATTCTAGCTTAAATCAAATGTTAAAAGTAAAAGCAAATCGCGTGGAAAGAATATGAATACAAATTATGTATAATCAGTGGTGCACACAAGGGGGTTCCTGAATGTCCGGACCCCCCCAAAAGCCCTTGATTTTTTTTTCTGATTGATTATAATTCTAAGTATACAGTACGTAAAATTTAATTAAGTATTTATTATTAATGATTAGTTTTATTAATTAATGCTAATTATTTATTCAATAATTAGCTTTTTAATGTATTTTGTACCCGAAAATCGACAAAATCAAAAGGAGCATAATGCAAGAGTTGTGCACTTTCGACCCCGGACCCCCTCCCCCTTGAAAAATTCCTGTGTGCGCTACTGTGTATAACTATACAACTGTAAATAGAAAATTTATTTGCTAACTAAAATAAAAGCTTGTAATAAAAAAAGGGCTTGGCATATAATATTCTAAATAAATTTTTCGAAGCATATTTTCATATTGATTCCTAAAATATTTGGCAAATTGACGGAAAGAAGTTTCAATTTAAGGAAATAATTTCCGCCTATAATTCTTTTAAGAAAAAAAAAATAACTTGATGTGTTGTGGCACCAAACTATTTACAAGCTTATTACAACTGAGTATTATGAGAAAAAAGAAATGTATTCCCCTTCCTTAAGATAAACCAATCTGAACAAATATATTTAAATCGCCATAAAAATATTTATGCTCTTTTAGTATCAAACTCAGAGTTTTTAAAATTATTTTTTTTATTTGACTTTTAAATGTCTTTAATTTCTTCTACTGAAATTAAACTATATTTTGCTTTAAATTAGTAAATGTGGCCGTTAACAACAAGTTTGGTCTTTTAAGGTATCCTACTACTTGCGACAACTTTTTTTTTTTTGAAAAAATGGAAATATGGGGATTTTTTTTGTGTGTGATTTTTAGATTTATATAGTATGTTTTAAGAAAAAAATCCTAAAATTGAAAAGAGAAAAAAAATATTATTATTAAAACGGGAAAAAAACTGGTAAAAATGAACAAAATAATAACATAAACGGGGCACGGTCTGTACAAAAAAAATTATGAAAAAAGTACATTTTTTCAATTTTGTTGTTTTATTTCGTTATTCATGTTTGAAATGACCTTCGGAATAAGATATATTTTAAGTTTTGCAAAAACTAGAGCACTTTATCTTAGTGACTATATGAAATTGCTTAAAAAAACTCATAAAGAACTGTACATTTCTCATAAAGAACTCATATTCTCATAAAGAACTGTACATTTTGTAATAAAACAGTGATTGGTAAATCTGAAGGTCAAAACACTTCTACTGTTATACAGAACATACACAAAAAATTTCAGCAAATTATTTTGACAACTGTTTCACACAGCAATCGCTGTCCCCGTTTGAGTTTTTCGAAAAAAAAACATTTCGAGTAAAACGCATTTTAAAGTTCGACATCTTGTGTAAAGTTATGGCATCTGCTTTAACTAAAACACTTGTAGTTTTTGTTCTAGTGAATGGAAAATGGAAATCCTGGTATTTTTATTAAGCTAATAAGATGGACTATAAAATAAAATAAAAAAATTCATGATTTTAGGGTAGTTGGATACCTTAAGAACTCATCTGAGGCATATATGTATATGTAACCGGTCAATAAAACCTAAATCAGACTAAATGTAAGCTTATTTTTATATTTATTTGCATATATTGAAGACAAGATTTTTCGAAAATATAATACTGAGTACATAATTATAATCAATTCTAATTTAAAATTTCATATAACTTGTTTGAATTTCTAATTTAAACATTTTTCTCACATATATTCTCTTCAGTTACATCAGTGCTTCTCAAACTTTCAATATTTGCGACCCAATTTTCAATCATACTTTCATCGCGCCCTCCTAATACAATAACAATGTATTGAACCCAAGAATAATGTACTTTTGCGTAAAGCTACAATACGACTTTAATTATTAACTGCACAAATTATCAAGAAAAGAATAAAATTTTGTATCTAATTTCCTATATGACAAGCTCATGAGGCCACTACTAAATATTAAACTTTTTCTTAACTTAGTATTGATGAATCAATGGTTTAATACATTGTTCACTACTGACACATTTATAAGTACCGTAAAATCCGGCGTATAACGCGCACCTATACTACCATGCTGATTTTTTTTAATTTTGAGGTATATTCGTAGTATAACGCCCACCCCTTTTAGCGAAGATATCTGAAACATTACTATACATTGCTCTTAGGTTTTGAAGTCATTTATTCGAGGTTTTTTCCCAGATTTTTGAAAAAATAGTATACTTCTAGAACTACAACTCTTTTAGTTCGTAAGGCAAGTCGCGTTTGTTTCAGATGAACGGTGTTTCACTGCATGCAGAAGTAAACTTTTTTATACACTCATCTCTTTTGTTATTTTTAAGGCTATCGTTTTTATACCCGGCGTATAACGCGCACACTTAAGTTTCGATCTTATTTTTTGTGTTCAAAGTGCGCGTTATACGCCGGATTTTACGGTATATTGTAGTAGTGTAAATATTATTTTATTGCTTCCTTTCAGAAAATTAATATTTTTAAAATAATCTCTTTCATTTTCAACTTTTTGATATGTTCGCTCCTTCCTGGTAGGATTATTACGCCCCTCTAGGGGGCGCGTCACACAGTTTGAGAAATGCTGAGTTACATGTATAGTTAATCTGAAAAAAAAGAACATACATAGTTTATTTGTGCTTCTGAGGTTAACATACTTGCACAATGAGAAATCCGACAATAAGTGAAAAATAATGATACTAATTAGAATCAACATCTTTCCACATCAAATAAAAATCAACAGAAAAATTTAGTTGCTTATCAGATCTGGGGACTGGGCAGTTAGAAAAAAGCTCAGATGAAAAACAGGAATCAGATATAAAGCAGAAAACAAGTTGTACCAACCAGAAAGAAAAAAAAATTATGCCTACGTCTTTCTTCTTTTATTAAGTCATTTAATGTAGGTTAGTAATTTCTTTTCCATTGAGAAATGCTGTCTTATGAATTGGGGTTGATAATTAGGCCTGCGGTTCTTTCATTTTCAGCTAATTAACTGTCCAATAATTGTTCAGTATTTTGGGGCAGACATAAATGAAATAGAATAATTCGATAGATAAATATTGCTATAAAAGCATAGCAAGCAACAGAAACACACGTTTATATTCATTTTTTGTTGCATTTTTGAAAGTATAGTTTTTAATTAATCGGATATATTGAAATTTATTAATAATTTCATGTGTTACTGTCATATTCCTATAAAATTATTAAAAATTGGTCATCATGGATAGAGTGCACTTTTGAAGATAAAAACTGTTGAATCTATTTAATGAAATTCTATTTATGTGACATTTTGACTTTATACTGCTTATGATTATCCTTCGAACTTATGTATTTTTCCGTTGAATTTACATTAACTGATATATATATATATATATATGTAGTAGAAAAGCTCTCTTTTCATTATAAAAAAAAACCTTCCGAAAAGTTATTTAACCGCGGTAATGCATTGGAGTTTTTCAACATTTGTTGATTTATATTTTGTAGATTTATATTTTATTAGGTTTAAGTTTTAATGCAAATTAAGTAATTTATAATATTTATTCGAAATTAACTAAAAAAATTTAACTCAATACTCCCATCACGAAAATTTATAAATGTTTTCACTTTAAAAAATAAAGTTACACTGAATTAAAAAGAATTTTTAGAAATGTCATCATATTTCATTTGAAGATTAGAATTAACTGAGAGTTGCTCCCCCCCTTACACCTCAGTCCTTACATAATTACTCCTTTACGCTGTAATTTTTAGAATGTAAAAGAGTCACAGAATGAGTGTATATTAACGTCGCAACTATTCAGCTACCCGAGGGGTTTTGGCGACAGACCTCGTAATTTTGAACCATGGTCAAGTGACGAGGATGACACCTCAGCATTTACCCCTCTCCTAACTTCCCCACCACACCACACCATACTATACCAATGAGAGGACGTTTGAGCCTCGACTTATTAAATGGGCATCGGCCCCCTCTCTACGGCGGGTCTTTAGCGGTACTGGACTCGAACTCATGACATGCCAGCCACGAGTTCGTTACCACGACTCTCAGTAAGAGTTATAATCTGATGCAATGAGACATTTCGTATACTTCCTTAAATTTAGGATCGCATTATGAGATAATCACAATAATTTTAGTGACGAAAAAAGAGTTTTATATTTTAAAAAAAAATCGATTTTAGGAAAAGTTTGTAAAAAAAAGTGTTTTATGTCTGAAGGAAATCATTAGAAAGATCCCAACAGCAATTTATTTTTTAATCTATGAAATGATGTTAATGTGACCTTATCGTTTAGGTTTTACGTATGCTTAGAGAAATAAAAGGGAAAGTAAGCCAAGTGGTGTGCACCGACCTCTCTCACGCGTAAAGGGGGAGACATTGGCGTAACGTGCACCAATACAGCGGGGGCAGGATTATAGGGATCCCGTACTGAGGCCAAGTACGTACTTAACCAATCAGGACTTATCCAATCTTTTATAATCAGGATTGGGGCCCAAAATTTGACTTTTACGGAATGGGGGGCAATATTCTCCGTTACACCATTGGGGGTAGGAGTACATTCTAAAATAGGGGTGGCCAACTCAAATGATCTTGCGGGCCACTTCGGAAAAACATTACATTCTCGCGGGCCGCACATAAAAATATGTACCTTTATATCAGATTTGGAAACAAAAAAAAAACATTTATTGGAGTGGAAAATTAAAACAGAATGTATTATTATTATTGTTTTCATTATTTTTCATGTATACAGATATAGATAATATAATAATGTTTGTATAATATAATAATGCAATGATCAAATAATGTTTAAAATATTACAGTTGCCGTTTTCTTGAAAATTACGGTGTTCCTTTTGAATTGATCTTTCGTTACTCATTGTTGAAATTTGATTGTACTGTCATTCGCAAACGATTAAGTATACATTGACCTTTATCTTAACCGTCCTGAATATTTTTTTTTAAACTTTAAAAAACATCTCTGACTGCCTCTTGATTTTTGGGTATTCCAAACCGTAAAGGATTAGGAGAAATGAAAGTCACATACACAGAGAATCATGTGTACCATCTTTAATAAAGGATATGCATAGAGCAGTTCGAAGTTTATTAAAAAAAGTAATTCAAATGTAACTGTTTGATAAAATATAAATCTATTTTAATCTAAAGGACATTTCTATTATCAAAAAGGATTTATTTTAAAACAAGAACAGGTAACAGGCAAATACATTGTAGATGTACATATATACATAAATTTCCCCTCAAATAAATCTTAAAATGAAAAAACTTTAAAAACCTGATATTTAAAAAAATTTTAAAAATAGTCGGTGGGACGCAACATACGTACTGGCGGACCACATGCGACCCGCGGGCTGCATGTTGGACACCACCCCTGTTCTGAAAAACACGTAGGTGAAACCACCGAAGGTTAAACTCTATGGTAAAAACTAAAAATCTGTTGGTCTATTGGGGAGGAAGTTGAACCCTTAACTCCTCCCCCCTTGTGTATGCGACTGAGTAAAAGCCCATTTTTCTTGAATGAAAGCGTTTTTATAAATTTTGTATAGAATGTTTGTATCGTACAGAAAAAGTTCTGATAGTATATTTCGAACACAGAATAGGATGTCCACATATTCCCTTCGAATACTTTCCCCATTTCAAAGTGGGAGGTTACACAATCACTCCACCCACAGGAAGTGCGAGGTCATTGACCATAAGTGTGGACAGAGGGGATAAGGGCGATTTGAAGGGGAGAGAATGACGCGGTATTAAGCACAGTCTTTTTGACTGTAATCGCATCCTATTGTGTGAGAAATAGTTTATAACACTCCACTGAGAAGTTGTTCTGCATTAGAATCTTATGAATTTACTGTGCTGTAGAAAAACCACTTGTGATTCCATAATGGAGGCCATAAATAGTAAATTAATTCAAACAGAGTACTCTGTTAGATGTATATTTATAAGAAAATGTTTGTATTCTGATATTTAGGATAAAAAAATAGTTCAAAGTAAGAGCAAACAAAATTTAAAAAAATTCATTTAAGGAGAAAACAAAGATATATATATATATATATATATATATATATACACTTAATACATTAAAAATAAAATACTTAGTATTTAAATTTTTAAACTTAGTGCTAAAACTTCCAATACTGAAAAATGGACTTAAAGACAAAGTTTTAGAATAAAATCAAATTTATTAAAAAAAATAGATTTTATCAAGACAATTTATATTTTTTGAAATTTTTTATTATCCTTATTCTTTGAGCTGAAATATCATTACACACAATTTTAAAGACTCGGTAGTATAGAAGTGAAATAGAAATGATACAAAATTACTTTCGAATCTGCAATTGTGTTTCATTTACATCAAATAAAATAAGGAACTGCTCAACAATTTTTGAGTGATATCTAAAATGATTTCCAGGACAATATAGATAAGTTCATTATTTTGAAAAAAAATATCGAGTGATAGAAGTGCTGGAAGTAATTTAGTTCGAAAAAAATGAAAGAAGTTGAGAGCAATAAATAAAAATAATGTGTACGAAATTCTCAAATTACCCGTTCCTGTGATGTGAACTCTGTACTTTTCAATTACTGGTAATTGGAAAAGCGTTAGCCTTCGTGTAAAAAGGTTTTCATAAGCGATATAATTCTTAATTTATCTTTTCTTATTATTCTTAACACTCCCCCTTTTTTTTTTACTTTTTAATATTTTTGGAATCAGAATTACTCTTTCTGAAAAGGGGGATAATTTTAGAGTGCGATGAATTGCTTCTTGTGAGATTCATATGATCCATGCTTCGAAATGATAATAATAATGAAAAAAAAAGGGAACTTTAAAAGGAAAATCGTTATTATTATTATTATTTCTTTTATAAAAATATAATGAAATGTGAGAAAAAGGAATAGTAATTACAAAATTAAATTTTGAAGCGAGAGATTTTGATCAATATGAATATTAAAAGCTTAAAAAAAACAATCGAATAGTTTGAGCTTAAAATAACATGGTATCAAATGATACCGAAGGAAGGGTGACAATAAGTAATTTATTTCGTTGAAACTATTTTTTAAAATTATTATTTTCTTCTTTAAATTGATTCCGAATCTTCTTTATATTTATGATGTAGGAGACTAATTTAAATTTTAGTTACCGTTTTTCTCCATTTAAATGACGTGAATCATTCAAATGTGATTGTGTAAAATTTTCTCCAAAGATAAGTATGCATTTTAATGAATGTTCAGTAAAATAAACTAAATAAAATTTTTAGATATTAAAATTTTAAGCGTAGAACGAGAAGCACTTTACATTTGTTAATAAATAAGTTATTATAAGAGAATATTTAAGAAAATGTTTTATTTTCCTCTAAAATAAAAGATTTCGTCTTTTCAATTTATTATGTTAATAAAACATTGTTTCTATACACTCACCCTAAGGCAAAATAACATACACATTTATGTAAAACTTATTTTATACTTTTGAACAAGAGGTTTCTTCTCCCTCCTGTAATTTAAGTGTGAACATTCAGAGAAAAATTTAAAAATCTAATTATTTTTCGCAATAAAATAATTTGTCTATTTAACTTACATAAATGATAAAATACATTTTTTACATGGTTTTCGTAGTACTATAAGACGTAAAAAGGAATTTAAAGTAAAAATAAAAATATATATAACAACCTTAGCTTCTTCTACTTAAAATTTATTTAAAATTTAAATGAAATCATTTACATTAGTATTTAAAATCTAAACTTAAAATTAACTATGCTACTTTGTTGAAAAAAAATGTGGATGCAACATTTTAAATAATTTTAATGATTATACGAATACATATCCTACCTCAAAGGGATTATGTATGCAAAATACAGACAAAAGGTTTATTCAACGAAGCATGTTAATTTAGAAAAAATAGAAATTTTTAATTCCTTATCCCTCCCCCCATTTTAAGTAATCTTACAAATTTTATTCTAATGCTAATTTGTATTGTAATAATTTGCATGTCCCAAGGGCACTCTTTTTGTCTCATTTAATATTAAAAATGCTATATTGTTCAAATTTTCCTTGAGGATGCTTGCAATTGTTTCTCAGGCTGTTTTTTAAGGAATAATTATATATTAAAGAAACATATGTAATTAACTAAATTCTAACTATTGCACTTAAAACTGTTTTTTTCTTTTTCATTTGCATAATTATTTTCCTTGAAATCTCATTATTGTTATTTTTCGAAATTTCTTAGAATATTTCAATTTCTATGGAATTTTTTTCACAAGAAAGTTTTCAGATGTCGAGAGCAATTCATGGAAGCTATTTTTTTTCTCTGTAGCGAATATATTTCTGAACGCTTATACACACCAACACGCACACATATATAAATGGTATAAAAATATCCTTTAAAATGTTTCCCAACCTGGTAGAGATGAAGATGGAGGACATTGCCTTGTGTCACTCGAAATGTCCTCATAAAGTTCATTGACTGATTTAGTGACTGAAGGTACAATGAAAATTTTTACTTCATCCACATGTACATTAAAAACAATTGTGATGCTCTTTATTGTATGTGAATTGCAACATTATCCAAGTAAAAGGATGACTAAGTGTTAAAGTCGTAGTTTGAAGCTTCATGTGAACTCTGAGCAATGAGTCTTGTAAATTTGAATCGAAGTGACGAAGACGACGCTCCACTTTCCAAATTTCCACGCCACGTTAAACTGCGATTTTTAAAATCGATGGAGATAGAATATGATCTAGTATTTGAAAATTTCAAGGTTGACTCAGCTTTTAATCCCTTCAGTGGATTGATAAATGAGTACCAAGCTTGCTTGGGAACTTAACATTGAGGGTTTCGCTTCAGACTGACCACCTGATAGGAACATCTGCTCATGCCCCTCAGGGCCCAAGTTCACGTATACTGAGTTGGGCGCAGTAGGCCTTGGCCCTCATGGATTGTTGCGCCACTGAGTTAAGTTTATTTAAAAATTTACTATTCAGAATAAGTGAAAATAATCTCTTGCATATCACTGCATCGACATGGCATTTTCTACTATGGTCACCTAAAAAGCATTTTTTTCTTCATAATCATGCTAAATGCATGGATATGAAGAAAAAAAATGCTTCCGGATTAAATATCCGGCAGAAGGCGCGCACTCAATACTCAATACTAAAGTTAGTGGCCACCTGGAGTGACGGAGACACCCCAATCTTTTTTTTTTATAATAATTTTTATTTGTCCTTTGATGATCAACAAATAACATTTTGAACTTTTTCTTGCTTGTGTCTTTTTGACAAGGTGAAGAGTGTCTTTTGGTACACTTATGGCTTAAAATCTTTCTCGATGGAGTTTTTTTTAGGTAGCATTTGAAAATTTTCTTTTCAACTCAAACATTTCATGTCCGTCGCTATTTTGAAATTTATTTCCAATGTCATGATTAATATCCATTATTGCTTCAAGTCCTTGATTGATCAGTTTTAACTTCAGCCAATAGAGATTGCAGATGGCCATATCTTTTCGTTTTATATTCTGTTTATTTCAGTGGCGCACACAAGGGGGTAGTCCAAGGGGTCCGAACACCCCCACAGCTCTTGATTTTTTTCGATTGGTTATAATCCTATGTATATATTACTGAAAATTTAATTATGTATTTGTTTTTAATAATAAATTTTTATTTTAATGCTAATTGTTTCTTCAATAATTAATTTTGTATTGTTTTTATTCCCGAAAATTGACAAAATCAAAAAATATGTTGAGCGGCATATTGGAGTATGATAGCAAAATGTTGGATTATCAACCCTTGTGTGCACTACTGCTTTATTTACATTTATAAACCATAAAGAGTCGTACAACACAGCTGTTCAAAAACAATAAGTCATCCACAGGAGGAAAATGTAGCTTGTTCATAAAAATTATAATAACACAAAAGTGAGTGGTCGCCAGGGGACCAATTCACTCCAAGTATCTTACGATTGTAAAAAACGTTTTCCATTCCCACCACAAAAAAGGAGATATGTGACTAATACATTTTGTTCCCATGGACACTGTCCTATATGAGGATACTGGCAAGGTCATTGGTAACAAATAAACAGTTTTTCCTAGAATTTGTGACTCTGGGTTGACTCTGTGCGCCACATGATCTCTCCTGGTTCCATTTGGGGGATGAGGGGTATGCTTACGGCTTTTTTGAAACATCAGTAAAGCTCTAAGCAAAATCTTGGAACGATACGATCAACAATGTAGATTTGTCTGTCCCAAATAACTGTACAAGTATTCAAATTTATTCACAAGACCATTAATAAATTAAACTTCTTTTTTTTTCTCTCTCAGTATAAAAATATATATTTTAATTTCGAGTAATTAGATATTTGAAACACACTCATGTCCATAAATTATGGATGATGAAGTTCAAGCAAAGAAAGAGACAGACGCAAAACAAATCTGACTTATTTGTAAAGTCTATTTATTAAACAAAAGGTAAAGAGCAAAAAAGATGCTATATGTTTGACATAATTAATAAAAATTGCGATTTTTACTCCCTGGAGCAAATTTCAAAAAAGAGCTTATTTACAAAAAAACAGTATAACGTGGTTAGTATGATGGTTAATACGGAGTATGTCTCCCGGACGATGCAATACAGACCTTACAACGCCTAGGCATGCTGAGTATCAAATTATCAATCTGATCTTGGGGAATATTACACCACTCATCAAGCAATGCCCTCCGAAGTTCCGGTAGACAGGTGGGAGGGGTTTGACGGGCTGCAATTCGTCGACCAAGCATGTCCCACACATGCTCTATTGGATTCAAGCCCGGTGAGTATGCTGGCCAATCCATACGGCTTATATCCTCCGACTGAAGGCATTCGTCTACGATGTTTGCACGGGGAGGACGGGCGTTGTCATCCATAAACAGAAATTCAGCACTCATGGCGCCCCGAAACAAACGTACATGTTGCTCCAAAATGACATCTCGATATATGCGGCCTGTCGTCGTTACACTCTGAATATGCAGGTCAGTTCTGGAACCAAGAATAATTCCTCCCCAAACGAGCCATCCTGCACAACCGTAACGGTGTCGTTCAATGGTGTTCTCTTGGTGGTAACGGGTACCTGGCGCTCTCCATATTAAAGTCCGGCGAGAATAAGACTGCAAACTAAACCTGGACTCGTCGGAAAACATCACACAAGACCACTGTTGTGGTGTCCAAAATGCATGCTCTCTACTCCAGGTTAATCACAGGCAACAGTGAGTTGCGGTAAGTGGAACACATCTGACAGGCCTACGAGCATATAGACCAATGTGCCCTAAGCGTCTGTACACAGTCTGCCTTCAAACTGTCGTACCGGTAGCTGAAGAGAGCTGACAAGACAGGTTTGATGCTGTGCTCCGTCTGTTTCTTTCGTCAGTAACTGCCAAATACCGGTCCTCATTCGGCGTTGTAACTCGAGGGTGACCTATGCTGTAACATCTACTCACATTACCATCATCTTGGAATCATTTCCAAAGCCTGGAGATGACACTCTGGGCGATTCCAAATTCCTCGAATACTTCCAGCTGGGTACGTCCACATTTCAGTCGTCCAATAATTCTACCACGTTAAAAATCATCCAAATGCTTCCTTTGTGCCATAACTATGCGGTTATTGCACTGAAAGGCTTTTAAAGTGCTCGTGAACAATTTTACTTCTTTGCCACTATTCCTTATATACCCTTCTCTTACACTCTCGTCATTGTGACGTACTATCCGCGCCATCTGGTGGTTTCCTGTAATTTGCATATTCTTTTTCAAGATGTGTGTGATAATTCTACAGGTGAAATTTTTTTAGAGTTCAATTTCTGTGTGATTCTGAATTATCCATAATTTATGGACATGAGTGTACGTATTTGTGGAATCTTATGGAAACTACCAAGTGTTATGCATGCGAAAGCTGCATAGATAAAACCAAATAACACACATTGACTGTGGATACAGAATACAATCAAGTATTTAAAAATGTATATTATTCTGATTTGGTTAAAATAAACTTGCAAATCATTACACCGGAATCGCATTTTCAATAAGTCACCTAAAGAACAGGGTTATCAGAAATGAATGACCCGATTACAAAATTTAATAATTCCCAGATGAATAAACAGAAAATGATAATTCAAATCTCACTGTAAAGATAAAATATGATATTTTTTCGTACGTAATGTTTCTTGAAGTAAAGTAAAATTTGTTTCCACGAAGGTTCAATGTGACTTCCTTTAGTCACCCGTACAATATCATTGCAAACCTGGTCGCCCTGGACTTTTGCCTTGACACAAGCATCCAGTTTCCTTGAACTGTTCATACCATCTTCTTATACTCTCAGATGTCGGTGCATTTCTATAGTACTTTCTCCGAAATTCTCGCTTAACCGTGATTACTGACAGACGTTTGCAAACGAGAGCACACAAAATGCCTTCCTCCGCTGCGACGCCATTTTCACTTCTGTTCACAATTATAACACTGCTGCCATCAGGGGTGTTAAATTTCTCTAGAGGTCTGAAAATATAAACAATTTGCAAAACAGATATAACTCTTTTAAATTTGAAGTCGAATCTTTTACACATTATTTATAAAGGAATGGAGCTTCAGAAAAGTATAAAATGTTTAAAATATAATCATAATTTTAAAAAGTATATAAGAATAAGAAACTTTTCTATAAGAAATATTTATTAAGTTTTACGTCGCGCATGCTATTTTCTAAAATAGTAGCTTTAATTAGTAGCTATAAGTTGATTTATATGGTTAAATGTATTATTATTACACTGTAGCTATTTTTATATAAATAGAATAATAACTTACATATTTTAATAAATAAAAAATACATTTTTAAAAAATATTTAAAAAATTGCAATATTTCACAAATATTTTGAAATACAAAAGATATACAATACTAAAATTAGGTAGGATTTTAAGAGTATGATGCATTTTTTTTATAATTCTATAAAGTTTTATACATCAGAGGCTACTATTTTAGAAAATAGCGTGCGCAACGCAAAAAATACTTAGTATTTATTATAGAAATTTCATATGTTTATGATTTTAAAAATTATTATTATATTTTAAACATTTTATACTTTTCCGAAGCCCCATTCTTTTATAAATGTTTAAAAGATTTGAATCATTTAATTTAAATTTAAAAGAATTATACCTGTTGGAAAATTGCTTATATTTCCAGAACTCAGGAGAAATTTAACACCCCTGAGACTTCTTATTTGACAAAAACAATGTTGCAAACTCAAAATTTCATATTTTATCTTTACAATGACATATTAATGCCAACTGGGTGGCTTAGTTGGTTTGTCGCTGGCCTTCTGCACCCAAGGTTGCTGGTTCAACCCCGGCCCAAGTCGGTGGATTTTCATGATGCAGAAAATCGACAGCGGCCATGTCGTATGATTATGCGTCATGTAAAAAATCCCTTGTGGCCGTTTGGCTTAGGTCCTCTTGGCAAAATTAAATTCCAATTTTGCATCGTTAGAGCTCAGGTGCCTCCATCTGGGGAGGAAACTGGGCGTCAAAATTACTTGCGGCAATTGATATCGCCTACATGGTACCGAAATAAAAAGTGACACCAAGCTCCTAGGGAATGAACTAGGTCTGCAAAGGTAAAAAAATACCAATACGCAGCCTCATTAGAGAAAAAAATGACACATTAATGAATAGTTTCTGTTTATTCATCTGGGAATCCTTAAATTTCTTAATCGGGTCAGTCATTTCTGATAACCCTATATTTTCCCATGTTATTCACACACACATTTAATGCATTTAGATTAATAATATCTTACTAGACTTCACCTTTTTTTAATCATAAACTTATAATTAAACATGTACAAATTAATTACGTATCCCTTTAAAAATGTAGAAGTCTTATTTCCAAATATAAACAAATGATGTGAAATAAGCGAATTGGAAACAAATTATAAGTTTCCGGATTATTAATAAAACGAAAAGTGTATGTACGAACATAAGAGGACAATGATCAAGCCACCAAAAAACAAATTATACTAATTAGTTCAGCAATCGCTTGGAAATCACCAACCGGGAGACCCTTGTTCCAGAAATACGCTTCCTTTACCAAAACCCTTTTTCTTACTCTTCCAAAACAGCGTCTCTCAATATTTTAATGAAAGTAATCTTTTCAAAGAGTGAATTTTTGGAAGACGCAGGACACATCCTATGATTGATGTTCGCCGTGGAACCACTCGGCAGGAAAGTTCCTAAAAGAAACTGATACCAAACCGTAGTGTTAAAGAAAATGCGTAATCACTTAATGCATTTGATGATCCGGTACGTGTAAAACATTTTTCCTATTTCTTCTTTTTCCTGCAGAACTCGTACTTCTGGAAGGAAATGCCATTAAAGGGAGTAGCTGGCAATCAATTCGTTCTGAAATATCGGAGGTAATTGTTACGGTATCGTTCATTTCTCATCTAAATCAAGATGAGATGTGTCCAATGATAAAGTGTAACGATAGGGTAGTGATAAAATTATTTATATGCGATACCTTTTTTCCCTATCTATCTTTATAGGCATTATTTTTCATCTAATTTTCTATTTTAGTGCTTTTTATGGATAGGCTTAATGATATTAATCAATTTACATAGAAATTTAATATGGAGATGGTTTGACGAGGTTTTAACGGGGATTAGAATGTAATCAAGGAAGATTATTTTGAATGTATTATCGTATTTTTCCTGGTGGTTTTAATGGCTGTTTTATATGGTAATGTTGCAGTAAACGATTTTGAGGTAATAATCGCTTGGACAACATTAGAGGAAAAAAATTAAATTATGGTAGCTTTGATTTTGTGCTTTATCTTCCACATTTTCAGCTAGTGAAAAACATGGATGATTTTGGTACTTTCTGGGATACATTGGAATTAATAAGATAATTAAAGAGTAAAATAAGATGAAGCTTTCCAATGCACCAAAATAATAGTAGTAGAGAATTTTTCAATTTCCTTTTTTTTTGTTTCAAAAGCCAGTGAGTGAGTGAGTGAGTGAGTGAATGTGGGGTTTTATGGCGCAAGAGCCAAACCTGGCTATACGTTTCAAAAGCCAGCCGGCTTTCGAAAATATGATTAATTTGATTTCAATTATTATTTTTCTTGTTGTTTGATGATTTATATTTAGTATTGGGGAAATATCGTTTAAAAGGGAAAAGGCGAACTTGTTTTCTTTTTTGTCTTGATAAAACTATCGTAACTTAGTCCGCTCATAAAGCTGAGATGTTCCACAGGCACAGAAATCCAATAATAAACAGAATTTAGAAAAATACACGATGTCTGGAAATTCTTGTATGAAGTTCCAAACTGCATTTTTCCACTTAATGAACGTTGCTTATAAAAAGATTTTGGCAAAATGTTAAAAGAACATCAACAAATCGTGTATCCGGACAATTTTTCTAAAGTTATTAATAAAAGAGTTTTCTGTAATCAAATATATTTTCCAAAGTTAGTTTTTTTTTTACTCACCATTTGATATGATTATCTGCCTTCTTATTTATTAGTTAATGTAGATTTTCAATCGTATATTCTACATTTTTTTATTTATATATTGACATTGCTATTACGTTTGTTTTAATTTAATTAATAAGGAATTTCTTTTTAAAAACTATTCCCGGTTGTTCATCGATGTTTATGAATTACAAAAAATAAAAAAATTCATCATTGTTAATAGTAATTTGATTAAAATATGAGTTCTTATCCATTATACTTTCTACCATTTTCGCCAAATCAAAAGATATCGCCAAATACCAAGATATACAACCGAAAGTGGTAATAGCAGTGAAAGCATTTGGCGCCATTTCTTGAAGAGGCGATTTTTTTTAGTTTGGTGAAATTGGTCGATGCTATAACAAGCCCGAACCCAAAAAATATATTTTCTCTTATAAATCTAAAAAAATTTTAAGAGAAAAATAATATTTACTGATCTTATTTTAATTAAGTCATGGGAAAAAAATTCGAAAATAATGACTGCTCATTTTTTGGCATCTGCAATGATATGAATTAGTTATTTGTTTAAAAGAACGTATCGTACATTCAAATTGGAAAAAAAATATTCATTTCCAGTAATTCAAATATTAAACTATTTAAATACGGCTTAAATTATGACTATTAATATACAATAATTCTACTTGCATGAGTTGAACTGCTTATTACTCCTACAATCCTTTTATACCTGCATATTTATTATATCAAAGGTTTTATAAAATAAATTCAAGTTGACATTCTTGAAGAACAATACGCAGATAATTGTCAGTAAAATGTGTAACTGTTCTTGATATAACTGTTAAAGACTGTCCCAACTCCTGTAGAAATGCCCTCTAGAGACCATCCATCTTTAGTAGAGGTCAGGTGAGGAGGCAATATGGTCGTTGTGAAAAATCATCCATGTTCTTTGCCCTTTATTTTTGTTAACAATAGATATTGTCTTTGTGTAACCTAACATAAGTAAATAATTGTTACACTACCGAAGACTTCATGGAACTCAACACTGAATTTACCTCTTTTAGTTTAATCTTTTAACGTATAACGCTCTACAAAAGTAAATAACTAAGAAACAAACATATTTTAATTCTTAATACTTCCTTTTGGAAAATTCAAGATTATTAAAAATATATGCGAGGAAATACTCTATAGTAAAAATAATAAAAATAATGAAACTAATATAAAATCATTCAAACAATTCCTCTAGATGGGCAAATTTACAAATAAAAGTCATATTTTGTTCCAAATGATTCAGTATTAACAAGATTAAACAAGGGTGTTTTTTTGCTAATAGTCTGCATATTGGTAATTTTACCTTTGCAGACACGGCAAGTCTTTCAAGAGTGAGAGCTGTTTCAGTAGTGGCACCCTCTAGTGGCTGTTCTCACTACCAAATTGTGACATTTGAATTAATTATAATTCAAGCTCTCATCGGATGCTAAATATTGCAATGATTTGATTTTGGCGAGAGTACCAGAGCCCAATTGATACTCAAGGGACCTTTTGCAGGCCACATAATCATATAACATGCGTGCCTACGATTTTTTCATCCAGGAAATCTATTGACTGCAACTGGGATCAAACCCGCAACATCAAACTTACGAAGCAGGCACGCTGCCTCTGAGCCACCAAGCCAACAGATTAAACAAATTAAAAAGGACATTTTTATTGGTATTGCCTTATCCAAATAAAAACGACTAGAAAGTTCTAATAAAATTACTCGTGTGCTAATAAGGTTTTAAATAAAAAGCTCTGTACAGATTTTTCCTAAAAGTTTGCACCAAAATGCATATTTAAGATTAATAAATATTCACTTTCTAATAAAAAGCATACCCTGCGCTGCCTTTATCGAAGCGTGTACTTTCTTAATTTAAGTGATTAAACACTTCTACTGTGTTAGTTGTAGCTAAACCCTTATTTTAGAAAACTCGTGTATTAGAAAGTCTTTCTAATTACGAGTAACTCATCGCATAAATCAGACTTAATTAAAAAGCTCGCAAACGCTGGCTTGTATGGATTTGCTGCTTCTCTACTTTGAATTTCTAATTTCAAATTACTTGATTCCTTGTTCGCCGCCATTAAAGGGAAGGCATCTAAATCTTTTATTGTGTCACCCTTTAAGATTCCTAAGCACCTCAAGTCGTAGAATAGCAATTATTCACCAAATATTTGTGTTGGAAAAGCATGCGATGAAAAAAAATTATGCTTTGTGATTTGAATTATATTTTCGGATGGATGTAAAATGCATACTGTTTAAAACTGCCTTCTCTTTAATGTTAAGTAATTAGATAAAAATGTTTCAAATTGTGTAAAATATTCCGACTTTTTTTAAACATAATAATTTGGCTTAGGTGTTCTAGAGAGAGAGAGAGAGAACAATATATTTCATTATACTATTTATTTCTGAATCGTTTCATTTTTTTCTGATGTGAACTGTGTTACATATTTCATTCCCTACATTGTAATTTTAAATACCGTTAAGGGGGCCGTGAGTAGCCTAGTGGTTAGAGCATCGAACTCCAGACCGGAAGGCCTGGGTTCGATGCTCGATGTCACCAAATACCCTCCGAGTGCACATGGAGTACGTGCTCGTTAAATCAGTGGGTCCGTAGTCTTGTGGGCTTATTCACGAGCGCAGGAACTGGAGAATATTTCCCTCCCCTTCAGTTCACTTGCTGAAATTGTGGAGGTGGAGATAGAGGTCGTGTCGCCATCTATCGTCCCTTCGGGGAGTTTCTCCGAGCTTAAATCGCACTGTCACCTGTATGGTGCTCAAGGCCAACGACAGGCGTACCTCTTGCCCATGCCACGATGAATTTCGTCACAACAACAACAAATACCGTTAAGTCTTTAAAATACCGTAAATTACGCGCAACAACACTTTCAAATTGCAATTCGTCAGATAACGCGCAACCCCTGTTTTACGAAGAAATCTGAAATGTCCATGTACAATGATCTTATTTTTGGTGGCTATTTATTCGAAGCATAATTCCAAGCTTTAGAAAAAGTAGTATACTTCTAGAGCTACAATCCCTTGATTTCAAAAGGAATGCCATTTCTTTTAAATCTACAATATTTTTAATGTATGTAGGTCTTATTTTTCTAATACTGTTCGAATTAATTAGGACAAGCCTTTTTTTTTCTTGTCTGAGTTGGTATGTGATTAGTAGTGATGTTCTGAACACTTTCAAATCGGTTATATCTGTCTAGAGATAATGTGATTGATTATCCTTGACTATAATTTACTCGTTTGATTGGTCTTGGTGAATTAGTTGTCCAGCTATGAGATATTCAGTGTGTCAGCGGGTGGTGATAATTTGCGTTCCTTGTAACACATATTATTTTTACTTGTTCTACGATGGATATTGCTCTATTGATTGATTGATTGAATATTAACGTCGCACTGTTCAGCTACACGAGGGCTTTTGGCGACGGACCACGTAATTTTGAACCATGGTCAAGTGACGTGGACGACACCTGAGCTGGCACCCCCTCTCCTAACTACCACACCACACCAACGGGAGGACGTTTCAGCTCTCGACAGATTTAACGTGCATCGCTGCCTTACACGGCGGGTCTTTAGTGGTACAGGGCTCGAACTCATGACATACCTGCCATGGTCCGATACCCTAACCACTGGGCTACCGCAGCCCTGGATGGATATTGTTCTAAGGAGGAATTCTAAAATAATCACTCTTAATGAACACATCTCTATGACTCGCTAGAGTAATTGGTGTGGGCAACTCAAGTGTTTCAAGAATTTTAAGAACATTTCATGATTTCGGAATATCGTCTTCAAAAATAAAAGGAAAATGTGGACTCCATCGGAAAACTACTCCAAGAACTAACACAATTTGAATAGGATTTTGCAAAATAAGTCCGAGAAAGATAGGCAAAGACCTCTGAAGAGCTTATTGAACTTTAGTGTCGAAGTGAGTCCCTCAACTATACGGAAAAAGCTTCTGGAAATTAGCCGTAAGGCAACAAGATCGAGGAAAAAGCAACTTCCAGTTCAGAAAAAAGGTAAAAAACGTTTATCATGGACCAAAAAATACCTATCCTGGACTATTAACTACTGGAAAAAGGTGATTTTCAGTGATGAAACACATTTATTTGTGCAGGGGTACAATTTAGGTGCAGTTATACGATGTGAAGGTGAAACTGCTGCCAGATCATACCCAACAGATTGTAAAGCGCCCTTCTAAGAAAATGTTTTGGTTTTTTTTTTCACAACAACTGGCACTAGAAGCTTAGTTTGTCTTAAATCCGTGATGAATTCTATCAAATATATATAAATATTAAACAGCAGAATTATTGTATTCATGGAAACCTTTAAAGAAAAGTTTCAACTTGACTTGGCTTATTTTCACAATTCGAAATTGGCCCAGACTTTTATGCGGGTAAATAAAATATAAGTGCTTAATTGGCCTGACAATTCACCAGACCTAAATCATATTGAGAATTTATGGCATATTTTCAAGAGCTGTTTAGCTAACAAGGAGAGGACACGACTAAGAAAATTCATTTGGGAACGAGACTTGTGTGTGGTGTAATAGTAGTACTCCTTTAGGGTGCTCTCACCTCAATGTGATCCCGCCGAATGGCCAGTCAATTCGGAGAAATCAGCCTTCGAAATTCATGCTTAGCTTTTATACAATTAAACTTTAATTTTCCACAACGAGTTCGTAGCTTGATCGGTAAATCGTCTGCTTTCTATGTGCGAGGTGAGGGTTCGATTCCACGCGATCAACTTTTTTTCTTCAATTCATTTAATTATTTTTTTTAATTAAATAAATTTATTTATAAAAGGTTTATTAAATATTAAATGATATTTTTTGTAATTATTTTGTATTTTATAAAGTAAAAAAATTACTTTAATTAAATAACTAATAATATTCAATTTTATGAATATATTTTATATTAATAAACAATACATAATAAAATATATAATAAATATTGAATGAAATTTTACAAAAGAATTAGTTACAAATAGTTTTATAATGTGAAATACAATATACTATAAATAAAAGATTATATATAATATAAAATAATATATAAAATATATTATTATTATTAAATTAATTATTTTATAATTAATGTAATAAAAATATGTTTTTTATGTGTTATTGATTTAATTATTTTAAAGTGTTATGAAATATTTAATAAGTTCTTTTCAAATAAATTTATTTAAATAATTTCTATATTAAATTAATAATAATTTCTATATTTAATTAATAATTTCAATAATAATTTCAATAATAAACAATAATTTTAATAATAAACAATAATTTTAATAATAAACAATAACTTTAATAATTAATAATAATTTTAATAATACATTAATAATATTTCTTATTAATACTAATAATTAATTAATTATAATAAAAAGTAATTAATTAAATATAATAAAAAGTAATTAATTAATTATAATAAACAGTAATTAATTAAATATAATAAATAGTAATTAATTAATTATAATAAATAAAAAATTAGTTACTTTTAATAAATAATAATTAATTTACTGATTTTAATTATTAATAATTTTTGTTAATAATTATTTTAAATACCTTTTAATTAAGGATAATATTTAATGATATAATTTTAATTTGTAATAATTTTAAAAATTATATTAATTAATAATAATTTTAAGTATTATTAATTACTAATAATTTTAATTTTACTAATAAATAATTTAAGTTATATATTTTAATTTTTTTTAAATTTATAAAATAAAATATAATTATAAAAAGTATCATTTATTATTAATAAATCTTTCATAAATAAATTTATTTAATTTAAAAAAATAATTAAAGGAAATGAAGAAAAAAAGTTGATCGTGTGGAATCGAGCCCTCACCTCGCGCGTAGAAAGCAGACGATTTACCAATCAAGCTACGAACTCTTTGCTGAAAATTAAAATCTAATTCTATAATAGCTAAGCATGAATTTCGAAGGCTAATTTCTTCGAATCGACTGGCCATTCGGCGGAATCACATTGAGGGATGAACACCCTAAATTACACCAAGTATCGATCCCAAATGAATTTCGTTAGTCGTGCCCTCCCCTTGTAAGATAAGTTGTTCGACAGCAAAACAAATGATAAAAAGTTCTATACAAGAGTGGTTCCACAAAGATGAAGTTAAGAATAAGTGAGCTCTCTCCTCTGCACTAGTGAAGTCAATACCAAGACGAGTTGAAGAGGTCATTTCTGCTGCAGGATAATATTTCGTAATAAGATAAAGATTTTTCTGCCTACTTATGGTATGTAATGATTAAAAGCTAAGGTTTTAGAAAAAATCGTTTTCTTATCGTTTATCCCAGTTAATTTGAATAGTATATATATATGTGATCATCTTTTTTTATTAATATTATTTTTAAAGCTTTTATTTTTATACACCGTAAATTTCGATCTTACATTTTTGTATTTACGGCACACTTTTCGCGTTTACTAAAAGGAAAAATTATCAGTATGTGTTACAGCATCACTAACTTATGTAAATTTGATACATATTTCTGCCTGAAAAAATATACTTCAGCTTTCTACAGGCTCTTTCAAGGAAACCCCATTGGCGTAAAACGGAAATTTGGATTGAAGTCGATAGCTCAGGTATCATTTTCGTCACTTGACCTTGGCTCAAAATTACAAGGACTTTTGCCAATAGTCCTTGTGTAACTTTAAAGTGAAACGTTAATAAGCAATCAATCAATGACGGTCAAGACGAACAAGTGAATGAGTGTTAATTAATTCCGAACTATAAAACAACACAAGAACAATGTAATTTTTAGCCTCGGTCAAGAGACGAGACCGACACCTGAGCTGACACCCACCTCTCCATATTTCCCATCGCGCCAAAGAGAGGACTTTGAGGTTCGACAAATGTAAAATGTATCAGACCTTCCCCGTGGCAGGTGTTCAGTGTCCCTAGGGCTCGAACTCATGACATGCCATACCCTAGTCCGTCACCAAAATCTTTTGGCTACCGCAGCTTTACCAAGAGAGTCTACAACAGATGAGTTGAATCATCTGATAAATGTGGATATACAACAATAGATAAAAAAAATCTAACTAAATTCATTGAATGTGAACAAAAAATTCTCATTTTCAACATAAATGGAAAGAAAATATGATATATAATATTAAAAAAAGTAGTTATGATATATTACTAAAAGTATGTAACATTAATCAGTAAAAAATCAGTCATCTTATTGAAAGTTAGTCAGAGTACAAACATTAAAAGTAATGTTAATTTAAATAGCGCTGCTAAAATATATAGTATAATAAAACGTTATATAATCAGTAAAATATACATTGTGCAGCAAAAAATATGTAATCTATCAAGCAAATAGTTCAGTAAAATGTTAAGATGTAAAATTACTTACATGCATAAAATATGTACTTTATAAAGAATTCGGGGGAGATTTGAGTATAATATTTATATCTTATTAAACAAATTGTGATTATTAAATCACTTTGAGTAAAAACTTAAATTGCTAGGATGTATATTTTTATTTCAAGCAAGTAATCATATAATAGCTTGTTTTTAATCAAACAACATGGTAATGCCCAAGTATAGTGAAAGATAAATGCAGTATTTTTGTCTTATTTATCTTAAGTAATGCTGGATTTCCTTTTAATCATTTAAGTGCCTTATATGTTACGGTATTTTCTTACAGTTCTATGTTAAAGAAATAATGTTACCCTTAAATACATTTTCCTTTTGCAACAAAATTATATTTATGACGTAAGTAAATGTAGATGTCATGTAATAAATAATGTATGTAGTGCAATAAATATATTTGGTTTTGTAGTAAATATATAAGTGGGGGGTGCAAAGTATAATTAACTAGCTATTAATCCCTCCGGCTTCCCTCGTTATTTCAAGATGATGTATGACTATATCTATGGTTTTGAAGTAATTGATAATCTAGCATTAGCCTTCCAATTGTATTTAAAAGCACTTATAACTCTTTTTGATTTAAAAGGATAGGATCTGAATTTCTAAGATAGAAGTTGTTGTTTTTTAAATTACGCCCGCCAACGCCCTCTCGGACATAAGGCGTCTTGCAGTCCAATATAAAGCAGATGTCGCTCTAGCAGGAAGGAGAACTCCACAGTTGTCTTGCGAGAGAACATGAAGTAGAGCGGGGCAATGGGATAGATGCTCCCCAGTCATTGGCACGGAATTACAGAGAGAGCAGAGCGGTGAATCAGCCAGGCCAATCTTAAACAGATGGGCTTGCAGGTAATCATGTCCGGTGATGATTCTGAAACATGCCACACCCTACACCCTAGATAGGGCAGAAAGCTGAGCACGTCTTTGGCCATTGAGAAGACAAGACCAAGGTTTGCCAACAGCCAGGTCTGTAAGAGTGGAAATTCTCTTCCGTCGCAATTTGTCCCTGAGAATTCGTTTGGCATTTCGAAGAGGCATCGGATGGCAAGGTGGATGCAGCGTCGAAGCCTCTTTGGCCAGCTTGTCGGCTTGTTCATTTCTATGAATGCCGCAATGAGATGGTATCCATTGGAGAACGACCTCTCTTCCGGTGCAAAGAAATAAGTTGATAAGTTGTTTGCACTCGAACTCAAGTTTTGATGGGAATAGATTGTAGCCAGATACGGTCTTAATTGTGGCTTGAGAATCTATGAATATTACAATAATTAGGCCAGGCGTAGGACAAATCGCTCTAAATGCGATAAATATTGCGTAAATCTAACCATCAAAATTGTCTGACCAGGCACAAAGAGGTTAAGATAGAAGTAAGTTTTTCTTTTATACCCCTCCCCTTTTTTTGGAAATTGATTCCCGCAAAACCCGTTTTTAGCGGGTTTCTACCCAACAAAAGAAACATGTCTATCAAACTTCTATTTTGGAATATTTATAGCTAAAAAAAGAAATTTTTTTTTATAAGTCCCTCATCCTCTAACTCGTTCGCTTTGAGATTATTTCCACGAAACCAAAGTTAAGCAGATATTTACTCAATAAACAAAACATGTTCGCTAAATTTCAAGTCTTTGCGGCTAATAGCTCATAAACGAAAATTTTTGTCTATGACCCCCTCGCAACATCCCCTTGAAAGTCGATTTTTTTCTGACCTGTTCTTATCGGATCTCTAAGGGAAAAAAACATACCTACCAAATTTTATGCCTGTATGTTTAATACCTACAAAGAATTCATGATGAATGAGTAATTGAACGAATGATTGAGATAGACAAAAAAAGTTAAGAACCAATTTTTTTTAGATAAGTCAATAAGTATAAGCTCAAAGGGCAAATTTTGGGAATAAATAAATAAAAAAATATATATAATTGTTCTTGATTTAATATTTGTTTTGCAGATTTCATTATTATTTGATTTATATTGTTCAGTTATTGTTTAGTTTAATTATTCTTTACATAAAAAACAAGATATTGTCTGAGTACATAAATTATTGATTTTCTGCTGCCAATCGTATTTTTATTTTTCATTAACTTACGAAAATATAATTTTTAATATATCTTATACGCATACAGTGTGTTCTACTTACTACTAAAGCTGCAGGCCAACTAGGCTCAAATTAGGCAACCTACCTTACGGGTATTTGATGGATATGACAGCAATTTAAAGGGCGATGGAGTGTCAGTGTTTAGACAACGTGCTTGTAATGGCTACAATACCTCCTGAATACCACTGCGTTAGTTTAACAGGCGTCTCATGTCTTATACACTCCATTAATTGTCTTTAGAGATGCTCCTTCGCATCCGAACTATGGGAAGATTAACATAGCACTGAGGCAGTACTCCGTGAGACAGGCTTGACACGAGCAACGTACACGATACGTCCATTATTGATTAATCCTTTCAGTTTGGCAAATGGGTAAACCTATTTTGTGTTTACCAAACAAATGATGCATTTACGTAATAAAAAACGAAGTTTAAATGAAGGGGGGATTTTTTTTCAGTACACCCAACTTTTCTTTACACGGTAGATACGCTCCTTAGAAAACAGTGCAGAACAGATCACGTAAAAAGACACACGGCATATGGTAAATTTAAGAAATGTTCCGTAATTTAAAAAAAAAAAATCTTGAAAAAAACCATGAAAAAAATTAGTAATGAAATCCTCGTTACTTATTTATAAAGCAAAAATAATTCATTTTTATTACGAAAAAAATAATAAAGTACCGTGAATTGATTGATTGAATATTAACGTCGCACTGTTCAACTACACGAGGGCTTTTGGCGACGGACCACGCAATTTTGAGCCATGGTCAAATGACGTGGACGACACCTGAGCTGGCACTAGTCTCTCCTAACTACCATACCACACCAACGGGAGGACGTTTCAGCTCTCGACAGATTTAACGTGCATCTCTGCCCTACACGGTGGGTCTTTAGTGGTACTGGGCTCGAACTCTTGACAAGGCAAGCCACGACCCGATACCTATACCACTCGGCTACCACGGACACAAAGTACCGTGAAAATTCAGTCCATAAGTACATACAACAAATAAAAACGCAAATGGAAATTGGGAATAAAATCACTAACTAACAAGCATGCTTATTACGAACTGGATAAAAATGCTATCATTAGCAGATGTGTCAGATATGTTTATCATAACTGTTGATTTTTATTCAAATGAAGAATTTCGTTCGTTATTAAAGACTTGTGTTTTTTTATGATTATTTTTTGTGTGGGGAGGGGGTCTTCAAGTTGCTTATATAATTTGTTATATCCTGTTAGATTAAACTTAATTATGCGTTGAAATTTCAATGCCCGTTCTATGTCAGGATCATAGGTAGGGATTGCAATACCAGTATACCGGGACACCGAATACCGATATTTTGAGCCATTTGTACAATTTTGTAACACCGGTATTCACAAGTTTAAATACCGTGTTTTCGGTATTTACTGGAATTTTTTCAAACTGTCCCTACTATATGTTCAGAGATCGCCAACATAACCAAATGGTATACGTTTTTGTTTTTGTGTTTCCCTAACGGGTGAAATTATTTAGAATGTAAATACAAAGTTGCATCGTACAATCAAGAGAAGTGATAATCATCCAAGGAGGTGGGCCAAAACTCTATCCTATTATAGTTCTGTGATACTGTACAAGCGCAAAATTCGTAGTTTGATATTCGTATCTGTGAAAACAAAGTTGTAGTTGTGAATAAAGTGCATAATATTTGATACTTTTTAAATTGGTGACTTTGTTATTCACATTGTATTTGCATATCATACTTAAGTATTCAAAATATTTTTCAGATTTATTATATATAAACTCATAAAAAATAACCTGTAATAATGAATAAGAATAACTTTAAAGAACATAAAAAATCCATTGATAATGCTTCGGCTTGGTTTCATTATCTATAAGATGAAGACCACAGATTGAATAGCGATATCTACACTTTTTTGTGATTTGAATAAATAAGATGTTTTTTACTTTTTTTTGTGTGATTCTTTATATAAAAAGTGTTTTTTTTCCAGGTATAGAAGTTTAAGTTGGCGTTACTTTCCAAGATGGCGACAGATTTAACAGCTGTCAAGTGATTTATTCTCAGTTTGGTATGGCAATTCATCAAAACGATCATCAAGCAAGGCGTAGATTCGTCGAATGGGCCCAAAACGAGATTGCCGTTGTTCCCGATTTTCATAAGCGAATTTTGTTTAGCAATGAAGCGCACTTCTGGTTGAATGACTACGTCAACAAACAAAACTGCCGCATTTGGAGTGAAGCAAATCCACAAGTGTATGTCGAAACACCGTTACATCCAGAAAAACTGACTGTTTGGTGCGCTTTATGGGCTGGTGGAATCATTGGTCCGTACTTCTTCAAAAACGATGAAGGCCACAACGTTACAGTCAATGGGGATCGGTATAGAGCCATGATTACTAACTTTTTCATTTCTGAATTGAACAATCATGATGTCCAGGAGCTGTGGTTCCAACAAGACGGCGCAACATGTCACACAGCTCGTGCCACAATCCATTTATTGAAAGACACGTTTGGTGACCGCCTAATTTCACGTTTTGGACCTGTGAATTGGCCTCCAAGATCTTGTGACTTAACACTGCTAGACTATTTTCTGTGGGGTTATGTAAAGTAATTGGTCTATGCGGATAAGCCACAAACACTTGACCATTTGGAAGACAACATTCGCCGTGTTATTGCCAATATACGGCCACAAATGTTAGAAAAAGTCATCGAAAATTGGACGCCCAGATTGGACTACATCCGAGCCAGCCGTGGCAGTCATATGCCAGAAATCATATTTAAAATGTAATGCCACAAGATTATCTTTCGAATAAAAAAAATTCATGTCAATCGAATAATACATCGTTGTTTTATTGCAATTTAAAGTTCTATACCTCTAAAAAAAACACCCTTTACTATTATAATTTACAAGTTGCACATTATTTTTTGTGATATTTACACTCTCTAATGCAACTGACAAATAAAACAAACAAAAAAACACCAGTGTTTTCTTTCTTTTCCTAAAATTTTTACTACTGATATTAAAAGCGGTATCCCGGTATTAAGAACTGAAAAAAAACGAATACCGGCTTTGAACTTTTTGTCCGATATTGCAATCCCTAATCATGAGTAAGAAAATGTTGTTCCCTACTTACAGCAAATTTCAATCGCGCAAATCTCGTGAATTAAATCAGTTGTCAATAGCTGAACTTCATCTTCGATGTCATTGTCGACATCTTTGTAATAATAAACTATCGGAAATTCGAAAAAAAACGTCCTCATCCAAAAAGCATGAGTCTCCAAATTGTTTTGGCATTTGAGCTAAAACAAAAAATTCTTGTACCGTGTTATTTCCAAATCGTGTAAAAAAAGACCGCGTAAAAAAGAGTTGGGTATATTTCTGAATAGAGAACTTGGAGTAGTATTTTTAAAGAATTGCTTTGATAAGAGTTTTGAAACAAAATACCAAGTCTTAGAAGTTACAGAACCAAAGAAAATTCAAAAAGAAGTATATCTTGAAACTATCCAGAAAAATTATTGAAGAGCATTTGTTTATGAAGACATTTGACACTTTGATAAAATTTTGACATTTTATATTTAATAGAAAATGCTAAACTTTATCAATATAAATTATATTATTTGTAAATAAAAAATAAAGCTCCACTTTAAAGTTTCATTTTAAATCTCGTAACAATCAATAAATATTAAATTTTCACAATCAATATTGCACTTAATGTCAAATACCGGGTAAGAATAGACCCGGAACGACGAAGGTTCGTTTGTCGTTTGAGCCAACGCATTAAAAAGGAGAGTAAAATAAATTCACTACTTGCTTTTATAGAAAACGTTTCTACTTCTAACGGAGCTGCGGATTAGTGTTTTACTATTTCAGACCCAGTACATTCTCCAGGAGCTGGTATCTTCTTTTAGTGCGGTTCATATAGGTGGAACAGCAATCACCGCAAGTAATTCTGTTGTTCAGTTTCCTCACTAGAAGGAGGCACCTGAGCTCTGACGATGCGAAACCGTTGTTAGGAATTTAATTTTGCTGAGAGAACCAAAGCCAAGCAGGTACTCAAGTGATCTTTTACATGTCACATAATCATACGGCATGGTCGCTGTTGATTTTTGCATTATGAAAATCCACCGACTTGGACCGGTATCGATTTCGCAACTTGAGCGTACAAGGCCAATGGCAAACTAGACGGACGCTTTTGTAGAAAGTTGGTGCTGGTATTTTATGAAATTTCCCACCGATTTTTAATTCATGTAATTCAGGGGTATCCAACACGAGGGCCGCATGTAACCCGCCAGTACGTAAGTTGCGGCCCACCGACTTTTTTTTAAAAAATTTGAAATATCAGATTTTTAAAGTTATTTTCATTTTGAAATGTATTTGAGGGAATATATATATATATATATACAAATTTCATTTTAATATTTTTTCATTTTGAAATTTATTTGAGAGGAAATATATTATATATATATCCATATATATCCATATATCCATATATCTATACAATGTATTTGCCAGTTACTCATTCTTGTTTAAAGAGAGAAGTAGTAAAGTAGAAATGTCCTTTACATTAAAATAGATTTATATTTTATCAAACCCGTTACGTTTGAGTTTACTATAGAAAATTACTTATTTAATAAATTCCGAATTGCATTATGCATACCCTTTACTATGAATGGTACAAGTGTTTCTCTGTGTGTGCGACTTTCATTTCTCCTCCTTCTTTACTTCCCAAAAAGCAAGAGGCAATCAGAGATGTTTTTTAAAGTTTAAAAAAGATTATTCAGAACGGTTCAGATAAAAAGCAATGAATACTTAATCGTTTGCAAATGACAGTACAATCAAATTTCAACAATGAGTAACGAAAGATTAATTCAAAGGAACATAATTTTCAAGAAAATGGCAACACACACTGTAATATTTTAAACATTATTTGATCATTGCATTATTATATTAATGAAAAATTATTATATTATCTATCTCTATATATTTAAACATAAAAAATAATGAAAACAATAATAATATTTCCTTCTGTTTAGAATTTTCACTCCAATAAAAGTTTTTTTGTTTGCAAATCTGATAAAAAGGTACATATTTTAATGTGCGACCTGCGAAATTATAATGTTTTTCCGAAGTGGCCCGCAAGGTCATTTCGGTAGGCTTCCCCTGATGTAATTAATAAAGTCATATTATTTATGGGATGCAAAATATAAAAACAAACCTTAATGAATGCTGATGTTACATTAACTTTGTCGTATCTGTGAACAAAGATGTCATTCTTCTGCATAGGTAAACCTGATCCTCCAGAGGATTTCCAAGCACAGAATGTCACCTCCGACCGGGTCTTGTTGAGTTGGTCTGCCGGATTCGATGGCGGATCTCCCCAATTTTTCCGGATTCGCTACATGGTGAAAGGATCTGAAGAGATAAACACTGTGGACGTCTTGCCGACCAATGCTTCTGTCTTCATGATAACGGGTCTCGAACCTGGAACCGAATACTCCTTTGCTTTGATGGCTTGGAATGTGTATGGAGAAAGTGGATACACGGAAAACGAAGTTGTAGCTCAAACAACAGGTGAGTTTGCTTATTTATTCCTTTTGTTGAATTATTTCGATGATTTTAAATTTCGTAATTTATTTTCTGATTTTCCAGCTTTTCAAATTCATGAATGATGAAATACTTGATAAGAAAAAATGTCAGAAATGTTATACCCAGTATAAAAGTAGTACGATTCAAGTACTAAAAATACATTCGGTGCGTGTAACGGTTGGACAAAAAAAGCCTGCTTATCCCATTTTACTCTATAATTGTATCTTTATAATGATCTTAATTCAAAAATAAAAGAATATGACTTAATAGTTTAAAACATCAAATGATGTTTTTGACAAAGTATTTATATGTTTTCTTTGCACTGGAAATCGTTAAAAATGGACAAGAAACAAGTGCATTGCATAACTGGAGTGAAATATTTTTGTATACTTTTCCGGGTTATTTCTGTGTGTGCGTGTGAGAGAGAGAGACAGCTTAATATTTTTTTAACTGTCGTAATTACTTCATAGTGAAATATATTTACTTTTTATACCTTTTCCAGATATCGTCGGCCTAATTATCAGAATGCGTAACTCCTTCTGGGGTGGTAATTTGATATAGGAGTGTTACGCGCCAAGTTGTTGTTTTTGTTCGCCAAGATGGACGATAACCTTACAATATGGTAACCCTGATATTTTTATCGTGGGATAATGTGGTTGCAATGGTGATAACGTATATTAGAGTTAATATGTATGGGTTTCTTTTCCATCGATAACCCTATTAATTTTAGACGATTTTAATTCAATTTCCTTAAAATTTTAAATATTCCCATTGCATTTGTTCTTCAAGCGAAATTCATTGAAGGAACCCTGACAGTTTTGGAAATATTGTAAGTCATGAGTACAATAATTAATAATCATTATTAATTTTAATAAATATTATGTAATTATTTTACTTATAATATAATATAATTATTATATATAATAATTGTTTTTTTATATTATTTATAATAATATTTTTTTTATTTTACATTTTGTAAATATTAAAAATGTGTATTTATAATTATTAGTATGTTATTTATAATTACTATTATATTATACGAGCATTATTATACATAATAATTATATTATATGAATATTATATAAAAATTATATAAGTATTACCACACATATCATAATTACTATTAAATTAGGCTATATGATAACAATAATATATAACATAATGTTATTAGTATTATATATAATTTTTATTACATTATGTTGATATTAATAATTGATATTGGTTTATTTCTATACTCTTTATTTGAAATATATTTCTAAACAGTATTTTTTACAATTATTTTCCTGACGTTACCTCTAGGCCGCCATCTTGGATCCCATGTAACTCGACAACTGCTGATTAGTGCAATTAAAAAATAGCGCCAAACAGTGCTTGGCGTGTAGCACTTCTACATCAAATTTAGTTCCTTTGTGGAGTTACACATTCTGAAAATTAGGCCGATGATATATTTCACTAAAAGATAATATATAAATAATTAATTAAATTACTTATATATCCTTCTATTTTTTTCTGATTATTCCTGGAACAATAATTTGTGACTGAATCTCAGCCGATTATTATTTCCATTATTTAAAAAGATTTTAATTGTAATTTTCAGGTTATAACATTTGAGAGAACAATATCTTCTATTAAATTAGCAAGAATGTAAAAAGTAGTCATTGTTTATTTCATATATGTTAAATATTTCTTTTGTAAGCAACATTTTCGAAATGATTTAAATTCAAAAATTGCTATTAAAAGTCTTAGGTTGCTCTTTAATAAGCACTTTAAAAATCTTATAACATAAAACACTTTAAAATTAGCTCATCAGTAACCATTATAAAAAAATAGAGCAACACAGGAGTATTATTTGTCCTAAACACATCAAAAACAGTTGTACGTGCAAAGAAATTCCAACTCAAAAGCAATATCTCAAGTGAAAAGTGCACACTTTCCGAAAATAATGGTGGATGTGTTTCAAAATCTCTAGAGCGTAGTTGAATCCTACCCTTGGCCTGGTACTGTGTCGATAATGGTATTACGCTTATCTTGTATGGGGCATCTATTGGAAATCCCTTCAGTGATAACTTCAAAGACCTTTTGAGTCACAGAGGCAATTCGACGGTCCCTTTGGGTGCCCATTGTATTATTTTATTTTCCACTCCATCGACTAAGGGGATATTTACTTTTATTTTCCCCACCAATCCGCTTTTGATGAAAAAAGTGCGATGTTTTATATCCGTGGGGATAATAGTACTGATGTCTTTATGTTTGTAATGAATGTTAAGTAAATTGTCGTACAATCTTGACTTTGGGGACACGATTTGCTAATATAGTTTACATGCTTAATTATAATCACAATCACACCAAACGTTGTCAATGTCGATCGAAAGCATTTTGAAAAAAAAAAAAAAAAAAGGTTGTTACATGCAAAAGAAGTATTTATCTTCCAGATTTCATTTGATATAACTTATTTTAAGATATGTTTTTATTTTATAATTCACAACTAATGGTTGAAACTTCTAGGCCAGTGATTTCCAAACTTACTGTTCCCGTGTGGATCAATTTTTATATCACAACCTTGGGCATGAACCCGTGGCCGCGGTAGCCGAGTGGTATAGGTATCGGATCGTGGCTTGCCTTGTCACGAGTTCGAGCCCAGTACCACTAAAGAGCCGCCGTGTAGGGCAGCGATGCACGTTAAATCTGTCGAGAGCTGAAACGTCCTCCCGTTGGTGTGGTGTGGTAGTTAGGAGAGGGGGGTGCCAGCTCAGGTGTCGTCCACGTCACTTGACCATGGTTCAAAATTACGTGGTCCGTCGCCAAAAGCCCTCGTGTAGCTGAACAGTGCGACGTTAATATTCAATCAATCAATTGGGCATGAACCCCGAAGGGATATAACTCTTTTCCAATGCAGAATAGAAAAAATTATAAATTTAACTTTGATGTCCTGAAAAGGAAAAATGAAAAATATATTGAGATAAGCATTATAAAATAAGACTAGTTTTTCAAATGGGCTGCATATAATTAACTTAACCTCTATAGACACGGCAAGTTCCCAAGAGTGTGAAAGCCATTTCCTTGGTGGCACCATCTAGTGGAGGCTTCCGCTACCAAATTTTATTCAATTCAGACTCTCGTAAGATGCTAAATATTGCCGTGATTTAAATTTGCCGAGAGTACCAGAGCCAAATTGATACTCAATGGATCTTTTACATAATCATAAGATGTACGTGCATACGATTTTCGCATCCAAAAAAATCTATCGACTATCTAAGGTTGCGAAGTGGGCACACTACCTCTAAGCCACAGGAGCCAAAATACTGTTTTATAAATGAACTTTAACAAAGCTATTACTTTGGTTAGTAAAATTTACGTACAAGATATAACAATTTTATTCAAAAGTAATTAACGTATTTTATCATTTTAACAATACAAAGAATAATTCTGCTTTCAAATCAAAGCTAAGGAAAATTTGTTGTACTTTCTTCACATCTCTCAACTCCTTCACACTGCCGTATTTTAAACAAGGTATTGCATGCAGCGCAAGCTTCCGTTACTATTTAAACCTCATAGACATAGTCGTACTCGTGGTTGACCTGTCTTCCACTGCAATTTACCTACCCAATAATTTACTCTGAAAATTTTTAACACTTAAAAAAACATGACTAATTAATTTTAAATTTCATAATAATGGAAAAGGAGTCACAAGTATTTTACTTTATATAAAACCTTTCACAAACTCTCAAAAGTTGTCCAAGCACTCCAAATTAATTTTAATTTTCCATGAACCACTTCAGCAGTCGCAAGAACACTTCAGGAACCCCTTTGGGTATCTATCATCTATGTCAGGGGTGGAAAAATTGCGGCCCGCCCAGAAAGTTGAAAGACTAAATAGACAGAAAATATATGGGTTGACATATTTGTGTGTGAGCAGTTTTTCTCGCATAAAGATCAGCAAGAATTGATATAGATGCAAGTTAACTAACATTAACTTAAGGCATGTGCCGAGTGGGCTCGGGCCCAGGAACCCACAATCAGTGGGGTCTGTTTTCGTACTGGACTATGTCTTACTAAAATCATGATCTGGATAATTTTAATGGTCAAATGCTATTCCCGTGCATATTATTCGAAAAACAGAGAATTTCAAACTGCATGTGAACTGGCAAAAGTGCTAAGGCTGTATTATTATGTGATGACAGTTGTCCATATCTAGACCTTGACCTAATACCATACACAACAATTCAACACATTTAATTGAAATGCGTCCATTGGTCAAGCCGGTTTGTGCCTTGGATTTTGTGACTAGGAGTCTTGAAGATTTAATTATTTCAAACTATCATTTGAACGAATATTTGACAATGCATGCTATATACTGTATACTTTTAAAGGTCTCAAGTAGGGCATACTTTTGCATAGGGGCCCAGGGCCTCAAAATGTCTTCAGATTTCTCTGAGCACAGGGTCTCAAAGAGTCTTAGGACGTCCCTGCATTAACTGACAGATTGTTAGGAAAATTTCAACTAGCTATCCCCCTCCTGATTTCAATATATATATATATATATATATATATATATATATATATATATACATGAAATATTTTTATATTTCTGGAGAGTGGTTGATTTAAACGATGGCGAACCAAAGGTAGGCCGTGACCGTTGATGTGATTTTCTGTGTTACGTGGTCGAGTACTGTATTATCGGAGAGGCACTCATGTAAATCGTTATCCCTTTTTATTCACAACCGGATACACATAAAGATTCAGTAGGGACGGCATTGCACATAACAAGAAGCAAATATAATGGCACAAACACAGACAAAGACAAACATAGAACGCGTTGCAGCCTTTTGATTACATTCTTACATGATGAAGGCAAGCAGACAAAGAGAGCGATTACGATGCTACGATGAGTAAGAAACAAGAGAGCGATTACACAAGAGTTTGCTTTTATACCAGCAGTGCAAGCACGTGAGGATTACGTAATAGTAGTTCTGATTAGATAGAATGGGCCGGACAGGGATTTTGAAATAGCCGAATAGGATTAAGAAAACAATGTTAATTTTAAACCAAGGGTTAAAAATATATTAAATATTAGTGCAAAGAGATAATAAAAAGGACACTAGAGGGAATTATTACATTTATATATATATACACTCAGGAACATTGAAAATAGCGACCCAAGAAGAAAGCATCGGATTGAAATGAAATTTAATACACATAATAACACAGATGAGAGATTCACTTGATCTCAAAAACAAGACAATTAAACGAATACAGGGTGTGCTACGACACAAATACTGGGGAACTTCAATAGCGCGTTGGACCACCTCCAGCTACAACACATGCCGTCACACGGTCCGGCATTGAGTTGATTAGACACCTTATGTTGTCCTGAGGCAGATGGGCCCACAAATCTTGAACAGCCAACTCTAAATCATGTACAGAGTGACACGATGGTATCTGCCGTTTTAGCTGATCCCACACGTGCTCTACAGGGGACAAATAGGGGGAGCGGGCCGGCCATGGAAGACCCTGAAAGTGACGTAGGAAGTTTTGAGCAACTCTTGCTGTATGCGGACGAGCATTATCTTGCTGGAAAAATGCCCCTGGGAGACCATTTAGGAAAGGTCCTACATGGGGTCGAAGAATATCATCGACGTAACGTTGGACCGTTAAGGCTCCACGCATCACAATTAAAGTGGACCGGCTATCATAGGCTATGGCCCCCCAGACAATTACATCAGCTGTGCAGGCAGTGTGACGTAGAACAGTGAGGGGAGAATTGTACCGCTCACAAGGGCGCCTCCACACCCGTACACGGTTATCATCTGTCCCAACGACAAACCGGGATTCTTCACTAAACACAACCTTTTGCCAATATGTGACATTCCACATTGATCTGGCTTGGCACCACTGTAGACGCAGTTGCCGATATTCCGGTGTTAAAGGGAGTGCTCGGAAAGGGTGCTTGGATTTAAGATTTGCTTCTGCAAGGCGTCTGGAAATTGTTTGTGGAACAATTGATACGCCTACGTCTGCTCGTATCGTTGAACGAGTCCCTGTGGGGTCCACAAGTGCTTGCCGCCCGATCCTTCGATCCTCTCTCCTCGTGCTCTTCCTGGTCGCTCCAGACCCGGTTTTCCGCGCGTGGGTACCTTCTCGTGCCCACTGCTCCCAACAATTTCTAATGGCACACTCCGAACGATTAACCTGACCAGCAACACGGCGCGTCGACCAGCCTGCAGTTTTCATCCCGATGATCAGGCCTCTTTCAAACTCGCTTAACTGTGAGAAATGTCTTCTAGCACATTTACCTGGCATATTTCGCTTACCAAAGTCTTCCTACAATTGGCGGGTAATCGTCACGTTTATGAATCTTCGAATTTGCGCTGGCTTATTGCTGGCCTCTTCCTGATTGTAGCGCAACCTCGGCGTATATGAGCATGCGTATTGGCACATAACTTGGATCATTTGCATATCACATTACGCGGTACGTATTTGCAAAGTTTCACGATTGTACTTAGCTTCCTTTTTGGGTCGCTATTTTCAATGTTCCTGAGTATATATATATATATATATATATATATATATATATATATATATATATATATATATATATATATATATATATATATATATATATATATATATATATATACTGGTGTGCAAAAATTAAGGACGGAGTCGAAAAATTAGCATATCAGCTGAACGAAGAGGCAGAGCGGACAGAAAGACCAATCAGGAGATTAAGTAAGGTGATGTACGGTAGCACATGCGCAGATATGCAGGTAGACGTAATGGGGGAGTGTCTGAGTAGTATAAAGCATGTTGTCGGTGTAAGATCAGTATTTCTGGCAAAGAGATTGCACGCCGTGTAGCAGTTAAAATCACACCGAGTTGCTGCCTCAGCGAGAAATGGCGAATAATCAATCTGTGAGACGACATCTGGATGCTTTTACCCGAGGTCGAATCATTGGGAAGTTGGAGGAAGGCCGCAGGGTGACAAGTGTGGCTGCAGAGTTCGGAATTGCTCACAGCATCGTTTCACGACTTTGGAGACAATTTCAAACTACAGGAACAGCTATCCGGGGTTCAGTAGTGGTCATCCACGAGGAACCACACCCGCAGATGACCAGTACATTGTCTTACAGGCCAGAAGAAACAGGCGGCAGACAGCGGGAGAAATCGCTAGACACACGACACAGGCGACTGGACGACCAATATCGCGTTTTACCGTGGCCAGAAGACTGCATGGTGGTGGTCTGTTTGCACGACGCCCTGTACGGTGTGTACCTTTAACGCCTGCCCATCGGAGAAGGCGTTCTCTGTGGTGCCGGGAACACCGGAATTGGAGAGACAATGAATGGGGACGAGTACTCTTTACAGATGACAGCAGATTCAGTTTGAGTAGCGATTCTCATCGCATACTCATCTGGAGAGAGCGGGGAAGACGCAATCATCCCTCGAACAACATTGAAAGGGACAAGTATGGAGGTCGCGGTGTTCTCGTTTGGGGAGGCATCATGCTTGGTAGTCGTACAGACTTTCACATCTTCGACGCAGGTTCAGTCAACAGGACCCGTTATTGTAACGAGATTCTTCTTCCATATGTGCGTCTTTTTAGAGGCGCTATGGGTCTGCAGTTCCTTTTCATGGACGACAATGCACCATGTCATCGCACAGTAGCTGCCGAACAGCTCTTAGAGAGTGAGGATATTGAACGTATGGATTGGCCGGCACGATCTCCGGATCTCAATCCCATCGAGCATGTATGGGATTTTCTAGGCAGACGCTTGGCAGCTCGTACCTTACCACCAGTAACGATTCGCGAGCTTCGATTGGCGCTGCAAGACGAATGGGCAGCAATGCCTCAACAACTCATTGACACCCTCATTCTCAGCATGGGCAGACGCTGTGAAACCTGCCTAGCAGTCAGGGGAGATCATATCCCCTACTAAAGACCGGATGTTTCTTGCTGGACACCCATCACAGGGATGTTTCGGCCTTCAGTCGCATTGCGCTCCATGCCACTTTTTGAATCAAGCTTCTTTTTATTCCTCTTATTTCTCTTTTAGTAAGTGTTGCTTACATTACACATGTCCTTACATATTGGGGTTCTTACGGTATTAAATGTGCTGATTTGGAAAGCTTTGGTACAAAGTTATATTGAAAAAACCGTCTCGTCCTTAATTTTTGCACACCAGTGTATATATATATACAATATATATATAAAGTATACATTAAACTGATTCTAAAATTGAATGTGTTTTCGGCTATAGATATGAAATTTGTACAAAAAATAATTTGAATAAAATTGCCCCTGTTTTATTTACCTTGCACTTATTTATTTTTGTGCTGCAATTTATACTTTTTTTGAGATGCAAAGTTAACTAATGAGTGTAATTATTTAAAAAATGTGTTGCCCTTTAGTATCCTTCTCTTCCACAACTTGGCCCGTGGGCCAAAACAATTTCCCATTCTCAATCTGGGTAATGAATAAACATCAATCAGAATCACAAATTAGCATGTTTACAGTATAGTGAAAATGAAATTTTATTTACTTTAGCTTAGAAATTCTCTGCTTCAAGTTTAAAAAATCAAAAACTCTTGAGTATAACATGAAGTAATTTAGAAAAGGCTTTATATTTATTTTCCCTTCCAAACACTTTCACAAGCTCTCCCTGCTTTCGGCAATCAACGCACCCTGAACATATTAGCTCATTTCTATCCCCCATCAAATATTTCAACAACGAAAAATGCAAATACGTCTTGATATTATCGTACAAACAAAAAAAAGTTTAATAAACACGAAGTGTAAATAACGAAAATTAAACACCTAATACATCACACAGTAAATTCAAAGCATAAAAAAACTTCTTAAAACTCTCCCTTCTTCTTTCCTTTTCTATTTGAAGTTTTCTCAAACAAGGCCATAATCTAGACTACGTGAACCAGTTAATAAAGCATCCAAGTTTATGAGGCGAGGGAAGAGGAAAATTTGCTCCTCGGAGCAGTCCGGCAAGTACAGACAGTCAGGGAGGTACTCCGAGTTTAACGAGTGCCACTTCCTCTTTTCCGAGTGGCGTTTCCCCTCAAGCAAATTATTGGAGAAAAATTTTTGAGATGAAGAGAGAAAAGAGGTAGACCTTTTGTATCTTGGAAGATTCCCGGAAGGTCCGGGAAGATCTTTTCCTCGTTACTCCACTTTTAGATCCGGACGTAATTTCGAGAATTTCAAAAGTGAATGCTTTGTGGGTTGTTAGGAACTTGCAGGGTACTAAAAATAAAGAACATTTTCTTTTGAAGTGAACCGTACATTTAAGTTGGTGATTACTTCAGTGAAGATGACTATTATATTTCATTTGATTTTTGATTTTCTGATTAATATTTGTCTTTTAAAATGAGATTGAAAAGGTTGATGATTTCAGTAAAATCTATATAAGCATGCATTCATTAAGTAGTTAATTTCATTAATTAATAAAGAAATGGGAAAAGAGTTAAAAATATAGTATCAGATACATGTCTCGGTAAAATAATCAGCGTTTTTCCTCCTTCACAGAATTAGCATTACTATTATTCGATTGATGTGTAGTGCATCTTAGATAGGTACAGAGCTGATAATAGTTAGTGACTCTGACTGCTGTGTCATAGGGGCTTGGGTTCGAATCCCGGAGAAGGCATGGATGTTTGTAAATGTATAGTGCCTTTGCAGCATGGGGGGAGGGTACTCTAAATTAGACGTCGTGAGGTTGGAGGAATGGGAATGGAGGTGGGAAGCCCCTGATCACACCCAGGCTGTTTTCCCTCAAAATTGGGATGAAACCCAGCAAAATCATACTGTCACCTGTTTGATGTTCAAAACTACGGATAACGGTAGGCTTACAATTAAGCCTTTTGCCATGATGAATTTTCTGGGCTTCGATCTGGCCTTTGCCTATCAATTGGCATTATCAACAAAAACAGGAGGTACAGTTTTGATTTAAAGCCCATTATTCAGTAACAAACATTTATGACTGCAACTAACATGGACTTTTCACAATACGATTAATTATTTAGAAATATAAGTATGTTCTTTTTTTTATAAGTGTATATAAATGTGACATGAGGATTCTTGTAGATTATTTTACATTTTCCGATCCAAGTTTTTAATTCAAGTGCGAGCATCTAAGTGTTCAATATATTTTTAATTTCGTAATGAACACAGTTCTCTACTCGAATTGGCAAATAATAAATACCCATAACAAAAAACAAGCAATTACGAAATAAGCAAGCAAACCAATCAATTTCTAGTAGTATTCGCTTAAAAAAGTGTGCTAAGGAATTAATATAAAATAAATTTTCGGGAAAGGAATTAGACAAAACTTTATAAGTAAATACGTCAATCTATACATATTACTAATATATTCTGCTGAATCAAATAAATCAAGACAAAAATGTGTACATAATTTAAATTTGGCAATTCAAAAGGATTCAGTTACAGATTTAAGCTAGGTTTATATGTAATGTTTCGTACTTTGCAAATATTAGGCAAGAATAATGGAACGCTATAAAGAAAATCAGTTGAAAAATTTAAAAAAAATTACAGTAAATCATAATGCGGTAGATAAAGGGTTAGCAAGAAAAATATTCCAGTTCGTGTTAAACGATTTTCACTGTATATCTTTATATGTAACAATCTTCTGTGCGTATGTTTGTCACTTAACTCCTCCTAAACGGCTGGACCGATTTCGATGAAATTTTTTGTGGGGGTTCAAGTAAATTCGAGAATGGTTTAGATTTACTATTCGATACGATATCGCAATTAGTTAAAAAGATATTTATTAAAAAAATTCAAAAAATACAACTCAACATTCACCTTCATTGTTGTAACAACTCTATTGTTATAAACAAGTAATATAAAAAAATTTAAATCAATTCCTACTTAGATCAACCAAGAAAAAATGTATTTTAGCTACTTTTTCTTAAATAGTTACACAATTAATATAAATATGTATATACATATGACAGAATCATAACATTAAGTGGCAATTAGTTATTAATTATCATTAAAGTATCGTATTGTCATCCAAAAGAATCGTGTGTATAAAATTTCCTTTCAACTGAATGCTTTAACACGTGAGAAAAAAAAAAACTTTTTAAATTTTGACATAAGTCGCCAAAAGAGTCGCTAAGTCGCCAACGTGGCTGTATTTGTAATTTTTTAAATAAATAGCTTTAATCAATTAATTTTTATTAATTATAATTAAATTATTGTATTTTCTTTCAAAATAAATATGTACATTACATTTCAGCTCAATTGAGTGCTTTAAAATGTATTTTATTAACGATTGAAAATTCCACCAAGATAAATAAAAAAATGAACAAACAAATAAAATATGTATAGAGATTGTGAGCTAATAGTAGGAATTGAAAAAGACGTAAGTTGGCGTCGAAAATTGATTTTCAGCCAAACTGGCCAAACTAGGTCTTTATTGTTACGAAAATGCAGACACGCGATTCACGCTTTTCTAATTAATACCTTTTCAATTAGAATAGGCAATGGCATTAGAATAAATTAAGTTTATGTACAATTTAATAAATATACCTGTTATAAAACATTTTGAGTCTCTCTCTCTCTCTCAACTTTTCACCTTTAATTAAAACAAGTTTAAGTTTTTATTCACACAGCCTTTACATTTAACTTCGCTCATAGTATACACATTCTCACACGATATCGATTGATTGAATTGTGATAACCGTACATGTAATGGCGTTAGACATTGTAATATTTTTTTAATACAATTTTTACTCAAAACGGTCCAGATTGTTAAATCTTATTCATAAAAATTTGGAATTTTTGAATTTAAGATGTGTGTACATGACAACGTCTGTCGGGTCCTCTAGTATATATGTATATATATCCTAGTAATGGATTTTAAGCAAGATACAAAGTATTTATGCTGTTTAATTGTAGCTGTTTCTGGTAAATATCATTCTTCTCACGTATTTAATAATGTCACAAAATTTTAAAGCACTGAAAAAGCATCTCTTTGCAACCATAAATAGTTAAGGCAATAATTACATAAGGGTACCTATGTAACCTATAACCTAACCATCCTTAACCTATTGGGAGCTTCCATGTCTCTCACACGTGGTAAAATGTCAGATCTCGTGTAAAAAATATTTTGGAATGCAACCTCGAAACTGAAGGCAAACCAAATCACACACACACGACATATTATGAATAATATTTTTCTTTCTCAGTTTTGAACAGCTTAAAATAAAGTAATAGTAATATTATTACTATGTTTTTAATTGTTACAACTCAAAGCAAATACAAAACTATTTTAGTGCCTTCTCATTCTATTACTTCCAGTGTCTTTTCCAGAAAAGCAGTAGATTTCTAATGACACCGTTGCGTGTGTAAGGGCTATAAATCCGAAACATCTTTAATATGCAAAAAATTAAAACGGTATTAGATTAATAATCGGAGAGCTCTGTAAATTCTTAACCTTTGTGATAATTAATCTATTTAAAAAAAGATAAATACTTAAAATGGCGGAAAACGTAGAAAGTCTTAGAATTTCGTGCAAAAATTTAGAAAAATGGTAATATGACATAAACATTTATATTGTATAATTGTATTGTTCATTCTAAATTCATTAACTATGTATGGAAAAGCCAGTATAAAAAACACACACAAGTGTGTTTTTTATAAATTTAAATTTGAGTACTCTGAGTTAAAAGTAATTGCATGTGTGTAGCAATTAATAATTAAAAAGAGAAACAATTATATTGTTCAAAATACAAAGATATTACATCTTAAAAATATTAGTTATTCATTTGATAATTACTGAAACATATTCAAAGGTTTTGTTACAATTATTATTACTGTAACTACATTATAAGACATAATTTAAATATATAACAGGATAATAGGAAATTTTAAAAATATTGTGCCAACGTTAATATACGTCTAGTATTGTCTATTGTACAATTAAACAATTAAAACACTTCATTTTCAATAAACCTTCTTTAAATGAAGTTAATTTTTATCATACTAATTTTTTACTGAAGTTTTTTAAAAAACACAGTTATGAATTCATTTTAATTAATAATTGATAAATTGCGATATGCTAAAAATATTTTAAGTGTTTAGTTTCCTGCAGTTTATATCTAAATTGCATTTACTCATAAGTAATCCAATTAAGAATTGAAACATTCATTTAATTTAGTGTTCTTTTACTTTTAATCTCGGAAATAATATTTATTTATCAAGTGAAAAGACCAATGAGACTTATTTTGAAGAATAAGTCCTGCTCAGCTTACATATTAATGAGGTGATACATATTTTATTGCACAGATAAAATTTTCTAATAGAATTTAATTCTTGTTCTTTTATTTTTTCCTTATTAACTCAATGTGTCGAGATTCGAAGCATCTTAATACTTTCAACTCAATAACACTATAACTGAGATGGTAGCAGCGAAGGATTTTGAAGACACAAAAGAATTTATCGTTAAAATAATGATTTCGGATAAAAATTTTGAAATGTATTAAAAATAGTACAGATGCCTTTCAACTTAATTTGGATGATAAGTAGTAAATTTAATTTTGTGATTTATGTTATTGTTTCGCTAAAATTTAGTGTCTAAACTTAATGTTGTATCAAGCATAACACTTACAGTAAGTAAAATAGTTGACCATTGTATGATGCATGAATAGCATTAATAATGCATACTAGAAAAGTTATTGTGATTCCTATTCAAAAAGTCCCACAAAAAATTTCTCCAGATTACATATATGTTGTCTTATGAAGGAAGCGTGGAAAAACATTTCGGGTCACATCTTTTTTTATTCATTCACAAAGATGGCTTTCAACAATCTATCAGCAATGCCAAACAGCGCCAGTTGCACTATTTGAAATTAGATTGTATACGGTGATAATCGTTTAACACTAAACTGAGGAGACTATAATATTTTTTCGTGTTAAGAGAATTTCATGTTAAAGAATATTGAAATATATATATATATATATACATATATATTATAATAATTCCCATTAATTTAATCATAAATATCTTGATTTATCTATGGTCCAGTCCTTCAGGAAAAATGTTTAATTCTCTTAACTAGCTTCCCACCTATCGGGAACCTTTGGAATTGCATCCATCCACCCAACCAGATCATGTGATTTCTCGCTTGGTATAAATAGCAAGATCTCTGGAAAATATTTTGCTCTTTGTCCGTAATCATGTAGTCGGCTGCAACGCGTAGTACCTTAGTTCTCTTTGTTCTGTATTGTGTCGTTTTGTTTTTAATATGTGTATGCTTGTGCGGCTCAAGATGTGCAATACACTGGATTAACTAACTACAAGACTGTCTTATCAGTTCCATAAATATAGAACATCAACCACCATAAAAATACATCTAATATTAAGGAATCCCTTCCAACAAAATACAAAACATTAAGTTTATTAGAGAGTACATTTTATTTACATAGATATGTATATATGCAAGTATTTAATAAAAAAATAATGAATCAAAAACATTTGCAAGAATTTACTGAATTTTTTTTAGAAAATAAATTTAAGACAAAACTTAATTCATATTTTTCTTTGCATTGTCTTCAAGTTGTCAACAAACTTTTCAATGTTGTTTATTATTCATTTCACCATTGAAATGAATGTGCGTATAAATAAATAAGTACGTTTACTTATTGTTCATTACTTTTCATGATGCTTCTCATTTCGGATGACGCGGGAACAGAAGTTACATTATGCATTTCATTTTCGTCGTCGGAATCTGAATCATTGATATTTTTTTGAGTCTTAAATAATTAACTCCATGATGTCTTTGTCTGCCATAATTAGGGTTGTACACACATTATCAACATCCACAGCAACGAATTCTTCCGATGATACAGTATATATAGAGAGCAGTTCAATAATGAAGAAACTGTATTTCACATTAAGTGTCGGCGTGGTCAGTGTTTTCTATATTTTGTTCATCCAAAAATGATATATTTTTGTGTTAAGCGATTTTCATTTCGTGTTAAGAGAAAAAATGTTTGAAAATGCAAAGCTGTTTGTCAGGACCGTTATATTGTCTCGTGTTAACACATAGTTTGTTTAAAGCGTTTTCGCGCGTTAAGCGTATTTCACGGTATTTATTTAAGCAACCGCTAAATCATCTTTTAATTCTTTTAGTTTAGGTTTCGAAATGTGAATAGCGCGTGAGAAATTATGGTCAATGATTCATTATGAAAAGTAATGTAATAGGATTATAATTTGGAAGTTGGGAGTGGTCTCTCTTTTCTGAGAAAATTCGAGTTGTTTAATTTATACGCGAATAAAGGAAACTAATGTTTAAATAGGAAGTAAAATTTTGGTTAAGTTGTAATTTAATTATCCTTACATATGTGTATATAAAATGTACTGGGTGTCCAAAAAATATGGTTACACTTAAAATTTTTTTATTACAAATATACATTCATTTACTATTTTTATGTTCCAAAAAGAAAATACCAAACATTTTCTTACGATGTTTCATTGCACGATTCCAATGTTGTTGTCGTGTCCAATCCTTCAGGATCTAGCGGCACCTAGATCAGATCCATGAGACCATTAACCCAAGCAAGGTTCAGCACCAGAAGTGGACTCGCGTGGACATCTTCCAAAGCGAACCCCAAACAATGGAGGATATGTTCAAGGAAGGCTGACAACAGGTGACACCTGGGACAAGTCTGGAAAACCTTACGGGCAGATTCGAAGGTCATGCATTTTAAATGCCCACTGAGCAATCTGGACACAGCCGTTTGATCATTTCTGTCTCCGTCAAATACCAAATCATCCCTAGGGCTTTCCCTACTAATCCGGGGATGGTCGGGAGGGGCCATCCAGACTTGCTAGTCCTTAATTTTCATTAAAGAGTAAATCTCTCGATATGTGAGTGCAGTGGTCGCAATCTCAGAATAGCCTCTTTTGGCCAAGAAATCCGCGATTTCATTTCCAGAGACATTAACATGGGAAGGGATCCATTGAAAGTGGACGTTTCTATATATTTTGTTATAGTTCTGAGCTTATTGATTATTTGAATGCTCACGAGGTCATCCACATGAGTCCAGTCCTACAGGTGTTGAATGGATCTTCGACTATCTGTAAGGATCCAAATGTTGCTAGAGTCAGTTCTATGGAGGATGGACTTTAGTACTAGTAAATATCAAAACTAGAAATCTAGAAACCATGTACAAGTAATGATGATAATTATATGGTTGACGTTAAATTAGAAAATATGGATAAGTCAGTTACAGTAACAAAAGGACTAAAGGTATATCGCACCGAAATAAATCGATACTTTTTTTCGGTTCGCTTCCGATTTTAGCTTTACGGTTCAGTTTCGGTTTGAGGCTCTGTCCTATATATCAACACAAATCGCTATTTTAATATGCGATCTTATTTTTTTCTTCCATTTGTAATTCAAAATGTATAATTTAATTCTCAACTTACGATATAGAATTAGAAAAAAATTATATTTTTTCTAGGTTTCGAATGAAATGAAAACAACATGAAATTTTACGTTTCTTGATTATTGTATGCAAAAATGTTCAATATTAAACAATAGATTTCTTTTATATCTATATATATAAAGGAGAAAAGCGACTCACTCACTCACTGACTGACTGATTGACTGACTGACTAATCACGATATCTCCGGAACTATTAAACCTAGACTTGAAATTTTGTAGGTAGGCTCCCTTCATGGAGTAGACGTCAGCTAAGAACGGATTTTGCAAAGTTCGAACCCCAAGGGGCGTTACGGGGGTTTAAGGGGCGTTATAGATAATTATTTCCATTACTAAACTATTAGATGTACAGTGGTGAAAAACTTGGTACACAGATTTCTTTCATAAAGTAGAGATTCCCTACATAATGATTTTTACAAAAATCGACCTTCAAGGGGCGTTGAGGGTGCTTAAGGGGCGTTATACATAATTATTTCCATTTTTAAACTATTAGACTATTTCTCCTGAAATTTGATAAGTGGATTCCTTTCATAGAGTACAGATCCCCTACAGAATGGGTATTGTCAAAATCGACCCCAAGTAGCATTGTGGAGAATTAAGGGGCGTTATAGGCAATTAACTGCTTTTTTAACTATTAGACGTCAAATCTTGAAATTCAGTAAGCAGATTCCATTCACTGAGTAGAGATCCGCTATAAGATGGGTTTTGTGAAAATCGTTTCCTAAATGGCGTTGCGGGGGCTTAAGGGGCGTTATAGATAATTATTTCCATTTTCAAACTATTAGACGTACAGTCTTGAAATTTGATAAGCGGATTCCTTTCATAGAGTACAGATCCGCTACAAAATGGGTTTTGTGAAAATCGACCCCCAAGTGGCGTTGTAGAGAATTAAGGGGCGTTATAGGCAATTAACTCCTTTTTAATCTATTTGATGTAAAATCTTGAAATTGAGAAAGCTGATTCCATTCATTAAGTAAAGATCTGCTATAAGATGGGTTTTCTGAAAATCGTTTCCTAAGTGGCGTTGCGGGGCTTAAAGGGGTTATCGATAATTATTTCCATTTTTAAACTATTAGACGTACAGTCTTAAAATTTGGTAAGCGAATTCTTTTTATGGTGTAGAGATCCACTACAAAATAGTTTGGGGGGAAATTGATCCCCAAGGGTCACTGAGGGGGATTAAGGGGCGTAATAGATAAATATTTCCGCTTTTCAACTAATAGAACCACCTGCTTGAAAAATAGAAGGTATGTTCCGTTCATGGAATAGAGTTCTTATACCAAAGAGTTTTGCGAAAACGGATCCTCAAAGGAGTGGGGTTGTGAGGGATTAAGGCGTGTTATAGAAAAATTGCTGTTTTTGAAATTAACTCATTTACTTGAAATTTATTTAGCACTTTTCTTTATAGTTGAATAGAGTTCCACTAAGAATGGATTTTACGGAAATCAACTCGAGGGGGAAGAGGGGAGAGTTATTGGGGCGTATTGATAGACAAAAAATTCCCGTTTTTGAACTGCTAAGACTATAATAATAAAACTTGGTTTGCATGTCTCTTTTGTTGAATTGGAATCCGCTAAGAATGCTGTCAACGAGGTATTGATGATAAAAATTCCGTTTTTGCTCTGTTAGATTTAGACTTGAAATTCAGCACGCATGTTTATTTTATGGAGTAGAGATCCACTGAAAGTTGCTTTGGTGGAAATCCACTTGATTATTAGGTTAAGTGAGCGAAAAATATCTTTCTACTTCTATTTTAGATATAAATAGAAATTAGATATTATAATTTATGTTTTTTTATATCAAGGGGTGAGAGTGTAACAGCTATAAATATATTTTTCAATGCAATCGAATTCTTAATGCTAGATATCAATAATTAATATATATGTAAACAGTATACATATATACAACATCGTGAAATACCCAGTGAAGCGGGTGGGTAACGGCTAGTATATATATATAAGCTATTGGTACATTTAAGGGGAGTTGGAAACCTCTCTCTTTCTCTATACTGACAATGTTAAATTGGCTGTTTTCGATGTACCTTTTCTCAAAATCTGTTTTCTGTACATGTTTGAAATTTTTCATACTATTAAAGTACACCTCTCTCATTATACTAAAATGAGCTTTTAGTTAATTTTGAATTTTTTAATAAATTATGAAATATTTTATCAAACATTGCGAAATTTGACCCATTTTTTACTTAAAAAATTTGTAAAAATTAAATTTTTGAGTTTATTACAAAAAGCTCATTATAGTATATATTAGACATCATTATAAATACTTCATAAAAAATTACATACCTGTGAAGAGTAGTTTCTCAGAAAAGGTACATCGCACATTAAAATTTACATTTTGAGGTAAATTGATTTTAATGTATACATTGAGACTTCTAATCGACTAGGAAATAAAAAAAAATAAAAGGCTCAATTTAAAATAAAAAATACATGTTTTAGTTTATATCAGTCGTTACACTTTTAAGCAAAAACAAAGTAATTTGTTTACAATTTTCGCCATTAAAATGGGCGTGACCCAAATTCAATGATTATTTAAAAATACTTTCTAAGGGCTGCTAAATACCCTAGAAGTTAAAGTAAGGTATTTTTAGAAAGGTTAAAATCTATACAGTTTGAAAATGTAAAAATCTCAAATTGCCAATAAGATTTTAGCTTTCCAACACCCCTTAATTTACTATAACGTACCTGTTTCATTTCTTATGTATAAAAACAATTGTATGTCTTAATAAGTTAAAAAATATCTTACAAATTATTCCCATTTAGCATAGAATAAGTAATATATACAAAACTTTTTTAAGTCAATTCCTACTTAGATCAACAAAGAAAATTTTTATTTTAGCTACTTTTTATTAAATAGTTACACAGTTATATATACTTAGTTATATACACAGTTATAGCTATTTTTATTAAATAGTTACATATGTATAGACACAGTACATAATCACTACATTCAGTGGTAATTGATTTTTATTAATTATCATTAAAGTATCTATTGCTATCCAAAAGAATCGTGTAAATAAAATTTCAGTTCAGCTGAATGCTTTAAAACGTGAGAAAAAAAATATTTTAAAGTGTTGACACAAGTCGCCAAAAGGGTCGACTAAGTCACCAAATATGATGCCAACGTGGCTGAATTTGTAATTCTTTGAATAATTAGTTTTAATCAATTAATTTTTATTAATTATAGTTACATTATTGTATTGTCATCCAAAATGATCATGTACATAAAATTTTAGCTCAATTGAGCGCTTTAAAATATATTTTAATAACTATTGAAAATTCCACCAAGATAAATAATTAAATATATAGTGAGTGTGAGCTATAATAGTAGGAATTTGGAAATAAAACCCACTCCAATCAGAAACACACCAACTACTTCAATGAACTAGCAATAAAAGAAAGGGAAAATCAGCAAAACAGAACCAAAAGCGAAATTCCCTCCGTCGCCATATTTACGCAGATATTTTACTAGATTTATTGGCAACCGACCAACAACTATCACGTCCCAAATCAAAAGCAGGGACTAAAGGGAAAAAAATCGTGATACTATTGGAGATGAAAGGTACAGGTAAGATCTAAAATCGCCATCTGGAGCACCTTTTAGATACGGTAAAAGGGAGAAAGTCGGAGCTTTTAAAAGACTAAAATAGCGCTGATTCAGGGCGGCCGCTCTAATGGCGTCCATTCCTTTGAGTACCAGCGGTCAATGGCTAAAGGAGAAGCCAGCCTCCATCAATTACCGGAGGGGAATCTTTTTCAAAACGAAATCAATTGTCCCACCCATACTTTCCTAAAATTTCGAGTTGAGTACCTGCTGAGTGGGTAAATGAAAGGTATTGTTTCTTCCCACACAATGCTGGGATCTGTTGATGATAGGTTCTTGATTAGCTTTTCTATTGTTTTTGAGTGAATGGAAGTTTTTGGGTATGGTTTTTAGATGACCTGGTTTGATTTTTGTATAAATACATTAGAAATATTATTGAAGATAAGGGTGAAAGTTTAGAAAACATATAAAGCTACAAAATGAGATGTAAAAGAAAATTAGATTGTTTTTATAATATTAGTAATTAATTTATCTTCTTCATTCAATTCAATGGATTTGACAACCATTTATTTATCCAGTAAATGTAGGTTAATGCAATAATCTATAAAAATGTCAGTTAAGTGAGTGAGTGAGAGAATATTAACGTCGCACTGTATTCAGCTACTTAAAAGCTTTTGTCAACGCACCTCGTAATTTTGAACCATGGTCGTGATGAGGACGACGCCTGAACTCTGGCATCCCTCTCTTAAGTTTCACACCACACCAAATGCAGAACGTTTGAACTCTCGACAGATTTAATGTGCATCGTTTCCCTACAAGGCGGGTCTTCATTGGTACTGGGATCGAACTCATACACGCCAGCCGCGATTTCGTTACCTTGACCACTAGGCTGCCACGGCAACAGTAAATGTGAATGAAAAAGTACCCATGTAGAGCAAAATTTATAGTACACTTCTACAAGCATTACTTATTGCATGTCTTACTGTTCATGCTTATTGCAAGTAAATGAAACATTTTACTAATAAGAATGCAAAGCTTTATTGGCGCTAATTAAAAATATAATAATAAAATTTCAAAATAAAATAAATTTTCTATTAGGATCAAACATTTGACAATATCTATGTATAATTGATAAAAGCGTGTAATAATGTAATTTTATTTTCTGATAGACTGGTGAGATGAGTGATGAGTGAATATTAGCGTCGTCTTATTCAGCTACTCGAGGGCCTTTAGCGATGGACCTTGTATTTCTCAACCATGGCCAAGTGACGAGAACGACAACTGACCTGGCACCCCCTTAAATTCCACACCACACCAACGGGAGAATGTTTGATCCTCGATAGATTTAACGTTCATCGGCCTTTTTTACTCGGTGGTCTTCAGCAGTACTAGGCTCCTGAATATTAGGATTTTTCTATAGCATATTTTCAGTCTAATATTTAACTTGGTAATTCAATTTGGTTAAGATTATTGCTTTATTGAAGTCTATAGCTTGTTATCAATAAATCCTGGAAAATAACAACTTGATTGAATTATTTGAATGACACCCACTCAATACCAGTATCTACTATCATTTTACAACGCTTGTCACCTCAACGTGGTTCAAAATTACGAGGTCCTTCGCCAATAACCCACATTTTACTTTGTAGAGCGTCTTTAACAAGCACTCACTCTTTTAACAGTATCTAGTGGACCACAATATGTAAACAAGCTGGGATAGTTTTGGATAGAATATATAATTTAATAATTAAAACTAGTATATAGGAATCCATTCTCACATTTAGGAAGTTAATGGAAACTACTAACTATATATGATTAATTTAAGAATAAAGTAGAAGCCGTGGTTAGAGCATCGACTCCAGACCGGAAGACCTGGGTTCGATGCCGCCAAATAAAGAGTGTTTTTTTCCCAGGTATAGAAGTTTAAAAGTTGGCATTACTTTCCAAGATGGTGACCGATTTAACAGCTGTCAAGTGATTTATTCTCAGTTTGGTTTGGCAATTCATCAAAACGATCATCAAGCAAGGCGTAGATTCGTCGAATGGGCCCAAAACGAGATTGCCGTTGTTCCCGATTTTCATAAGCGAATTTTGTTTAGCGATGAAGCGCACTTCTGGTTGAATGGCTACGTCAACAAACAAAACTGCCGCATTTGGAGTGAAGCTAATCCACAAGTGTATGTCGAAACACCGTTACATCCAGAAAAACTGAGTGTTTGGTGCGCTTTATGGGCTGGTGGAATCCTTCTTCAAAAACGATGAAGGCCACAGCGTTACAGTCAGTGGTGATCGGTATAGAGCCATGATTACTAACTTTTCATTCCTGAATTGAACAATCATGATGTCCAGGAGCTGTGGTTCCAACAAGACGGTGCAACATGTCACACAGCTCGTGCCTCAATCGATTTATTGAAAGACACGTTTGGTGACCGCCTAATTTCACGTTTTCGACCTGTGAATTGGCCTCCAAGATCTTGTGATTTAACACCGCTAGACTATTTTCTGTGGGGCTATGTAAAGTCATTGGTCTATGCGGATAAGCCACAAACGCTTGACCATTTGGAAAACAACATTCACCGTGTTATTGCCGATATACGGCCACAAGTGTTGGGAAAAGTCATCGAAAATTGGACGTCCAGATTGGACTATATCCGAGCCAGCCGTGGCAGTTATATGCCAAAAATCATATTTAAAATGTAATGCCACAAGATTATCTTTCGAATAAAAAAAATTCATATCAATCGAATAATACATCGGTGTTTTATTGCAATTTAAAGTTCTATATCTCTAAAAAAACACCCTTTACCCTCCAAGTACACTCGGAGTACGTGTTCGTTAAATCAATGGGTCCGAAAGTCTTGTGGGCTGTCGCAGCTGAAACCACGAGTGCTGGGGACTGGAGAATATTTCCCTCCCCTCTAGTTCCATACCTAAATTGTGGAGGGGGAGATCGGTGGTGTTGCCATCTATCGTAAAGATGTCTAACCTGTCTCACAGGCTCTGGCAACATTCATTCCTTCCCTTCGGGAATTTCAAGGCTAAGGCCACTGAAAGGCGTATATCTAGCCCCTTGCAAACGGTGAATTTCGTGGGTCTCGATCTGACTACGTCAGACAGGTGGCATGAGCAACAACAAGAATCAAGTAGTTGCAAGAATCACAGAATTGAGCTGGTGTTTCTTAAGATTGGAATGAGTTTCTGAATTATTCATGTAAAAACATTGTGAACCCACCCATTATCAGCAGGTAACTTATCAATCGTAGGTATTCGCCATTTACTTTTTAATGTCTTAAAAATAATTTGGCCCAGCTAATTCCTCGGGTATTTTCGAAATGCTGCGAGCAGAAAAATGTTTTCTCCAATCTTCAGAAAAGAAAAATCCTTATTAATAAAAAATGAAATTGATTGTGCTCTTTTTTCTTAACATTTGATCTTCAGTTTCTGCAAAGAGGGAATGAAAATTATTGTTTACTTAGAAAAAGCGACGTCTATTGATGATGCCACTTAATTGGTTTTCTGTTTCCTTTTTTGTTCGAAAGATTATTTTGTCATGTGATTTTTAATTTTTCTGTCTGTTTTTTTTAATTATAAAATTTTTTAGAAAATAAAATTTGGAAGAGTTTTAAATGTAATTGCTGCAGAATTGGCCTCACTAACAAATTTTGCAAATGATTTGGAAGAAAATAATTATAAATAATTTGCATTCCTTCAAAAAAATAGTAATATTTGTTTTAAGATTTTTTTCAAAATACTCTACCATCCTAATTGTCTTCGTTTTTTTTTTACTTTTTATTATTTTACAACTAAATCGATTACATAAAAAAATTATGTTAATTATTTTTGGTGTTGGAATTGAAAAGAATATTCAAAAGATTCTATTTCATTGTTTAAGGGAATTAATGCAGCAAGGGAATTAAGTATATTTCCTCAACATATATATTATACAAAGTATTACATTGAATAATACACTTATGAATAAATGTAATTTTTTAAGATTTAGACAAAAATAAAATATTTTTAGTAAAATTATCAACTTCTGATGAAATACATCAAATTTTAAAAATATAGTGTTTCATTTATATATGCAGAAGATTTTTTCAACTTATATTTGTATTTTAACTTACATTTTTTTAAAAAATTATTATAGGTAACTAAATTGAATTTTGCATGTTTTGAATTGAAATCTCTGTGGAGTTATTGGTAATGGAACTCGTAATTTTGAATCATGTTAATTAAAGAAAATGCTTCAGGTGGTAGTTCCCTGTCCTCTATCTTCTGCATCTTACTTCAATAAGGATATGGTAACTAATTCTCTTTAACAGGTAGCAATCTCTATTATTCCACATTACTAACCTTCTGGAATCAGAATTTGAACATTTTTGGAAACGAAACTCCCCCATTCAGCCAATAATGTTTTCAGATGTCTTGAGGCTCTGGGCTCCATCTGGGAAATTTCTAAGCATATAGTATGTGTGTGGGGAAGGATAGTATCTAATATAAGCCAGTAGAACCTCTAGTAAAAAGCTTAGTAACAACCTAGAGTGATCATTTTGGTGTAGTGGTTATGTTATGTGCTTACGGAACTGAAGCTGCCGAGTTCTAATCTTCTGCATTGGTGACCCTGGCTGACTTTGAAACAACGCAACCTTCGTGGAGCTGACATGGGGCCATCCATCCGCCGCAAGAGCAACCATAAGACGTCAGACACGCATGACGCAGTACAGAAAGCCGTCAGATCAAATGACGCAACACTCAAACCATCAAAATACAGTTTACACAACACTCAAGCCGTCAAAACACTCTTGACGCAACACTTAAGCTATCAAAATACACTAGATGCAACATTTAAGCCGTCAAAACACACTTCTCGCAACAGCTCACACGCTCGCCATAACAACTGTATCGTTCGTTCGTCTGTCCACTGACTCACTGGTATAGGAGAGTGTGTGATAATATCTATATAAGCCAGTGCTTCTCAAACTTTCAATACTGGCGCCCCCCTTATCAATCCCAATTTTTATCGCGCCCCCCTTATACATTAATAATGTACTGAATGCAATAATAATACACTTTTTTTTTACGCTAAAGCAATAATCTTAATTATATACCGTACAAATTCGTGACATAAGTATTAAATTTTGTATATGTTGCTTTTAAGCAATATATATATATATATATATATATATATATATATATATATTAAGTAATAGGATAATTATTATGTTATTTTTCCTTTCTCTAATTTTTAAATTGGAACATATTGCAAAATGCGGTGGCTGCTTAGAAGACAAAATATAGATATCAGCTTTTTTTGAGAAAGAACTCAGTGGGTCAATTTCTAATCATATAAGCATTCCTTTGAAAAATTTGCTCTGTAAGACAAGCCCATGGAAGTCGCTAATATTTATTAAACTTGTTCTTAATTTAGCATTAATTAATTAGTTATAAAATACCCTGTGCAGCACTGGTACATTAAAAGTATACCGGCTGAAGTACCCGCTCTTTGCACGAGTTCATTTATAAGAAAATAAAACTTTATTGATATAATCGCTGAATTTTAAGGAGAGTGTGTAAAGCCAAGTGCGCAACAATGTTTACAAAAATGTAAAATGATTTTTTTAAATCATTGCTCAAATTATAATTAGTTTTAAGCGAACTGTAATTTTAAGCCTCACAGAATTAGCATTTAGAATTGATGTTGAATAATGAACAATAATATAAAATTCCGATGAGAAATAATTGTATTATTTTTAATACTTAAAGTGAAAAGACTTCAACATGTTTTAAACCTGGAGCAGGCACGCACTCGATACTAATGGTCGAGTGGGGTTATTGAGCCACCCCAATCTTTTTTTTAATAATTATTTTTATAGTACACAATAAAAATCGTAATTCTAGTGAATAATTTAATTAAGAGAAAATATACTCACCCCTACTTTCAAGAACACAGAAAATATTTCGGAAAAAAAGTTATCAAACCGGGAACTCAGTCAAAACAAGTACCTCAAGATTGTAAAAAAATGTTTGTCACTCCCAAAAAAGAGGGAGATATGTGACAAATATATTTTAGTTCACACGTTAAGACTGTCAAACAGGAGGATAGTGTCAGAGCCATTGGTAACAATTAAACAGTTTTGCCAGAATTACCGATTTCGTGCACTTTGTGCTCGGCGTGACAGCTCCAGAATAAAAGTGTATTTATTACAATATGGATGTTAAAAAAATTATGTAAAACGTTTTTCATTATGCTTTTTTATATGTTTGGGAATAACTCATAGAAATAAATCTTGGCCAAGTAATCCTTCAAAGAGCTAGCTCTCTGTGCTTTTCCATAAATCATAAAAATATTTTACAAGAAAAAAATTGCAGCAGAAATAGTTTATTTGCAACTTCCCTAAATGAAAAAAACAAATAACACATAAGACCAGGTACTTAACTAACCGTACATGTAAGTTCGAAGGTCAAACCGCAGCAACTACATTCTGCTGCCTACAGCTGATGACAATAATATAACAGTAATAAATTTTTTATCTTCCTAAAAATTTTTTCGATTATGGGTCTGGGTTTTGTTTTCTCTCATTTTGGTTTGTAAATAAACCGTAATAGAAGTAGAAGCTTTAATTTTTTATGACGTAATATCGCAGATATATAAATTATATCGGTGTAAATGTGTATTTTTTTTCGTCAGAAAGTATTTTGTTTTACTTCACTCCAGTAAATAAATTTTTTTAAATCTTTTTTTTTTCGATATGCTCGCGCCCCCCAGGGGGGCGCGCCCCACAGTTTGAGAAACACTGATATAAGCCATTAACAACCTCCGCACTAGAATGATCATTTTAGTGTATTGGTTATGTTATGCACTTACGGAATACAGAAGGTGCCGAGTACTAATCTCCTTTAATAGTAAATAGCATAAGTTGCCAAATAATTATACAAAAGATAATCCATAACAAATCAATTTTCGGGACTCGCTATCTCAAACCCATGCACAAACCGACAGCCACCTTTACCCTAAAGGAGTAATGAGGGTAGGCCTAGATACAAATGATGGGCAGGGCATAATAATACAGTCTTCCATAGTTTCCATCGTGTATATAGTTCGAAATTTCCAGTTTTCATAGAATATGTCCAGAAATATTCCGGATTAAAATTATTCAGGATCATGAACTTATTGAAACCGATACGAGGCCCCTATCAAGGTCAAGACCCGGGCCCGGTTTGCCCTTGCCTTAAAACTAGGGTGGGCATTAAGTCGATAGCGATCGACCGGTGGAACTCTAAGAAATTTTGAGGTGAGCGCTTTCACTAAGACCTAATAATCATTTCATCATACAAAAGAGTCCAGGAATATTTTAAAAATGCGGAGAAAAAAAATCGAACCTCAAGAAAAAAGTTCGCTAAATAGAAAATGCATTTCGTTATTTGGAGGTTATTTTATGAAGAAAATAGGAAAATTTTATTAGTTCCAGGAAAAATTTCACTGAATATAGAAATTCGCAAAATAAAGGTTCTTAAAATGTGGATTCGACTGTATTGTAGACCTTTTATCTCACTATACCTACGCTATTGGGTGGATCGCAACACCTTGAATAAATTAGAAGTAGCCTGTATTGCGGAAAAGTCTGCCACCCCTGCCTTGAAACGTCACTGCTTTTAGCAATTGTGATTGCAATTGAAATTAGAGTAATCCCTTCTTTTTGTTTTCTTTTATTTTTTTCATTGTGAAATTTTTTATTAAAAAGATTTTTTAAAGAAGAAATTTATTATATTCATGCCACATTTCATTTCTTAATAGTTCTACTTGTCAAATACTCATCATATTTATATGTTACTAATTATAATAGTTATGTTTTTATTGGATAATATTATTGATAATAAATATTCACAATTCGAATAAATCTTATACAGTTTAATTAAGAGTAATTCAAAACTATACAATACATTCAGATGGATATTGTTTTTCATTCTACAAAAGGCAACTTGTAACTGCAAAATGCTGTAAAACATGTTAAAATAAGCAAGCATTGAAAATACGAAACACTTAACTGTTTCTTTGGATATTACACAAAATCCATTCATATAATTTATTGATTTCCCATTACTTGCAAACTTTATTCAAACACCTTTTTAGTTTACGCAACGAACGTTTGCGTAAGAATTTTGAAGAAATTAAAAATACAAAATTAATAAAAGGTGGGGATAAGATTAAGTAATTAGGATTTTCAAATCAAAATAACTCGCTCTAGTTCTTTTAAGCTAAATGAAGCATGATGCTTAAAGTTTTAGAGATTCGAGAATCTTATTAATTAATTTAATTTAATACTTCTCAAACTGCAACTGAACCAGAAAATACTGTTCCTAATCAATTTATTTTCCCCGGAATCAGTCAGATTTTGTATTTTATTAATAAAACAATCAAATTCATCAGATTAATTTTGTAACCATTCAATTGAGATTTATTTCAAAAATAGTAAAAAATTAAAAAATCATAAAGAAATAATTCGCCAGACATTTAATTAATTAATTTGACTGAAATATGTTTACCATTGCGCGCCATTTTAAAATTCGTTTTGTATTAGTATTCTTTTCTGTTGCACGATGCTCTTTGATCCAAAATAATAAGAAAATAAAATAATTTTTAATCCATCAATTTTATCACTGTTAAAAGATATGAAATATGAGACCTTGTTGACACTAGGCTGTTTTTGAGGATTCTTTTGATTCGTTTGATAGCCTTCAAAGATGTATTATAATTGACAAATCTGCATACGATTTATGAATTTTTCAATTTCATAGAATTAAGATTTTTCTTATTTAAAGAGTAAATTTTATATTAGTAAATGTCAGCAGTGGCACAGTAGACATGACTTTTAATAAGCATGTCTTCTTCAGGCAATGATATAATACTTTATTTAAAGCAGTGTTTCTCAAGCTGTGGCCCGCACAGTCCTAAGGATGCGTGATAACCCTATGAGGGGAGTTCGAGCATATTGAAAAGATGAATACAATAGATTTTTAAAAAATTAGTAATTTACTGAAAGTTAACAAGCAAAATACATTTTTACATAATAAAATACACATTTACACCGATATAATACACTTAAAAACATATCATTACTGCGCAATGTATTTTATAATTAATTTAACAATACTAAGAACAATTACCAGTGACTCTATGGGCTTGTCATATATAAAATTATATGCAAAAATTAACACTTATCTTGATAATTTATATGGTTTATAGTTAATCCCTTAAAAACCAATTGAAAATTATGCGATTCGCTCCAGTATGCTTTCTCGAGCATATGTCGTATTTTTTTTTGGGAGGTGGGGATTAGAAAAGGAATAAGCAAGCAAATACTGTCAAGATCATTTTATTGCATTCCAAAGCATTCGGAATAATTTTATGGATAGCAGTTCATACAAAATATTGCACTTCAGATAGACGTATATATATGTCCAGGGTAATTAACTCTCTGGCTGAGCCAGAAGTTTATAGATCCCAGTATCACTTCAGAGGTTAAAGCGTACTGTAGTTTTAGCGTCAAAATAATATTATTTCATAATATTAATATAATATTATTGGATTCAATACATTATTATTGTATGGAGGGAGGCGGGGCGTGATTAAATTATGATTGAATATTGGACTGCAAACATTGAAAGTTTGTAAAGCACTGATTTAAAGGTAATTAAAATACTGCATATACTAATAATATTCAAAGTTTTTATTTGCAGTGGGTGATCGGTTGACGAACAGATCGGTTAACGAACAAATCGGTTATCGAACACTTTCACGAAAGATTTTTGTGTTCGAATAACGAACACATATTCGGATAACGAACACTTTCAAGAAAGATTTTTTTGTGTTTGGACAACGAACACATATTCGGAGGTGATTAGGGAGACACCCCTTAAATTATGGATGGAATTTTGACAACTGCTAGAGATCTGGAATTGGAGGTGAACGAGGATGACATAGAAAAGCTCATAATGGGACATGAAGATGAATTGAAGATAGAAGAACTCCAAGAAAGTTTGAATGAAGAACACCAAGAAATACAACGAAATGTGTCTCCTTCTGAACAAGAGGAAGACGAAAGAGGACCAATGCCGACATCTACCATTAAAGATCTTTTGAAAAAAGGGGGAGGCTGTCAGAGCAATGGTCTTAGAAGGGCACCCAAACCAAGATGATGCCAGTAGGGTTGGGGATCTTTACAATGACAATTCTATTAATTACTTCCGGAAAATACTGAAAAAGAGAGAAACGCAATCGGCATTGGACATGTTCTTCAACGCCCCATAAGCAAAAAATGAAAAGGACTGATTAATATGCAAGACTGTGATTAATATGTATGAAGGACTGATCAATATGTATGTATTATTTTTTTAAAAACTTACCAAGAAATTATACATTTTTTAAAATTTAATTTATAGTGTCTCCAGAACGAATTAATCGATTTCACATAGAAGTTCATGGTGAATCGATGATCAATTAACGAACAATTCCGATAGCGAAAATAGTCTTGGAACGGATTATGTTCGTTAACCGATCACCCACTGTACAAGAATTGGTTGAGTTATCTTTTGTCATGATGAAATTTCTTTTTGTATGATGAGATTAAAAACTGCATTGCGTTCTTATAAGCAGAAAAACATAATTTATACAAAACAATATAGTTATAATTGAATTTTTCTTACAGTGCCTCGTCGCCTTCCTAGTACTGCAATCGATGCTTTGGCAAAAAACAGTGATGACGTTCCTGTATTTTTGTTAGTTATCATCTGTATTGCCGGGACACTTCTCATTCTTATTAATGGAGCTATAGTAGCGTGTTATATGCAGCGAAGGAAGAAGAGGCAAACGCAAGGTAAGAGTTGCATTTATTTTTTAAAAAGTCTTTTAAAATATTCTGATATACCAGTTCTAAAATATTAAAAACAGATACTAACATGCGCTCCACGGTTAATTGGCTTCCACACCATTCTGTGTGTGCGTATGTCATATCCATCCTATGAAATAATGTTAAATGTCGCACTTTTAATCTAATGAGGCTTCCGCACGTTCACAAGGCACGTTATATTTTTGGGAAAAGGCAATACTGTGAAATAAGTACCAGAAAATTGCTGAAATTTATTTCACGTGTTACTTATAGTCGTTTAAATAAGCGATTAAAGTTTTAGAGTACTGAAATAAAATTCTAAAAATCAATGTTTTGTGCAGACGTCCCACACAGGGATGGAAACTTATACAAATCGTAACATCGGATCATACAAATTCTGAATGCTATGCTGAGTTATAACAATCAAGCTGACCGATCATTATTACTTCAAACATGCACAACTGGTGACATATCTGGATAACGTAAGGGACAATAAAGGAAACAGAACCTGTTGTGCTTTGAAGACATATATTCTGAGAAACACGTGGATGAGTTGTGACGAATCTGTACGGAACCTTTCCACTAATATTCTTAAGAGTCTTTTCGGGGATTATAAATTCGCGTATATTTCCAATCAACTCTGAGAGGAGAACGGGATATGCAAAGTAGATAGGGTATTTAAGTCGAACGTTGTAAGCTAGCAAACATGAAGGCTATTGAGCCAGCAGCAGTAGAGGCAAAGTTTAGAGGATTCAATTGGATTACGATAGTGAAGCATTACTGCTAGTACTCTACGAAGGAATCTTAAAAGCTAATATACCAGTGAAGATATCAAAGTATTACCAGGTGATATATTATAGTTTATTATAGCTTAAAACAAGCGCTAGTTTATAAAATTAGTTTAAGTTAATGAAAGCTAATAATTCGAGTTGCGTGTATTTCTCGGACCTCCTATTTCGGTAGACCTTTTTTATTGATCTTACACGTAGTTATTGATTAATTTCATATTTCCTAATTTAATTTAATATTAAAGGTAAATCCTTTTTGTTTGACGTAACATATAAATATGTCATTAGAGTTTCTAATATTTGAATCAAGTGCATAAATATAAGTTATTATTATACAAATGGCCTTTGGTGATTCTGCGCCTCAAAATAATCTTGGTGTCCAGGGTGGAACCCAGGGGGTTCTAACAGAGTATGTATAAATGAGAAGTATATTGCTGAAATACAAACAGGACTTCGGACTGTACAATTTCCTTGACGTAGTAGCCGTTATTGAAGTTCCCCATAACTTAGAATATTTGGAATTTTGTTTGATATCCAGTAGCACGTAGACCTCAAAACTTAGCTTCAGTAGAATATGATGCGGTCTAAGGTATTTCGATGTATTTATCTCTGTAGAGTCTGTCCGTGTTATAGTGCAAATTTGCTGTGGAATTCATCTGAGAAGACATTTTGTCATTGTAAACACTATTGGTTGCATTATTAGGGAGCCAATTCTACCTGGAGGTGTCAGTGATTGATCTTACGAAAATCATATGTCAAGAAATTCTTGCACATGGCTCAAGGTGCAGCATACGTAACACACATTTAGACATTTTTTAAAGCTGTGCCAACACACAAAATATGATGTACGGTTATTAAACGTGATGTAGATGCAGTGTCTGTCGTTCCATGAGGAAGCGTAACCCTCCCCCCAAACACACTCTCACGAGATTTTTACTTTCTCTCAAAAAATGTTACATGATGCTTTATGTGAGTATAGGCTTGACGATACGAGAAAATTCACGCTCACGGAGGTCACGTGCTACGTCTTTTGAACTTCTTTAAATTGTTTCATACTCTGAGTTTTTGACAAGGCATATTGGCTTTTAACAATCACTTATAGGAGTCAAACGACAATTTCAACGCAGTTTTACAGTGCTTATTATTCACGACTAAAGTGAAAACTTTGAGTGTTTCACCTTCAAGTTGCGTTTAATTTACACGACTCCTTCATTGTGTTGTAATTTTCACAAACAGGAATGTAGTTTGTAAATATTAATATCGTTAAGAGAAAATCTCAATGTTTGTGACCATGATTCATAATGTCAACTTGTCACGAACATTCCTAGTTTATCTCTATTAACAGTTATTGCTCTATTTCTATTCCTATCCCATTTAAATAAATTAAAATAATATACAAATTAAGAGCTGTATTTTCCAAATCCAATCATTTCTCTCTCAAAGTCAGTTTTAAAATTAATTAAATCTGATAGTTTATTTTATTAAATATAAATGTTATATTATTTTCAAGTACACTATTTATATAAAACTAAAACTTCTTAACTCTCGTTTAATTATTAAATAAATTACAGTTTAAAAAACAACAAATAATAAACACTCTTTTATAGTTAATCGAACTAAATTGTAATTTAATCTTTTAATCGCCAAATCTGGAAATGGGTATCTAGAGTTAGTCGCCAGATGCGGGATGAAATCGGAGAATATATATATATATATATATATATATATATATATATATATAGGAAGTCGTTAGTCCTGATGATCCTGATCAGGACAATGGAACAAAACTATTAAGTTATTGTATTGTCATCGGGGGCCTGGCCAAATGAGGAAAATTTCGGATTAATCTGACCTTTTAAAGTGGGTAAAAACTGAATTCAAAGATTCCGTTACGTACATGTATAGCTTATAAAAGGGTGTTAAAATATTTATTACGATTATTTTATTAATATAAGTAGATAAATGAAAAAAAAAGAAATCTATACATAGGATTTTAAAGCTTACTAAATTATATTTTATATCTTTCAAATGTACACATAAATAAAATTATTAAGTTTAATAAATTTTATTTTATTAAATATACATATTTGTATGCTTATATAAAAGAATTTTTTCGAGAATAAGTATAATATGTAAATATATCATTATCAAACCAAAAAAAAAATCCTACTTTTGTGGTGTGGAACTTCCTTATATCTTTAAGCAAAAAGAGTACGCTAGGTCATTTTATATTCAACCAAAATTTCCCAGGAAACGTGATATATACTTTTCTTTTATGGTATGTGCAAAAATATTTCGGATAACATGAGCTGCCTGACTTCAAAAAGCTTGAATTTCATGGATGTCTTTTTAGTAGGGGATATTCCGGGATGACATGCGTTCATATTTACTTTTTTCCCTTACCCAAACATGTCAAAAACTATCTATTGGTTTGGTTCGTGGGCCGTGCTTAAAAATGAGATATAATAAACTTTTCCGCATATTTCAGAATAAAATATGCTAAAGGAATTTTATTCATAGAAAATAGGTGACTCAAAAATGAAAGTGGAAAAAGTTGATTAACCTGATATATTTTAACAAAATTTTCTTTCTTTATGTATATATCGATAAATAACGAACTCATGTATCTGCTTTAAACACACACATTGATTAGAATTTATTAATATCTATTACCGTATATTCCATGTATAAGCCGATAATTTTCGGAACATTTTTTTTTACTAGTTAACTGTGATTGACCAGTATATTCGTCATGAAAAAGTTGCAGAATTTTGTGTCATGACGAGCATACTCGTCATGTGTAAAAAGTAGTGATCATTGGCTATTTAAATTGTAATTTTTGAGGGAAACAAAGCTTCTTAAATTTCAAGATGCTTAGAATATTTTGAAACCTGGCTGGAGTAAAAGAAATAATTAAAAAATATGAAAAATTTATGATGTACTTATGCATCTTTGTACGCACCGGCTGAATCGGGGTATAATCCATTGGTCCAAATTCGATAAAATTTGAATTGCAGATGATTCAAATGATGCGCTCTTAACATTTTTTTAAATTCAAAAAACTTAGTACAAAATTCCCCCCATAGTTAGTATTATAATACACATACAACCGCAAGTAATATGCTTTAAAATGTTCAAAAATATTAAGTGACATTTGTAAAACTGAGAGATCAGCATGATACAATTCCTGTTTGTCAATGTGCTCTCTAATCACAGAATCATATTTTCAACAATTGACCGGAGTAAGTTTGCCGAAGTATCGAGAACATGAAGCTTAATGCTGTCTTTCAGATTAGGAAGAATTGCTGACCTTTAACGATAGATATTTTTTTTCGGAAACTCCACAACCAAAAATTGCAGGAGATGATATCTTGCTAACGAGGAGGACATGCTGTTGAAAAATGATGGATGATCACCCGTGCATCTGTGAAGTGCTGCTTTAGCAAACGCTTATTCAGTAGGCAACGTGATGAGGTGCACCATTCTGCATGAAAGTTATATCCTGAAGACTGTTGAAGTTGTGAGATTAAGAAGTTCCTCAAAATATCATGGTACCTTTTTCCTGTGACGGAGCAGGTTTGAATTGCTTCAATCTTATTTCTTCAAAAAATACTGTTCAATTACGGTAAAAAATACAGCAGTTGTGAAACCACAACATATTTTCCCCACCTTTTTGGGATGTATGGGTTTTCCGAGAATAGCGTAAAGATTTACTGTTTCATGAATTCGACCATATGAATGGGTGTTCACTTGCCCATCGAAGTAAAAGTTGGCTTCGTCACTCAACACTATGTAACATGGCAAAGTGACGCAAATCACCATTCGAGCGAATATTTGAAGTGTAAAACTTTTTCGAATCTCTGGATGTCCGTCTTTAAATTGGTGCAGATAAAAATGCAAAATCCCGCTACATGATTTGTCCTACAGTGGAATACGGTATATCCAATCTACAGGAAACAAATGGCACCCTCACACTGCCATCCAGCGATTGGCTGCTGACCTCAACGATCTCAGTGGCCACGGTATTTAAGCGGTCAAGGTATCGGATCGTTCCTGGCTTATCACGAGTTCGAGCTCAGTGCCACTAAAAACCTGCCGTGTAAGAGACGATGCACGTTAAATCTGTCGAAAGCTGAAACGTCTTCCCATTGATGTGGTGTGGTATTTAGGGGAGGGGGTGACAGCTCAGGTGTCGTCCTCGTCATTTGACCATGGCCCAAAATTACGAGGTCCGTCGCCAAAAGAGCTCGTGTAGCTGAACAGTGCGGCGTTAATGTTCACTCACTCACTCAACGATCGCAGTAACCACATTTTCGTTACTAGAAGAAGGGATTTACTTTCGTTCTCTACCTAGAAAAATACCAAATTATACAGTTGTTTCAAATTTCTGTATTATCTTGCGTAGAGCTTACGGAGATATTGGACATCTTCTGCTTCTTACAACGGAATTCTTCCACAGCTGCAATGGGCTTCTACTCATGTGGATAGAACAACTTTATCATCAGGACTTTCTTGCGAGTGAGTGTGTGAGTGAATATTAACGTCGCACTGTTTTTGACGACGGACCTCGTAATTTTAAACCAGGGTCAAGTAACGAGGATGACACCTGATATAGCACCCCCGCTTTCCTAACTACCACATCAACAGGAGGACGTTTGAGCTCTCGACAGATTTAACGTGCATCACTCCCCTACATGGCGGGTTTTCAGTGATACTGGGCTCGAACTCATGACAGACCAGCCATGATTATGTTACCTTGACCACTAGGCTACCGCGGCCACACACTTTTCCTTGCCATACAGGCATTATTTGTATGCAGAGAAATAACTACCGCTCGTGGGGAATCTTCCCCACTTTTCTTTTATTCAAAGAATAATACAAATAATCATGGGCTCTAACACAAATGCTCTTTCTGATTTTGAACACATGTAAGTAACATTTGTACTCTAGCATTATTGTAACGTTTTCGTTTCTTTGCTGTGATCGACGTCTCTGTGGTAATAATCACCTCACGTGCAAAAACACATGTGCAACTTTTAATTATTGCGTAGTATCATCTTGGATCACCCGTCGACCTTTGAGATCACGATGGACTATTTTCCCGTCCTTTGCAGGATATAAGAGATGCTTTGAACCTGCTAGGGAGTGGTCGCCGAAAGGGATCCCTCCTCTCCCAAACCACTGTTTTGAACTCTAATAATCCTTTAATAAGTTAATTAACTTTAATGTTTAATCTGTAAATAATAGCTGTGACGTAAATAAACAAAGTATTTAAATTAATCAATACCACGCTGCCGTTATTTATCTCAAACGTCACACCATCTATCGGTGAAATTTCATACTACATTTTTTCTAAAAAAAAATGCCAAGTGCATCATTTAAATTATTGGTAGTTCAAATCTTATCTCATTTGGACCAGTAGAACGGTTTCTAGAGCTCTCTGAAGAGGGGAATTTGTTTCTTACTAACCTTGTATTTTACTGTCCAATGTAGTTTCTTTCCCAGTATAAATATTTAACTTTTATAAATTAATTATTGACTGCTTGCCAAAGTGAATTTTTCATGTATAAATTCACAGACAAATTTAGTGTATATTTATCTTTACTCAAAAAGTACAAAAATCTTTCTAAATCCCAAACGTCCGTTTTATTCATCCAATAAATACCAATTTCTGAGAATCTAATATTTTAAGTCACGTTCTTAGCTTTCCAAAGCTGAGTTTAAAAGTCCTTCTTAAAAAAGTTTTTTTTCTTTCTGTTTTAATTTTAGCTAATGAGAACGAATCAGTTGTGCGTCCTCATTTACATGCAAACAGATTTATTCAACGTAAATAAGCTAATGCAGTCATTGAATTCATTTTCTCTAAGCCTTAGCAGAGACTCGCTTATATTTGTATTTCTCTTTTTCGTCACAACTATCAATTTAAATATGTACTTTACTAATCATACAAAATGTAATTTTAAACTCTTTTGAAAGTAAGCCGTTAAGTAATTTGACAATTTAAAAGTTTTGATAAGGTAGGGAGAATTAAGTAAACAATTGCATTCGCAAAAGCATGAAATGAACTCTTAATTTTGTTCACTATTCGTAAATTCACAGAAATCTCTTGTTGAAAATTAATACCATATTTTATGGGAAAAAAGGCTTTGTAACAAATTCTAGTTTGGTCTCTATCCAATTCATTAAAATAAAACTTAAATAACAATCAATGAGATAATTAAAACCCTAAATATATTTTAAAAGTGATTTTTTACAGCAATTGTATTATTTCTGCAGATTTTCGTTCTTGTAAAATCTCTATACAAAATTTTACATTGAAGACTTAGTTTTTCGAATATCATTTCATTGATTCATCTCAGAAACTGTTGAACTTTTTAATCAATTTTGATTGCAGTTCCTAAAAAGATTAAATTATACGTATTAGGTACGTTTTTTTTAATTATTTTATCATTTTTCAAATTTTTGAAACTTTTTTCCAGAACATCATTTCTTTCTTTTCTTTAAGTATATCTGTGTTGTTCTTGAACCGTATAAGTGTGTAAATATAATTATTATTATTATTTAATCTTCGCAGCATTCAACAATCTCTGCGAGATTATTTTTTCGTTTTCCGAGACATTTCCTTTATCGGGTAAGAACTAATTTTTAGTAAGATAATCTTTTTTAAAATTTTCAAATTATGAATTTGTACATAGTTATTTACAAGACTTTATGTATAAGATCACTTACAACAACTTCTTAGATTCAAATTATCCTGTCTTTAGTATGTAATGTGTAGGTTCAGTGACTTAGAGGTAGCGTGCTTGCCTCGTAACCTCAAGGATATGGGTTCGATCCTGGTTGAAGTCGAATGATAATAAATACATGGAATTTTTACATAATTTACATAGAAAAAGCACGATACGCATGACTTTAAAATCGATTGCTTAAAGTACTTCAAAGGCAAAGTGGCTTTGATTAAGTAAAAAAAAATAACTTTGTGCTACTAATTAGAATATCGATTGGTAAATTTTATCTTTTTAAGCCAGTTAATAATTTTTTTCCTAGTAGCATTTTACAAATAATACATCTCAAAATGTAGTTATCCATTTAATCATTAAATATAAGTAGAATTAAGGAAATAAAAACTGCATGGCAGAAACTTTTATATTCTACATAATTGAAATAGTTTACTAAACCACTTAAATACACAAAAATCTTTAACAATTAGATTTTAAAATTTAATAAAATAAGTATTTGACTGGATTTTTTAAATTTAACATATGTTTATAGTTCATAAAATAAATTCAACAAAACGCATTTATATGTAAATTGAAACCAAAATTTAATGAATTAATTAATATAATTATGTAACACTAAAAACTAAACTGAGTGGCGCAGCAGCCCACAAAGGCCAAGGTGTGTCCATCTCAGATTTCGCGATCTTTGGCACTGAAGTGCATGAACAAAGGTTCTAGTCAAGTGGTCAGTCTGACGTGAACCCCCCCCAGTGTTTAGTTCCGAAGCAAGCTTGGTACTCATTTATCAGCCCACTTAAGGGAAGAAAAGCTGGTTATGAAAAAAATCCCTTAATTTATATCAAACCAATTTTAAAAAATCAAGTAACTGGCTGAGTATACGTAAATTTTGTTCTAGAAAATACAACCTTAAAAGTATGCATATATTAAATGGATAACTGAACTAAAAATGAAATGGAGTCTAAAACTAGATAATTTATACCAAAACGCAAATGCCGTGTGGGCTTGATTAAACATTTTGTATGCATAAAAGGAAATCGAACACATACAAATTGAATCTAACAAGACATTTATTAAAATTGAATCTAACAAAACCGATTATAAACTCTTAGTTAACTGAAAGATTCATTTAACCCTTTAATGTTAATATTTTAAGACATTTTGCTTTTGGCTGATAAATCAACCAAATGTTTATTACCGTCTCAATATAAAAAAAACATGAGTATAATTTTGAGCCTTGTTCAAGTGAGGGGAACTATACCTGAGCATTAACTCTTTCCCTAAACTACCACACCCCGCGAATGAGAAGAACTTTGAGTCAGGCAGATTGACAGCACTTTAGCCCCTCTACACGGCAAATCTTCATTGGCACAAAACCTTAAGCTCCTGACACACCTACCACGAGTTCGGGACCATAACCATAAGGTTACTGTGCCCACAACAGTCCACTCCTATAAAATATATAGCATATAATTTTTTTAAAATTTTCTTGAAATGTATAAACTGTAAAACCTGTTTTTGTGCGGAAGATAAGGACCGCATAAAAAGAAATCGCACAAAAAAATATGCGAAAATTTCATAAATACTTATATATAACTAAAAAAATTGCCGACATACTACAGAATTTTGTGTGTGTGGCGGAGAGGGTCCGCTAGAAAAAAAGTCGCACTTAGAAAATATTTCAATTGTTTACGAAATTTATGATAAAGGATTTTCAAACAAAATAAGTAATTAAATTCCCCATGGAAACATTCTAAAAACATTTAATGTCTCATTGTATAAATGGAGGAATTTTCAAAATGCTCATACATAACTCTCTCTCTCACTGCTACTCATCGTAATCCAAAGCGAGCATCTTCCTGTGATGAATTCAAAATCGCTTTCGTCACTTGAAGATATAATTTCTATTAATATATTTTTTGGCACCATAAAGTCAGTGATAAGTGTTTATGACGAAGGTCGGTGGGTCAATTATACTTATAAACTTCATGATAATCAGATATGCATGATCGAAGTTCTTTTTGGGATTTCAAACTCATTTCGGAATTGGTATCTGTTTTAAGAAAATGCTTTTCCGATTTGTTGGAAAGCTGGATCTATTCATATATTTTATCCGATCTCAAAGAATCCGGTTCTTGTCCGTCTTTATAATCTATACAATTATAGATGTCACTGTCATTGACAGTTTCGTTTTCAATCAAGTGCGTACAACTAGTGCGTTGAGAGAAAGCAATTGAACGTGCATTGTTGAATAACCAATGAACAGAGTGTCTTGAAATGTATGTATGTACATTGATAGAAAACATTACAGTGACGCTAAAGCCGTTGAAATTCATGTACTACATAAAAAAATAGATTGCACAAAAGAAATCATACAAAAATAAAATCACTTAAAAAAAAGGAACGAACAAAAACAGGTTCTACTGTACGTGAAATCATCTTTAAAAAACACCCCCCCCCCAACTTATTGAGTATAACATCCTTGTTGTAATAAAGTAAATCTCTAGTTGATAAAATTATATCAGTCACTAATGATATTACGAAAAAAAAATAAAGCTCCGATTTGCACCAATGGGAAAACTAATTCAGCTTGGGAATATCAAGTTCGTTATATATACCACCTAATCTCTTTATGAAACACACTTTTCAGGAACATATAATAATAACGTCAAAGTTCATTTTCTGTAAGTTCTTTTGGAGCGGATGAAATAAAATTATGTGTTTGCTTGCACCAAAAAGATATAAAGAAATTTATATATCCCACATCCAGAGAAGTAATACCATTTCCATAAAATAATTTATTTTAGCCTTATTCAAATTCAATTACTTAAAAAGCCTCTCTTGCGGTCTTAAGCAAAGACTTATGATAAGAAAAAAAAATAACCTTCCGTCGACGGTACATTTTTTTTTAAACTTCCATCGACAAAATCGAAGCTGAAGAACCAACCAAAAAAGAAAAAAAATCAAATCCTCGATAAAATGCGCTTTAAACAATTTCTATAGAAGACGTAGAAGGTATTTTAACTCCTCACCACATATCCCCCACAAATCCGGCATAATAGAATAAAATTCCTTGTATATTTTTATTTACTTTTTACCCGCCAAACCTTTCTTTTTTTAGAATCCTGGTTCTAGGTGATTCATCGCTTATATTAGCATGATCTTGAATGATTCATAAGAGAAGGATTTAAATTGCTGCCCCCTTTTTCCTTAAAAAAACATGCCAAGGAATAAAGTAGTCGTCTGGCATTCCATGCATGGAATGCTGGAGCAGAGTTGGCATAATAACGCCAGAATTCTAATTTTTTTTATCTTATTTTTTCCTCGCCACTGCGTCTATCCTATAATTGCCCCTACCAACCAAGCGCGGTGAGAATCTGGCTACTTTGCGATTCGTGCGAGTTGATTTGGCTCGTTTTAGTGCGAATTTTTATTACGCCAAGTCGTAATAAAGGCAGCATGAACGACAAAGGAACATAGGAAAAGTGGAGCATATTGGAGTTAGTGGCCATAAAAAAAGAAACATGATTCCTAGTAGAAGCAGGAATGAGAAACAGACACGATTTTTTAGGATACCTGACTTTAATCATGCAGCTTGATCTGGGTAAATTAAGGCATGATTCAGGCTGTTGTGCAGGTAAATGTTCATCAGATAAAAAGCAAATTAAGTATAAAAAATTAGATACTGTGTGCTTGGAAAATATACATGAGAACAGTAAAAATACCACTTTAATGCTTTCGCCTGCTAAAACAAGGTATATATCTTGTCCAGTATCAGTTATGTACCCACATAAAAACAAAAACTGGATAATCGCGTGATTTTGCAGTCAAAATTTTGTATGCGGAAATAATTATCTGATGACGCAGAATGAACTGCTGGTGATTTATTAATAGCATAAGATTTTTTTCCTCAACATTTGTTATCTTTTACGATTTAGTATTTAATTAGGAATAAAATTTATGAAATCGAGTTTCTGACTTTTATTTTGATGGTTAGTTTCAGAATAAAGAAAAAATAACAGATAGCTTTGTGACCAAACTAAAACAATAAAATTCATCCATTGATATTCTTTGCCATACACAATAGTACTTTTAGATATATTACTAATTAATTACCAGTTACTTTAAAGTATATAAATTTGTAAGGAAAAATATAACTTAACTTTTTAAGCAGTTATTCACCATATGCCAGTTTGAAGTTCATGAATTCTATAATCGATGACGATCAAACAAACCGGAAATATGAATCTTGCATCGATCAATTGGTTGATAATCAATGCTCGTTTCGAAGCCTCCACCGAGGTAGCATAGTGGTCATGGTCATGAACTTGTGACCGGTATTGTCAAGTCGAGGTTCCGAGTTTTGATGACACTGCAGAACTGTCGTGCAGAAACGCTACATGTACGTTTATGTGCGTTAAATCTGTCGCAGCTCTAAGTCATCACGTTGGAGTGGTGTGGATAGGAAAGTGGAGTACCAGCTCAAATGTCGTCGTTATTCTTACTAGACTGTGGTTAAAAATTACGCAGTCCGTCGCTAATAACTTCCGTGTTGCTTTAGAACGTGACGTTAATCAACACTCATTCACGTTCAAAGTTACTCACCAATAACCTCGTATAGCTTCTTAATGTGACGTTGATAAATCCTGTCAATCAAGATATTGTTGATAAGCCTCGTAATTTTACGCAGTGGTCAAATAATGAGGACAATAACTGAGGAAACCACCTTTTCTCCAGTCTTCCACATTACATCAACGTGATGATTTCTTAAGGCTCGACTGATTTAACGTACATCAGTCCCTCTACACGATTCTTTTTAGTTGCACCAGAAGTTGAACCAATGACAAGAAAGAAGCCAAGCTTACCTCAAGGTCGTGAACCGGGCTCGAAATTCGAATTAAAAGAATTTGAATGTAGTTTTGTATCGTACAAATCAGCTTAAATATATCTCAGTTATTGAAACTACACAATAATTATATATTATTCCTAAAAATACTTATTGCATAAAGTTTCAACCACAGCAGAGATCTGAAATCACATTTTAAAATGATTTATACGCACACCATTTTTAAAAATTATCAACAATAAAAAAGTTTTATTAAAACAAAAAAATCTTTTTTAACACGTTTTATAAGCTTCACCTGTATGTTTAACAGAATCTTTGAACTCGATTTTTGCCCACTTAAAAAGGTCAGATTAATTCGAAATTTTGCACACTTGTCAAGGACCAATGACAATACAACAATTTAATAATTTTCTTGCATTGTCCTGATAAGAAACATCAAGATTAATGATTTCCCATTACCACAGATTTGGTGACTAATCCCAGATCCCATTTCCAGATTTGGCAAATAAAAGATTAAGTTACAACCCTGAAGCGAAAACGCCAATGAATTTTCCAGATTCTAAAAATGTGACGCATTAAAGATTAATTCACCAATGAAAATAGTTTAAAAAGCTAAAAAAAACATGCTTTTATTTTAGATTGAACTAAAAAATGAAAAATAAATTATAGTTTATATAAGAAAACTAAAAAACAGGCTTTTATAGTTAATTGAACTAAAAAATAAAAAGATAATTCTTAATATAAGAATTAAATGATTAATGGGAAAATTAATGACATTGTGGTAAAAGCATGAAGTGCTCGATATCATTTGTTACAATTCCTTACTAGTTCTATTCCGAAATGTAGAGTAAGTGTAAAAATATAGTACAAAGCACATCATGATTTTACCACAATGGTATTAATTTTCTCGTTAATTATTTTACTGTTTTATTAAATTTTTTTTTTTACTTTTTAGTTAGATTCACTATAAAAGCGTGTTTTTTTTAGTTTTTTTAAACTATAATTTATTATCAATAATATTTTCATTACTAAGAAGTATATACTTCAATTTGATTTTAATTTGCGCCCCACCCAAATGCACATTCGAGGACTCTTGGTGACAGACCTCATAATTTTGAACCACAATCAAGCGACAAGGGACAACACCTGAGCTGGAACCCCCTCTTCATACTTCCACATTATGCCAACGGGAGAATTTTAAGCTTATCATATTTGATGCGCATAAACCCCTCTATACTGTGAGGCTACAATTACATTAGATTTTACCCCCGTGACTCGAGAATGCCAGCCGCCAGTTCATGACCATGACCATTTGGTACCGCGGCCACGAAATATGTGCTTCGTTACCCACCAATATAAAAACAGTCGATTGGTATTATTGAAATAAAAAAATAAATTTACAATTTCAGTTCAACACAAGACCAATAAATTAAAATTATTGTAAGTATATACATTTGGACCTCTATATAACGAAGTCACTAAATCCCGGAAAAACGTTCGTTACATGGAAAATTCGTTATATAAAGGTTCATCTTTTAATATGCTTTATAAACCACATAAAATAAATATTTTAAATTCATAAACACTATATATTAAAAAAAAGTAATTTAATTTTCACACCTTTTTTAAATTAACTATTTATTTTATTTATTTTAGCCAAAAAAAAAGAAAGAAAAACAAGAAAAAAGAATGTCGAAGAATTCACTGTATTTTCAACATTAAGAAAATAATTTTATACTAAAATCAATGAATTTTAAGGGCACTTTATAATTTAAAAGCATACAAGTAATATTAAACATACATTTTATAATTAGAACACCTTATAACTCCACTGAGGTTGAAAGAGGATATCGAAGATGTTTCTAGTGCATTGGGCAATTGGGGGGTAAAGGTTGCACTTCTGGGATGAAACGTCCAAAACTGTATTGCTCTCGGCGAGTTAGGATCTAATAAAACCAGTTCAGGATTTCTAACCACCCTAAAATGTGTTAAAGAGAAAAGGGAGCACAAAATTTGAATCACAAAAGAAAAAGTTCGTTACATAGAAAATGCAATTCGCTAAGGAGAGGTTAGTTTACGAAAAAAATCGTGAAATGTTCAAGCTTCCATGAAAAAGTTCGTCTTATAGAAAAATGTGCAACATAGAGGTTCGTTAAATAGAGGTTTGACTGTATATGTATATATCTGCTGGCTTTCAGAATTCAATGTATAGTATTAAAGTTCGGAACCGTGATTTTGCTAAAGCGGGCAACCGTGTTTTTTGTTGTTATTGTTGCTGTTGTTACTATTTAGTTGCACTTATATCCTCGGGCCGGGCAAGGTCCACTCAACCCCTCATCCCTCCTGAAGTGTGTCGATAAATGAGTACCAAACTTGCTTGGGGACTTAAACACTGAGGGTCTCGCTTCAGACTGACCACCTGATCAGGACATCTGCTCATGCACCTTAGCGCCCAACAGTAACGTATACAGGAATGGGCACAGTAAGCCCTGACCCTCATGGGCTGTTGCACCACTGAGTTTGAGTTTGTGTCACTTAGATTAGAGAATAAACGTATAAATTTCTTTTAAGTTTATTACTATAACAAAAATTTATTTAAATACAATATATTGGCAAAAAATGAACTTATTACCTATTTTCAAAACATTCTTCTTTCATAACAAAATTGAATTCATCAATGTGTGTTTTCTTCATGCATAAGTGTAATAAAATTCTTCTTAAAGGGACTTGGTACCCTAAAAATCACAAACCTATCGTTTTTTTTTATTTTCATTTAATCTTATTCTTTGCATTATTATCTTTCGATTGATATATCATTTGTGCATGTCGGAAAGTTAGAAGTTGAATAAAACTTCATTTGAAAACAAATTAGGCAATTCAGCCACACCCCCATTTTAGAAAAAAAAGCTAAAAAATGCGTTATGATAAAAAAAATCTATTTTATAAATAGAAATAATAACTATAAAAAAGAATGTGTAGTATTAAAAACAGAATATTTCCGAGGCAATACAATAATGTAATTTTTCTTCCTTGTGAAATGTGTGAATGTAAAATTTTTAAATTAAGGCATTTTATATTAATCATTTTATATAATTTCAGTTCTTATTCCTGATATATTTTTCATACAAATGTAATACTTTATTATAAAAAGAAAAACAGCTAAAATTTCTGTCGTGATAGAAAAAAAAAATTTTTTAAGTTTTTCTTGAGTTTTCTTGTGCAATTAGTACTCTCTAAAAGTTGATCATTTATAAAAATGTGTTGGTTGAAAACATACGAAAATGCAATTATTTTAAAGAAAAACGTATAAGTAATATCTTAAAGTGGTATTTTAAGTTTGATTAAGCTTATAATAATTATTTTTTCAGAATTATAAACTTTAAAGTGGTTTTTCTCAGTTTGTGCTTTTCGAAACCTTAGTGCATTCAAAATGCTACTCCTTCGACAATTATTTACCAATCACTTCAATTTTTTTCCTGCGTGTTAAAAATAAAGCATGTAATAAAATTAGGGATCCGTTTTGCTATAAACTGAATACTTTTTTTTAAAAAAAATAAAATGTAAGACATGTTGGCTTTTTCATTGATTTTTAGCCTGTATATCAACATTTTATTTTTTTTCTCAAAAACGAATGAAGTTATTCTAAAATCGATCCCTAAAGAGTTGTTAAGAACATCCATAAGAATATTATAAAAAAATTTCAGGTCAAAAAATTAATTTTTACAAAAGGAGTGGGATTTTAAAATTTTTCCAATTTTCTTCAAAAAATTTAAATTTTTAAAATTGTGTGAATAATATATGAAAATTTTCATCTGGTAACATTTTCTTGAATAGAAACATTGTATAAAATGTTAAAATATAATTTTTAAATACGTAAATAAAGAAGTTTGCTCAAAGGGTGCCAAGTCTCCTTAAAGGTTTAAAATACATGTTTTTAAAAATTTTTGTCTTTGCTGAAAAACTAATATTCAGTCAAAATAACCCTAAATGTTGGATTTTCTTAAAAAATTAATTTTTTTGTATTTCGTATTGCAAGCTAAGAAATTACCCAAAATTTAAAAATAAATACATATATTGCATAAACACTTAGCTTTATATATTTTTTTCTTAAATAAAAAAATAGGCACTTTTATGACTGTTTTCATCAAAATTATGTGACCATTAAGAGGTTAAATAGCCAATGATATTTACTTTCTATGAATAACGAGTTTACTTTATGACACAAAATCCTCCAACTTCTCCATGCCTAATACACTCCGCAATCATGGTTCACTGGTTAATACGCTTTAAGTAAATGTTTTTTTAAGATCAAATAATATAAATATTGAGTTCTGAGAAAAAATGTAAATCCAACAAATAACAAGGTTTATTTTCAGTAATAAAAATTAATTTTGTGCGGAAGGTTGAATTCTCAAGAAAAAAAATACTTTCAAAGCTCAAAGGATTCTTATTAGTTTCTATTAAAAACAAATTATTTAAATAATGATCATCAGATTGAAAATCGTATCCATGCATCAGAAAAAAACTTTGGATTGATAATAAAATTATTTTATAAATTCGATTTAGTATGCAATGAAAAATGTATTGGAGTCATTGGCGCTCACAAGGGGAGGGGGGTCTCGGGGGTCCGAACCCCCCCCAAAGCCCTTGATTTTTTTCCCGATTGATTATAATTCTAATTATATAGTGCGTAAAATTTAATTAAGTATTTGTTATTAATGATTAATTTTAATAATTAATGCTAATTTTTTATTCAATAATTAGTTTTTACTGTGTTTTGTTCCCGAAAATCGCCCAAATCAAAAGGAGCATGATACAAGAATGGTGAACTTTCGACCCCGACCCCCCTTGAAAAATTCCTATGTGCGTGCTACTGATTGGAGTATAAAACTTATTTTCTAACTTTCCATTTCAAATATCAAATTTTAGACTTTATTGACATTTCAACTCTTTTTTTAGCATCTAGTTTACAAGATGCTTTCTTAAAAATAAATTTATTGCTACTTAAAAAAGTGTGATGTTTACATTTCTTAAAGTTTGTCCAGAAGATATGCCAAAAGCGTTTCGCGAAGTATGTGTAGTTTACGGATCGTGTAAGATGTTTCGAATCTACGTATAAATCCTCTAATATTTTTGTAGAAATTCTAAAGAGGGCTTTGGGATATTTTACCATCGCCAGACTTTACAAGCAAATTTTTTTTCGTACATATTTTCGTAGCACTGAAGCTAGATTTGCTTCTTTTTCCGAGTTCTTATTTTTGAGATATTCGTATCCAGTTCATTTTTTTTTATCTTTTTATTTTTTTTCGTCGTCGTTTTTACATTTATTTATATCTGACTTGCTTTTCAATTTCTGCAAGTATGAATGGTTTTGACGATAACCAAAGGTGTTCTGAAACATATTTTTGAAAAAAATATTTTGGATACATAGAAGCTGGAGTTGTATACGGTAAAAGAACTGAGAAGATGGGAATTTGGGTCTTTCAATCAGTCGTGTGAATAACATGGTAACAAATTGCATACTAGCCTGAGTTTTCTCTTTCAGTGAAAAGATCAAAAAAGAGCTTTGAATTGAATAACTGAAAGTATAATTTGCATGTTTATGCATAGAGCTCCAAAAATTGTTAGTTTCATTTTTCTTTTGCGTTCATTTCCTGAAGCGAAACATGTTGACTTTGGAGATTATATTAAATATAGGGGAGAGGAAGTTGATTAAAATGTATTTTTCTTCTAAATGTTTTTAATTAATCTTAAACTCTTTCTATAAAGTTCATTAATCGAGAAATGCTACGTATCGATAAATATTAGCTATATAAAACACTCGCACATCCAGTATAGTGGTTAGAGACGCTAACTACTGTGTGCCGTAGGGCCTGGATTCGAATCCCGGAGAAGACACTGTTGTTTGTAAATGTATAGTGCTTTTGCGACATAGGGGTACTCTAAATATCCGTCGACTCGCAAGTCCTTTCATGGGGTTGGTGGAAGAGATGTGGGAGACCCCTGACTCCCCCCAGAGTGTTCTCTTTCTAAATTGGGGTGCAACCGAGCGAAACCATACAATAATGCATGGTGATCAAAGCTTTTGGAAAACAACAGGCGTACATCTAGTAGTAGTAACAGTCTCAAGTGCTGGCAACTTTGCTTCCTTCCATTTCGGAACTACAAGACAACAACAACAAGAGCTATATAAAAAATCGTTATATTATAAACGTTTCATTTATATTCTTCTTTATTAAAGCAAAAATTTGTGTCGTGAACAGTTAATTTATGTGAATAGTATTATTAAAATATTATTGTAAAAACAATTTTTATGTATCTTAGGAGATTATGGCAAATCTCGCATTTCACCAATACAAAAAAAAATTTAAATAAAATACATTTGTGTAATATTTGATCCATGGCTTTTTTTACAAACGTTTGTGAGAAATAATAAGAATACACTTCTAGTATACTTGCGTACGCGTCTTGCAATATTAACATGCACTATTTGGGTTTAAAGTCGAAATTACTAAAACAACCAACAGACGTGAGACGTATAGTATTGTGTATAACAAATACATACATATGAGGTGCACTATATATATATATGTATATAACTACCTTGAATAGCATAAGTTGTAGGCAGTGTATAACCAAAAAAAACTGTTTAGCTCCAGAATTATATTTAAGAATGTGTATTGCGTTAAGGTATCCGACTACATTCGGAGCCGTGATTTTGCAAAAGCGTATAAACGGATAATATTTATGATATTTAGCGTCACTTAGATTAGAAAATGTATATAAAATTGTGTCTTAAGAATACTATAACAATTAAAAATTATTTAAGTACAATATTTTGACAAAAAATAAACATAGAATGATCAATTTTCAAAATATTCTCCTTTTGTGAACAATACTTCTATTATAATAATATTTTGTCTGTATATACTCAGACCTCTGTGCAGAGGCTCAACTATGATTTTTGAAATATATAACTTGGAAGTAGGTTTATCCGTGTTTTACGACAAGAAAGGGGAGACATTTTAAGAAAAAAACGCCGATAATTACTTCAATTGGTTGTAACTCTGAAAATAATGTGAATTTTACAAAACTCATCGTTGAGCCTCTTTACAGAAGTCTGAGTTATATACAGGTAAAATATTATTATAATAGAAGCATTTCTGTCAAAAGGAGAACATTTTGAAAAAAAGGTTGTTTTAAGTTAATTTGTAGCCGAAGTATTGTATTTAAATAATTTTGTTTTGTCAAAATGTGTCCTTTAAGCAATTTTATACATATATTCTAATCTAAGTGACACTAAATATCATGGGAATTATCCATTTATGCGCTTTTTTAAAATCACGTTTGCGAAGGTAGTCAGATACCTTAACTTTGATGATCAATGAAATATTTCATGATATGAAAGTTTGTGTATTGTGTTATAACTATTTGTATGACTCCAGAGAGATCTTAATGAGCGAAATATTCATACAAAAGTGGAATCCAATATATCAGAGATTAAATTTAAACTAATAAGTAAAAGTTAAGAATGAAAAACACAAAGATCCTGCATATTTCTTGAAAAAATATTTTCATTTAATCCTTTATCTACCGCATTATGATTTACTGCAGTTTTTATCATGCAATATATTTTTGAGCCGCTACCTTGAAAATTAAGTGCATAAGCAAAATATTCAACTTTGGGAAATTTAATCCGTTTGAGCTAATTTATTAATTAAATATGTTCAACTTAAAAATTAACTACGAGGGTTGAGGCATAAGTCATGGCAACTATTTTTTTTTCTTGTAGATATGTGAATGGATTAAAAACGTATATGTGTCGTTTGGAAGTTGTGCACAGGTATGGTATCTATGCAGAACAACAGAATACTCTGTAATAACTGGTAGTAGCACAGCGAGGGCTGTGGAATTAGTCAGTTTGTGAGTGTCGTGTGAGACGGAAGTAACCCGTCTTGAGCAGCGCGCAAAATAGCGTTCTCCGAGGGAGAAATGCGATGGAATGTCACAGTGAATTAGTGGAAGCCCTTGGAAATAATGCCCTACCATACGTGGTAGGCAACACGAGAAGACATTGCTAATGCTGTATGCCAACAGGTGACCAATGTACACATGGTGCAGCAAATGCTGAGACTGATGGTATTCAGCGCCTCTCACATCGTTGGCAGCGTGTGGTGACAGTATAGCACAGTAGCTACACTGAGGGTCTTTAAAAAAAAAATCAAGGTTTATCATGTCAACTTCATGTGCACTGTATTGTCATTCTTTTGCACCGGGAAGGTCATATTGCTATATACTACCGTAATAAATTAGTGTGCTACGATATTTCAGTGATATTCACTGTCCCCACACATGTAGTTAACACCTTGTGGGAACCCCCTGGGTTCCAGAATCAATTATCAACCTTCTAAATACAAATATAAAACAATATGTCTACATCAATGGGATTTAACTTTAATATTAAATTAAATCACAAAATATGATAATCAACTATTAAACTCAATATCGAATGGGTTTACCAGAATAAGAAGACCGAGAGATATACGCAATTTGAATTACTAGCAATCATTAAATATTCACTAATATTTATCTACTCTTAGTATCCGATGATTGAAGTTTAAATATCACCTGACTCTTAACACTTCACTCCTTTCCAGTCGGTTTAAACTTTCCGAATGTAGACCGCTGTCTAATAGACAGCCAGAACCTAATCACACAATCAACTTGAATCTTCTAAGCGCTCCATCTATGTATCTCTTGGTTCAATAGCCTTCTCCGCTAACCCACAACTCTCTCTTTATATACTTTGATTCATTTGCATATCCCGTTTTCTCCTTTTAGAGCTGGTTGGAAATATACGCGAATTTCCAATCCCCAAAGACTCCCAAGAGTATTAGTGGTAAAGTGCCGCACAGATTCGTCACAACTTATCCTTTCGTTTGTATATGTCACATTTTTCAACCGGACTGGTATCTTCAAGAAAAAAAAATAGTTGCCATGACTTTTGCTCCAACCCTCGTATATACACTGTTCCCTCAAAATTTAATTGTCAAATCGTTTTCTAAGGGCTTCATTAACATACCAAAAAGTTAAGACCCTTACCTTTTGACATTAACTACTTTTTCGGAACAAAATGACAATCTTCGCAATCCGATCAAAATGTCAGCTGAAAACGCAATATCTGCTATAAAACTATTCCCCTTCCCTGCTAAAATACTCAACATAAAACCTGTGCTTTCATATATCTTGGAAGAGTTGATTTAAAAGAACATTCCTGCTAAGTATCGTCAGAGTATTCGTAAAACTGTTATTCTATGCAATTTTAAAGTGAGAGGTACTTAAAAGTACCGTCGGTAGATAAAGGCTTAAGACAATTTAATATCACACCTTCTATGATTAGAATTCAAATAATCATTAAATAAGTAAAACAAACTACTTCGTGAAAGAAACTTTATATAGGTAGGTACATTAAAAATATGTATGATGTAAAAAAGATTAAATTGTACATATTCCGCTTTTGTGTTACCTTGATAGCTTAAACTAACTTTAGGAAGTTTACAAAAAGATTATTGTAGGTTTAAAATTTTAAATTATGAATTTCTCTCACTATCGATGTTAATAAATTAGTTTCATAGGTAAGAAAAGAAATTTTCAAAATAAAACTGCTTATACTTTTAGAAATAAATATTTGTTTTGCTTGAAAATTGACAGGCATTTTTTTTCCAACAGTATAAGAATTGGAGAGATTTCAAAAATAGGTGAAAAAAAACCCCAGTTAATAAAGACTGAAGTTTAGACTAGAATTTCGAATGACAAAATATGCCTTGCCAATTTTTTAAGCTGGCATTTTCCAAAGATCTTACTTAATTCGCTGTACTGTTTACTTGAACCAAATTCATCGAACGTGTTCAGAATTGTAATAAAGAAAGTCAAGAAGCTAACACTTCTAGCTATTTTTTAGATCTGTTTATTGTACAATAATGTAGCATATATTTCAAAAATTTTATCTATCATGCGACGTTTTTTAAAGTTATATTGAGTGTATAAGCCAATAGTGCATACTTTCATTAAAAATTCCCCTAAAAAAACCTACGTATAAGCCGAATTGAGAAGAAAAAAAATCCTTGTAAATTTAAAAAAAGTCGCCATAAGAGCCAAACTGTTTTTAAACGAATGGAATATTTTCCAATGAAGTTCTCGCATTGCAGTGCTTCTCAAACTTTCAAAATTTACGACCAAATATTTAATCGTAATTTTCACCCACCCCCCTCTTCCTCTATACAAAAACAATGCATTCAATTCAATAATACTATACTTTGATGCTAAAGCTACCATACGACTTTAGCCTCCTAAGTGTCACCGGCGTATATGTACGTCTCACTCAGCAAAAAGCGTTAATTGCCATGGACGTATATATACGTCTTTCCGAAGTAAGATCTTTTCTATGCACTGCTATCCATAAAATTATTCCGATGGCTTTGGAATGTAGTAAAAATGACCTTGGCTGAGTGTTTGCGAAGTGTTTACTTATTTCAAGGGATTTGCTTATGTATCCCATACACGCGCCTACTAGGAAAACGGAGGCATTTGAGAGCGAATCGCGTACCTTTTAAGCAGAGGTTAAGGGATTAATTATACACCGCACAAATTATCAAGATAAGTGTTAGATTTTGTATATAATTTTATTTATGACAAGCATTAAAAAAAAAAAAGTCACTGTTAATTATTAAACTTATTCTTAACTTAGTATTGCTAAATTAACTTAAATTACACTGTGGAGTACTGATGCATTTATAAGTGTATTATCTCAGTGTAAACGTTTATTATTATTATTATTATTTCAGAATACATTTTGTTTGTTTAGTTTCAGTAAGTTAATAGTTTTTTTGAGATGATCTTTTGTTTTCGACTTTTTAACATGCTCGTGCCCCTTTGTAGAATTATCACCCCCTAGGAGGTGAGCTCTACAGTTTGAGAAACTTTTCTGTAAAGTAAAACACCAGACGCCAATGACGATAGTTTTATTTTTGGTAACCCTGTTTGAAGCTAATACCTTTTCTTCATTCTTTTGTTATCTTGCATTCTATCTGATCTAGTTTGTTATTTTTTTGAAAATGAGCGGGGAAGAGAAACTTGTATACGTGATCTTCACCTTATTCGTATACAAATGTGATTGTCAACTTATATTTCATTCCCTGAAGGAAGAACTAATTGCCTGCTTCCTTCATATAACTGCGAATACCCCTACAAGTAAATGAAAATTTTACAAAGTTTATGGAAATTCCGATTTAGATCTAGCTTTGAAGGATATATGTGACTTTTCCTTTTAGAAAAAAAAAAAAAAATTGCATTCAAATCATCTAAAATAATTAAAAGACTGAAATACCTTGCTCATAGATAATGTGAAAAATAAAATACTTTAAATTACGTTTTTTCCGTCTGAACGTGCACGAGCACATCTACATGGCGGATCTTCAATGGCTCTAGGCTCGAACTCATGACGTGCCGCTCATGAGTCTGTGACCATGACCACTAGACTACCGCAGCCTCGTATAAAATGGGGAATACAGGATCCTGATAAAAATCTGAATATAACGACTATGAGCATGATAATATCTACCGTTTTCCTTAATTATTATCCTTCGAAAACAAAATATTTGAAACGATCATTCGGAAATGTCCTTTTATAGATTTGTCAGTACAAGTACTATATATAATTACTTTTGGATTTAAGTTGACACAAGGTATTTGAAATAATTCTGATCGTAAACTTTTCACCGGCCCAACCCCTTCAAGACCGGAGAAAGGAGAAAGAAGCCTTTTAACAGGCCTGCGCGTTCTGAGAGTATACGCACGGGACCGGGCGAATTTCCCTGCTAAGCCTAATTTCATTCAAAAATTCATATAAAATCTTTAATGCAATCAAATACGCTAAAATTTGCAATTTACTATCATTGATAATATCTGAATGTGCAGTACAACTATTTTCGATATGTATTTAAAAAAGCAATTGTGAATTTTAAAGAAAATTCTTTCATTTTCATAAAAAAAAACTCTTTTCGCCATAATGATTAAAATAAAATAGACGCAAAACTTTCAAAATACTATCTGGCAAATTCCAAACGATAAATTTACTCTCCCATAAACTTGATGTGGCTAAAAACGACACAAATCCTTTAAATAACAGCTAATATATCGTTTTTTTATTTTTAATTAATCGTTATAATGCTCATAGCTTTATTAGTATCACATTAGTATTATATTTTCTGTTCTTATGGTTATGGCATCTCTGGTTACGATAGAAACGAAAAAGAAGCATTTATTCTTACAGAATTAAAAATGAGTCAGTAATCAGTAAGAACAAATGATTCTTTTTCGTTAAAAATGTTTGTTCTGCGAAGATCTGCTTTTTAAATGTTTTTGAGTATTAAAATTATTGTTGTAAATACGAATTGTAAGTAAAATAAATACTGAAACTCTTATTATGAATGTCTGATGTCCAATGAACTAATAAGCTTTTCCTCTTTTTCCAACTCATTAGTCAAAATATAAACAGAAATCCAGAGTACAATAAATGCCCGATTCTCTCGAAAAATCTAAACATGTGCAGTCGTTTACATTCATAAATATCCCGGATTTAGTTTTAAAAAAAACTCGGAGCCCAAAGAAGTTCAAAATGTTGGGAAGAATCATTCGAAAAAAAAACGGGGACTTTAACCACCTTCTAATGTTTTGCAAAAATTAATATTAAAATGTTCCAAACTCACAGATCACACTGGTGAGATCATGGGCTTTCGAGCAGGGAAAGCGCAATCATATACGATGTCTTGGCCCTGGAGGCAGAATCCCTTGATCACATATGTATGATGTCTTGAGCCTGTTAAGCAACGATTTTTAAGTCAAAATAATTCCGCTTTAAAAGTAATTTTTGACTTGTCAGTACTTAATCTTCCTGCTGCTTGGAACGAAGAAATTCCAAGTTAGGTAAAACAAAAGAGTAAATAAAAATCAATTCTTTGTTTTAAAAAATTCATAGTTCTTTATTCGAAAATTTCAGTTCCTATTAGATACAAAGTAAGAATTCAAAACATTCAGCTTTGCATTTTGTAACTTCATCTCTATTTTTCTTCAAGTTTTGGTCGATCAGTTTTAATTCATATTGTTGACTTCTAAGCAAAGTATGTGCATTAATACACCAGAACATTCTATTAATTCTTTGCAATGAGACTAGGCATTGTAAAGCACTAAAGTCTTTCTCTGAAAGAAGAATTTTAATATTAAGGTAGTTCTTTACAATGCGGTATTTTCTATAAGACGCACATAAAGGCCAAGAAGAAAATGCATAAAATGTTTTCCATGCCGCTATCTTCATAACAGTAAAAGCTATAAATCGTTTGTTTTGCAATTTTGTGAACAATACGATGCTGAATCGCTTTCGTAGTTTTAAATGTAAAAGGAAATCGCTGGCAAATAAATTACTTTAATATATTTTATGGTTGCTTCAGAATGATATGAAAAGTAAATGCAAAATGATGATGTAGCGCAAGATGGTTTGAGGAAAATATTCCGATGAATAAGTTTAGATTATTTATGAATTACATTAAATCCCAACGTACTTAACATAAATTTCATCCAATGGGCTGCGGAGATTTTAAGAAAAATTAATTTGATCTGGAGACATTCCGCTACAAATCATAATGCGTTGAAATTTTTCAAGTTTTAAAACAATGTTATCAAGAAAAACCTTGGTAAATTTAAAATTTTTGTTCAAAAAATTTTGTAGAATAATAAAAAGGCTGTCTTCTCATATTAAGTATGCACAAAAATAATTTCACAGCAATGAAGACTTTATTTTATGGGGACATGGTACGATTTAGTCTAAAATTTTCAATTTAAGTATTATCAAAATTTTTTTGGTTGCCTCCTATTGTAAAACAAATTTTATGCTCAAAATTTCAAAAAAGGTTAACCATTTAATTTTTTAAGAAAAACTTAAAATTTGTGATTTTGAAATGCTACTCCTCCTACAACAATTTACGTACACGCATGGAATTTGATTTACAAGTACATCAAACCACGTATAACAAAAGTTGGTATGGGTTTTGCGATAACATGATTGGTATTCGTACAATACTTCTTTTTATGAATACTTATTGAAAATTCCTTAAAAATGTACAAATTCTGAGTTCAAATATTTAAAAAAAATAAATATTGCTTTGATTCAAAAATTCATACCAACTTTTGTTACATGTACTATTAGCAATAGGTAAAAAAATCCAGAGCATTAGACGCAACATAAAAAAAAGCCTTAGCATTTTAAATGAAGATAAACTAGTTATTTTATCTTTCGGAGGTAAGTCAGCTTAAAGTTTTGATTTGCCATAGGGATGTGAATAAAAACGAACGTGAAAGCTATCATAATTCTGCGTTTTTTATGTTTAGAGCTTTCAAATTTTGTGAGATTAATGAAATATATACAAAGAATAATTTAGGCTAAAAAAATGAGATTTGATTTTTTGACTGATTTTTGTTAATTGAATCGTACTGCGTCCCCTTAATCATTATAAAATTAAAATTTAAATGAATGGATGACACTTGAGTTTTTAAAAGTATATTAAAAGAAATAAACAAAACTGAAAACCTTTTTTTTTGGAAAAAATATATAAATAAATTAACTTAAAAGTATAATGATAAACGTATTGAAAGCTTTTCATGATCAATTCATTGAATGTTGTTAATGATATTTTAGGGTTTTTTTATGGTTTTCTCGAAATCTATCGAATATTGTAATTATTTTTCTGATAACACAGCAGAAGCTCTTGCTGCTTGAATAGAGACAAAATGTCTGTTTCATCTCCTGATACAACAACGGTTCTGTGACAGCCTTGTAAAAAAAACAAGACTTTGAAGAATTTATCTTACATAAAAAAACAGCTCTAAAATATTTAAAATTATGAACTAATTGGTTTCCCCAAAACTAATTTTCTTTAAGGTATCCGACTACGTTCCGAACCGTGATTTTCAAAAGCGCATAAATGGATAATTTTCATGATATTTAGTGTCACTTAGATTAGAATATATACATAAAATTGTTTCAAGGACATTTTGACAAAACAATTTATTTAAATGTAATATTTTGGCAAAATATTAACTTGGAATAATCTTTTTATCCAAATGTTCTCCTTCTGTGAAAAATGCTTCGATTAGAATAATATTTTGCCTGTATATAGCTCAGACCTCTGTTCAGAGGTTCAACCAGAATTTTTGAAATATATAACTTAGAAGTGGGTTTATTCATATTTTACGACAACAAAGGGGAGCAATTTTAAGAAAAAAACGCGAATAATTATTTCAATTGGTGGTAACTCTGAAAATAATCTGAATTTTTTAAAAATTCTAGTTGATCCTGTGTAGAGAGGTCTGAGATATATACAGGCAAAATAGTATTATAATAGAAACATTTTTAAGAAAAGGAGAACATTTGGAAAAAAGATTATTCTATGTTAATTTTTTGCCAAAATATTATATTTAAATAATTTTTTTTGCCAAAATGTCCTTAAAACAATTTTATGCATTTATTGTAATCTGAGTGACACTAAATATTATGAAAATTATGCATTTATGCGCTTTTTTAAAATCACGGTTCCGAACGTTGTCGGATACCTTAATACAAATGACTTACACTTCTACCTTAATACACTTGGATTTTTGTTTTGTTAACCCTCTCATTCAAATATTATCTGTTACTATTAACTATAAAACATTTGCAGTTTTTAGAAATAAACTGCTGATAATAATTATATTGTGCCATTTTTTACATTCTGCAAGTTACAAGATCTGAATTCATAATTCTCAGTGATTGAGTGAATATTAACGTCGCACTGTTCAGCTACACGAGGGCTTTTGGTGACGGAACACGTTATTTTGAACCATGGTTAAGTGACATGGACGACACCTGCGCTGGTACCCCCTCTCCTAACTACCACACCACACCACACCTACAGGAGGACTTTTGAGCTCTCGACAGATTAAACGTGCATCGCTGCCCTACACGACGGATCTTTAGTGGTGCTGGGCTCAACACGTGACAAGGCCAGCTACGATCCGATACCTTGACCACTCGGCTACCGCAGCCACTTCATAATTCTCAGAGAAGGGGATTTAGTTGCAAAATCAAATTTAATAATATTTTAAAAGTTTTTAAAATAGTAGTTTTTGTTTAATATATATTGTTACAAACATACGTATTTAAATTTTTGAGGCATGAACGGTGGAGTAGACAAGGGGGGGAGGTCGGTTCCCCAGGTCTGGACCTCCCCCACCACTATAGGCCTTGATTTTTTTTCGATTGATGATAATTCTATGTATACAGTACTTAAAATTTAATTGATTATCTGTTCTTACCGCTTTATTTTATTAATTAATGCTAATTGTTAATTCACTTTTTACTATTTTTTGTTCTCAAAATTAAAAGAATATGCCTGGCGAAGTATTGAGGTTTGATACGAGAATTGTGTACATTCGATCCGACACTCTCACCCCCCTTGAAATGTTTTTGTGTGCACCACCGGACATTTATATGCATAAAAATAATCAAATAAAGAATCAAGTACTTAAATATTGATAAACTATAAAAACTCAAATAACTAATAATTCATTTTCTGAGATATTGGTCCTAGTTATCATATAAATAATCAAAACTCATGACAGAGGTTTTGGGTTTTAAATGAAGTCATGAACTGTCAATGAATTGACGGGTTTCGTAATTTGGAGCCACACTCAAGTAATAAGGATGCATCCACGCTGGTAACTAAATCTCTTATTAAAAATATTTCGAGTCATGAAAGAAATTTGTTAAACAACTAAATACTCAGAATCATGTCAAATTGAAATTCGTACATTTTACCCTTGATTTTGCGACATGAAAATAGAACAGTGCAAGCACTAGGTTTGCATTCAAATTTTTATTTAACTATAATTATATTTTAAGTTGTCTATTTTTTATATTTATAAATATTTTTAAAAATACTTAAGAAGGGCCCGCACGTCCACAGGAGCCCATGTTAAATTGGGTAAGTTTATGTACCTTTTTCTCAGAAACTACATACTTCGCATGGATAAAATTGTTACAGTAGGTTATGTGTTCTATTACTAACACTTTAACGGAGGGTTTTGTCTTTGTTCCAAATTAAATTAAATATGAATTTTTTAAAAATTGTCCAATTTTTCCCTTAAAATTTAGTTTTAAAAAGTCATATCTACAAAAGTTTGCTAGATATATCTAATTTCCTCGTTAAACATGTAAAAAGTCTGTTCACTGAAAATTTGAGGTTTGTGTGATAAGTAGTGTTTGAGAAAAAGGTACATAAAGAGAAAAATATTACATTTTGAGAAAACAGGTTTTAAAGTGTAAATTTGTAATTTTTGAGCATTTACTTTTTTTTAATACTTTCCGGAAGCATATGAAGCATTTTTCTTACTCTCTGCTCGTATAAAAGGCTCTTCTTATTTTATTTTTTTTCATTATTTTTAACAATTTTGCCTTTTTTGGGGGATCTCAAGATGCTTTCGTTGTGCTGTACGAACCCTACGTATATCTAGTTTTTTGAAACATTACACATTTTACAGTTTTTAAATCTATAAATGTAGATCTTGGAATCACTGACCATATGGTGTTAGCATGACTCATTTGGATTCTGGGTCTTTCCATCTAAAATTTTTCTTAATTACATAGGGTCACCTAGATCTTTAAAATATGGCTTCATTTAATTCATTAGGGTATATGGCACGTGTGTATGTTTCATGACATAGTGCCTTTTGTTACATTCAGCTTCTATTTTTTGAAACTTGCACCGGGCTTGTATAATCGCAGGACGCAGTCCATGTTGAGGGCTCACATTTGATGAAAATAAAGAGCCCAAACAGCAATTTTCATGCTGTGTAGATCATTGATATTATTTCTAATAGTCATTCTATAATATCTTTGAATTTTTAATATTAAACTGTCGGTGAGTCGGTTACGACCACTTTGGCTTTTCCCATCACTTAACATTTTTTCTCTGCTTCGCTTTTAAGATACAAAAGACGTGTACTCATACATGTTTGGATAAAGCCCAATACACTGTAATTTTTCCACTTGAACATCCAATGGATTCATCAGAAACTAATGCAAGGGGAAACACAGGTGCTCCAAGCAGAGCTCATTTGATGCGCGTCAAGGAGAAGCTTCATTAAAAAAAATAAATAAAAATACTTCTAATCATCATATTTCCTCATACCCTATATCATTCTAAACAGGAAATATTTAAACTTTAAAAAATATAAAAAAAAAAGTGAAAATCTATATTTTTTTGAAAATTCAAGTGTCGGACCTTCTTAAGGTATCCGACTACGTTCGGAACCGTGATTTAAAAAAAAGCGTACAATGGATAATTTTCCTAATATTTAATGTCACTTAGATGAGAATGCATGTATAAAACTATTTTAAGGACATTTTGACAAAAAAATTATTTAAATACAATATTTTGGCAAAAAATTAACTTAGAATAACCTTTTTTTTTCGAAATGTTCTTCTTTTACAAAAAATGCTTCCAAAATAATAATATGTTGCTTATATAAAGTAAAGACTTCTCCTGAGAGTCTGAAATATTTTTTAAAAAAAATTCTCATTTTCAGAGTTACAATCAATTGAAGTAATTATCGGCATTTTTTTTATTTCTCCCCTCTGTTGTCGTAAAACATGGATAAACCCTCTTCTAAGCTATATATTTCAAAAATTCTAGTTGAGCATCTGTACAGAGATCTGAGCTATATACAGGCAAAATATTATTAGAATAGAAGCATTTTTCACAAAAGGAGAATATTTTGAAAATGGGTCATTCTATGTTCATTTTTTGTCAAAATGGTGCCTTTAAATAATTTTTATTGCAATAATATTCTTAAAACACGTTTAGATACATTTTCTAATCTAAGTGACAATAAATATCAAAAATATTATCCATTTATACGATTTTGCAAAATCACGGTTACGAATGTAGTCAGATAGATACCTTAATAGATGTACAATTTTATTATTTTTTATTTTTGTTTATTTTTGTTATTAAGTTATATTTAATCTACTAAAAGATGTAAAATTAAAAGAAATAAAATTATAAATATCTTTATTATTGACCTCTATTCTCTACCTCTGAATGCATTATTGCGGGAATCTAATTGTTTCAAACAAGTCTTACTGTGTGGCACGTTGAATCATATTAGTAGATTGGCTTGGCACGCCACAGCTAAAAGGTTGCCGATACCTGGGGGAGCCTGTGAACTTGTGCACCATATATTGCGATGTTATTAATTGTTAAAATACTAAAAAGGTTCTTTTCGCATTTACAGGCTATCAAGTCTCTGAAGCTAAAGGTCCTCCGTATGGTTCCAGCATGTATTCCAGAGACAAGTATCACGATACTATTAATGGAGAGGCTCTTAGAAGCCCCTTAAATGACGTGGAAGAAACATTCCATGAAGATATACTTATGAAAGAAATTATGGTAAAGTTTGTTTTTTAGTTTTAAAATTTTAAACGTACTGTACAGTAATATATATATAATGTAAATACCATTTATAATCTTATCCATTTTTTGATAAATTATCGATTATGCTCTCGATTATCGGCAATTATCGATTATGCTCTAAGACAGGGGTGGCGAACCTTTATGCGTCAACGTAACATTATTTTTAAAGAAATGCTTAATGAGGTATAGACGTGCCTTCAAATAATTTTGACTTGTGAAAATTGGAAAAATAATAAAACTAAATACTAACAACACAAAAATCTTTATTTACTACAGAAAAATACATTTTGGATTTTATAGTAGTAAATTTTTTAGTTAAACGTGTAATTAAAATTATATAAAGTGACATTAGTGTGATTTCTGCTGTTGCAGATTAGATGACAAATAAATTATATTAATATTGTAAGATGTTACTTGTAGCAGAATGCATGCTGAGTTAGAGTCATCGGCCAAATGGCTCTTAAGCGAGTCTTTAATATTATTCATCTTTGAAAATAAGGAATCGTAGGCATAGATTAATGAAAATAGGGTTAAAATAGCATGAGCTTGCTTCTTCGAACAGTTTTAACGTGTGTGGAATCGAATTTAATGTTTCCAAAATTTCGTAGCTGGCATTTTTACTTACATTGCTTGTTAATCTTTCTGTTTCAATCAATTTTAACTTTTTTTGTTTCAGTAAAAAATATTTGAATCTTTATTGAACTAGACTAGAAATTAATAAATTGCATTTCAAATTCTTCTATTTCCATCTAATCGAATTTGGGCAAGATTCAGTTAATAAAATGATGTCACAGCAGGGTACATAATAAAATTGAGCGTTTCTGATAATTCTTTGAACTGCGAAAATCTCACTGAAAATTCCTTGATTGAAGAATAAATCGTGGTTGATCGTTTTGATCGGTGGGGTGCCAAAATATTGTGCCTCGTGCCAATAATTCACCATCCCTGCTCTAGGAAAAATAATTACCTAAGATGGGATGACTGAAAAGATACTTAATATAAATTTGAGTAAATATATTTTCTTGTACATATATTAATTTGCTTCCGACCTGAATTCAGTGTAATAATAAATTGTTATAATGGTAATAATTTCGAAAAATGCTCATAAATTATCGGTATACAAAAAAGATTGATAGAAATATTAAAAATTTGTCTCATCATAATATTTGTGTTTTAATAATTAACTGACATTATTGCATACATGCACACGAATACACACGTATAACATATGAGAATGATGTTGAATATGTTGATAATGGTATCAAATAGACGGTAGTTATCTATATTAAAAGACAAAACAAAGATACTTCTTTTATCATATGCGTTAATATATTATTAAATTCTATTCAAAATTTGTAATTTTAAGATTATGACCGTTGAAATAAATGTTTGCTGTAACAGTTCTTTTACGAATTCCTTTTCGGAAGGTAGTGTTTATATGTACCAATGTATGATTCAATGATACTTGTATGAAATTATTCCACAGTTATTTATTTTTATATGAGATACGTTTTATGAATTGTATTTGATTTATGTAATAATTAAAAATTTATCGCATATAATTATGTGAAGATGTGTCACAGCTTGAAAACGATTTTGCATTTATTATGGAAAATTGCACAGCATTTACAATGGGCTTTTTGTTACATCGATTTGACTTAAAAAAAACTGTTATTGAACTATATTTAACTAACTATGGTATTTATATTTACAAAATGAATTCTGAATGATATTTATTGATAACATAGATAATTAATAAATATATTACTGTGCATTACTACTATAATTTTTTTAAAATTCTTAAGAATAATCATTGTAATATGTTTCAATTGTACTTATATTTCAGAAACAAGAAGCAGAACCAAGTAAGAGCCCAAAGATTGAACATAAAGTCCCAACTCGTAAGTTCAAAAGTATTATAAATTTTTTTTAAAGCCAATTCCTACTTCCTTAGAGAAACGTACTGGCACCATCTGTTGCAGTCAGTTGTAATAACGCAGAATAAATAAAAAAATTTAAAAATAAAATTTAATTAATGAATAAATACATGAAAAATATGTGTCATCCACTCAAGTGTAATCCACTACAATATTAAAAAAATGTATTTGAACATGAATGGACGAATATTAGGTATTTTATTAACGTTTGAAAATTTGAACAAGATATATATATATAATCCAAAACAAAAAAATACACAGATAGTTAGAACCTAAGGAAACTATACTAAATAGGAAGAAATAGGCACAATAGTACAATAACAAACTCCTGGCCTTAGGAACCAAGATTGCAGGTTTAAACAAGTTTTTGGGCTAGCCAACCTTCACCTGTAGTTTGTCATACTATGTACCAAGAGGAAAGGAAAGAATAACATTTGGAGGAATTTAAAAATTATAATAAAATCACTAAACTAATAAAATATGATTATAAAATTGTAGCCTACTAGTATTTACATTATACATTTAAATTCGATGCAAAACGTAGATAGTAAGACTTACTTCGGGAGTGTATCAACTGGTTATGTTTCCTGCCAAATACAAGAGAGGGAAAGCAGTTCCGCAAAAAGTAAAATTATGATAGATTAATATATATATATATATATATAGGGAGGGAGTGAATTAATAGGAACTGAAAAAATACAAATAAGCTTCTTTTAAAAGAGATTTAAAAACTAAAATGTATATCACTTTCATAAGCAATATGATAGGATATATATAAGGTAACGTATAACTTATAAGTGCCACCGAGAACGAATAGAGGTTAGTTACACTGACTACTGTGCCGTAGGTTCAGGATTCGAAACCCGGAAAAGGCATAAATGTTTGAAAGTGAATAGTGCTTGCGCGGCATCGGGGCACTGTAAATATTCGGTGAGCTGAAAGTCATCTCGGGAATTTGTTAGTAAGGGACGAGGGGTGGTGGAAACCTCTCCCCCTCTTCCAAGGCCTTATTCCTCAAAACTGGGGTGTAACGAGAGACTCCCCCTTTTCACGATGAATTTCATGGGAATCTGTCTGATGTAATCTGTAAATATCTAAAGGGTTAAGTAGCAACATACTTCATGATTATTATAGAATTCAATATTTTCTAACGATGGCGTGGTGAGAAAGTTTGCAGAGTGAGATGCCAACAACTGAAGTGCGTCCTTGTCACTTTTCAGAATTACGAGTTCCGTGCCGCCCATCCGGTATAGTGGTTAGTGACGCTGATTGCAGTGCCGTAGGGCCTGAGTTCGAATGTTCAAATAGATATTTGTAAATGTATAGGGCCTTTGCGGCATGGGGGTACTCTAAATAGTTGTCAAGCCGCATGTCCTCTCGTGAGGTTGGTGGAAGGGGAAGTAAGGTGGGAGGCCTCTGACCACCCCAGGGTGTTCTCCCTCTAAAATGGGGTGGAACCTAGCCAAATTGTACTATCACCTGTATGTGCTTAAAGCCCCGACTAACGATAGTCGTACTACTAGCCCCTTGCCACGATGAATTTCGTGGGCCTTGATCTGATTTTACTGTCGATCAGGTGAAATAAATAACACACACAACACGAGTTCCCCATAGGAGGTAAATTTATATATTGGTTGTATCTTATCGTATTTTGTAAATATTCTTAGAAATATCTTACGATAGTTTTCTGATATTTCCATTCACTAATAGCTTTTAAAATATTTCAATACTTTTTAAACAATAATAATTTGTTTCAATGCTTTTATACTATACTAAATTTTTTGAATATTTCTACAATTATTTCTTTTTAAAGTTGCATTAGTTTCCTTCTTCCTTTCTTCTTCCAGGATTTTAATAATAAACTATGTCATTATTTGTTTCAAATCTACACCTAAATATATAAATTCAATTTTAAACTATTTATAATGGTTATGAATGCTATCTTCTGTGTTACTTAAATAAAAATGATCAAATATTGATTTAGAACTCTTAGAAGAAAATTCAAATAATTTTTAAACAAAATGTATATCCTACATCATTATGAACATACTAAAAACAGTATGTTCTTTTTAGAACGCTTAGTCTGCAAGATTATACTTGATTTTAATGCATGTATTATAGTTTGTTTTGAAAGCATGAATATCTCATCGGAAGTGATAATCTTTCTACAACCATAATAAAAATATGAAAAAAGGTCACTTTTCACATTACATTAGCTCAAAAATAAATATCTGAGAAGACACTATTTTTTTTTAAATGTCGACTGTATTCAAACTCTTAACTATGCATCCAATCTTATTAAACTTACGGGATCGAAGAATTGTGACAATTTTTAAAGCCACATTTTTTAAAAAAAAAAGAATTTTGATGAGATTTTAATACTAAAATACTCTCTGAAACTATGAATCAAAAAAGTACTTTCTCGGCCTCATGATTAAAAAATTCGAAGAAAGATAATTAAAATTTCTTCCACAAGAGGTGTTTCTTTGTGATTTTAAAGCGATGTCAAATTCTTTGTGACCACATAAAAGGGAATTTCAGAAACTTGGGCCATTTATATGCAAATTACTGAAGATTAACAGCTTTGGGAATATCTTCCACTCAAGATTATGAAATGGTAAAGTAAAAAATAACAATAAAAAATGCTTTTCATCATAAGCAAAATCTTCTCAGTGGTACAGCCGGAATATCCCAAGAAGGCTTTATGTGGGTTTATCGAATAAATTATTAATTTTTATTGCACTTTTAGCGCTTTGTTTTATTTGCTCCAACAATGATGTGATTTTCTGGCATAAAAGAAAACGACCCGAGAGAATAAAAATGTATTAATTTATGTTTAGATAACAAATTTTTTCAAAGGCTTATTTAGATATGTTTCAATATCTTTATGCAAAAATAAGCTTTTCAAGATAATATTTACTATACATAATAATTAAACATAAATCATGGAAAGCTGATCGAGATATATTTTGTTTTGTTACTAGTGAAGAAAGCAACCATAAAAACTAAATGAAATTAATGATAAACTTTTAGAAATTACACAGTAAATAAAAAATAAATAAATGTACAGAATGTCTAGAGGGAGCTAAAATAACAAAAATAAATACCAACTTACAACTGCATTTGTAATTTAGAACAATGGGAAGATAATAAAATACTTAAAAACCACAGTTTTAACTTTTATAACATGCCAGCTGGGTGGCGTTTGTGGCAGGCCGTGTACGCCTAAGGTTGCGAGTTCAATCCCGGCCCAAGTCGGTATATTTCCATGATGCAGAAAATAGACAGCGGCCATTTCGAATGATTATGCGGCATGTAAAATACCCTTCTATGCCTGTTTGGCTTGTATGCTCTCGGCAAAATTAAAATCCTAAGTTCGGTTTCGCATCGCCAGATCGTCAAAATTACCTGCAGCGATTGGTATCCGCCTATAGTGTGCAGCTCTAAAAAGAGATACCAGCTTTCGGGAATGTACTGAATCTGCAATGGTGAAACACCAATTCGATGAGCATTAGAAATAAAAAAACCTTTTAAAACTTATTTGAATTTAACATGAATCAATCTCATTATTTTAAGCGGCTAGTTTGGACTTGAAAGGAAGACGTTTAATAATAAACGTTTTAATTTATCAAAGCCATGACCTTCCCAGTTGAGGATGTACTAAGCAGCTACTGATAAGATCGATTTTGAAGACTTCGTCATTATATTATTTATTCTTTACACTTTCGACGTTTGCTATTGCTCTTATTAGCGCACGCGTGAAAGTTAAAGAATTTATTTAAATGATAAATATATTAACATAGAAGGCGTTTTAAAACAGATAGATTGAACAGATGGTATAGAGGTTGCAATAACACCAAAGAATAATATGAAATTCAAGTTAACTTTCATTTCAAAGGAAATATTAGCTCCGTAAAATAATTTAAGAATTTTGAAAAAAAAAGTACTTATTTCTTATACCTCCCCAAAAAATCAATAATTTATATTGAAGTAAATGCAAGTATTTCCAAGCAAGTAAATATGTGGCTATTTTTCTTTTTTGTACCATATTTCTTGAGCTACAAATCTTGATTTTTTTTATTATATTATACAGGGGCTCATCAAAACCATCAAAGGTGGCCTAGCGCTGCAGAAAATAGTTGCCCAGATATTTTGAAAAATGGACATAATTACGTGAAGGTAAGTGGTTTCCCAAAGTTTGCATTGTTTTCCCAATTGCAGTAGGTAGAATATAAATATTTTACGTTTTAAATGTCTATTTTTAAAATAAGATTATAATTCGACTTTGTAATAATAATAACTGCATGTCAGATATTTTTTTAACCTTTTAGTCTAGTAATAATTTAGATATTGTCAGTCATGTAAAGCGTTGAAATTTTAATCTTGTGAGTATTCGTGGGAAATTCCCGTGAAATAATTAATAAAAAAATTACCGAATGAGAGAGAGAGAGAAACCATTACGTTATCAAGAATTTTTAAATCAACTTATGTAAATCGAGTATGTTTTTTATTTTTATTATTGTGTATTGCATATATTTATGTTTAAATGACAAAATTAACCGTACATTCTTAATACTCAATATCTTAGAAGCAAATTGCTGAAAATAGTTTTCAAATACTAACAATTTCTAAAATAATCTTTAACTTTTATTTCGTTTTTTTATATGTAAACTACAGGAAATGTGTGTGTGTGTATAGGTAAATTTCTGAGTACCTTACGCGTTATATGAAAGAAATGTATTTTTTTTTATAAACGCGTCTATTTTTTATATACTGATAATAAAATCTTTGATGACCTAAAATTAATAGTTGTACGTATTGTTAATTTCTCAGTTCTGGAATGTTGTATCTCAGTTTGTTTATCTTCTATTTCATTTGGACCAGATAATGTTTCTCAAATAATGCCCTCCACAAATATCTACATACGAGAGTTGGGGCATAAATCATGGCAACTATTTTTTTTCTTGTAGATATGTGAACGTATCACAAACATATATATATGTGTCGTGTGGAAGTTCTGCAGGTATAGTGTGTATGCAGAACAACAGATGGCTCTGTGATAGCTGGTAGTAGAGCAGCGAGGGCTGTGAACTTAGTCAGTTGGTGAATGTCGTGCGAGTTGGAAGTAACCTGTGTTGAGCAGCACGCTTACATCAAAATAGCCATTCTCCGAGGGAGAAATGCGATGTAATGTCACGGTGAATTAGTGGAAGACCTTGAGAATATAATACCCTACCATACCGTACCGTACAGTAACGCGGTAGGTTGGAAAGTTTCAGAAGGACGTGTGCCAACCAGTGATGAGCAACGTTTGGGAAGACCGGTCAGTGTGCGGAAAAATTATAGCACCCACCACCGAACTCTCCCGACATTTCACACTGTTACTTTGATCTTATTCCCAAGATTAAGGTACCAATACATGGTAGGTGGTTTGCAATACGAGAGGACATTGCTAATGCTGTGCACCAACATGTGACCCAATTCACACATGATGCGGCAAATGCTGAGGCTGATAGTATTCGGTGTCTTCCACATCGTTGGCAGTGTGTGGTGACAGTAGCAGGGGACTACATTGAGGGTCTTTAGGCCCAGTTTGTAATGTCAACTTTATGTGTACTGTGTTGTCATTCTTTAGCACCGTGAAGGCAATATTGCCCTGTATACTAACGTAATAAATTAGTGTGTTACGATATTTCCGCGCTATTCATTGTTCTCATATGTGGTTAACACCTTGTTCTTTCGTCTGTATATATCACATTTTCTAACGGAAGAAAAAAAAATAGTTGCCAGGACATTGGCCCCAACCCTCATACATACAGGGGTTAAATACAGTTGCACGTAATTTGAATACTCGGGATCACATATCCCACGGGAAACACAATTAACCGCATACTTTCGTTCCCTTCGTCTTTCTCGAGTTTGTGTAAACACCACCACATCCTTATATTCCCGCGATTACGAAACGCTCTCTACAGGTGGGCTACAACAATATGTTACTATTAAAGCTTACTATTTGTATATTTAAAAGTTAACATTAACAAGTAATATAAAAAAAATTAACGTCAATTCTTAATTTGCTAGAAAAACGTACTGGCGCCATCAGTTGAAGCTAGTTGTATCTGCGACAGAAATAACGCAGAATAAATTGAAAATTAAAAAATAAAATTTAATGAATTAATATTTGAAAAACTTTATTAACGTCAAGTAAAATTCACTACAAGTTTAAAACAATGTATTTTAACTTGTTTGGGTGAGTAGAAAGTATTTTATTAACGATTGAAAATTTAAACAAGATATATATATATAGGAGAGAGAGGGAATTAATAGAAGAAATTGAAAAAGTAAACAAGACATTTAAATCTTGCAAATAAATTGGGAAAACGACTTTTATCGTGCTAAGTTTCGAAGAAATACCGTTGACTAGCATTAAATTCTTTTAGGTAATTTTCAAATTCTGCTATCTCAGTATCCAATATATTCGTCGATTTAATTGTTCGTGCTCCATTTAAAATAAAAGTTTGACCTAATTAATAATTTTTGTCTCCCTATTAGTCCAAATATATCAATCATGTACATCCCTGTTCATTCTGTGTCTTATAACCCCCATTACTTCCGTTTTCTATCTTGTGCCCTATCTTCCTGTGAAACAGAACCGACTCCAAGAGATCTGTGATTCAATACAACGCTTTGTTTACCCACCGCAAGTCCTATTTATTCTATATAATACAGCCTGGCTCATTTAGGGTGGATGATTAAGCCTTTCCGAACGGCATGGAACCATTGATGTTGGTCAAGCATGCCTTTCTGATTACGATAGGGTTTGTAATATTCAGAACCCTAAACGTGTGCGTTCAACCATTGTGCCCTATGGTAATTGTGCAGTTTACACGAACAAGATAAGAGGTCGTTAGTATTATAAATTTTGCACAATGGTCAGATTGTATCATACATAATTTATTGTATTTTGCTACAGAGTTTATTCAAATTAACAGTGAATCTTACTAGTGTCAATTTCAGTGCTAATATAAAATTGATGAATTTGAATTACTGGAATTGCCCCGTTATTGCATTTTATGTGAACTTGAACGCATTGTTTCAAAGTAATGTTTCTCTGTGCATTTTTAGAAAAGTGAATAAATAAGAATAAATATTATGAAGAATTAAGGTTTTTCTTGTCATCAGAACCATTATTAAAAATTAAAAACAATACATTGCAATGAATCACTGCTTATTTTTAATAAAAATAATGTATTTTGGAGGGAAATATGCGTCTTTTAATGAGCAGCACAACGAAATTTTTAGTGCTATCGTTAAAGAAATTATTTTTCAACAAAAAATTCATGAGGAACAGAAGATATATTTCATTGTATAGTCCTCCCCCCCACAATTGCATTTAATTTTTTTCATCCATATGTAATAATTTAGCTAAATACTTACTTAAAATTCGAATATTTTATTTATGATATCTAAATCATAATTATTAATACTTTACTTCGAAACCGCTAGTCTCATTTCCTACGAGTGTTGATCAGATAACAAGTCGAATAAAGAAATATTTATTTACAGTAGACAGACAATACAAAAGGGAATTAAGAGGCATACGTGCCTATCACATTTTGACATAATCGCCGTCTATTTAGGCATTTATCAGAACCAAATTGTTTAATCCGTCTTGGTAGAAATCGGGTCCCTGTTCATTTAGACAGGTCTCGGTGGATGATTTCGAATTACTGTCTTTAAATATCGCTGCACATCAGAAAAGATATGCTGCGTGCTACTATAGCTATAGCTCAGTCCCAGCTCTGACAAATTTTAGGCAGAGTTAGTTACCCGTCGATTATTTAGAATCATTTCTCCAATTCCTGCCGAGGGGATTGATGTCGTTGAAGAACTTGGCCCGCTGCTCCCTTTCATATTGTAGCTTTCGACATACTGCCTGCCTGATTGAAAAGAGTGACGCAATCTCGCTACATGTTGTCTGCTCATTGCAGTTGCAGACACATTCTTTGTCCATAAAAATTGAATCATGGCTCGCACTTCCAAACGAGACCAATTTCCTAAGAGTCTTGTCATTTTAAACGTCCTGAATCATCTGGGAACTTTCACTATCTGCCCTCAAACCAGCTGTATGACGAGTACTGCCATTTGTCTCCGCTCTGGGGAACAAAATTTCTCCACAATGTATTGTTTTTAAGTACTGAGGCTTGTAACCTTTTTTTCTGACAATCCCTCGTATATTTGACAATTTTTTCGTGATTCCTCATTAGAAGGATTAGACTTTTAATTTTTGACCGATTTATTGGCTATTCCTTGTTTAAGAATATCTTAATAGCAATCGAAACTTTCCCTGAAACACTTACGTAATTTCTAAAAATAACTAAAAATGTCTCTTCTTTTGAGCGCGTGATTATTCCATTGTATTCCCCTTGTATTTAAACGTAGAAGAAGTAAAATTCCCTCTCTTGGTTGCTTGAGGAGACAAGATGCTGAATTTTGAGTTCTAATCTTAAAATTACCAATAAACGATTATTTGATCCATATCAAGAAGTTTGTAAATTGCCACGACTATATCATCACATTTAACAAAAATATTACATTTTTACATAACGGTTTGAGTAATTTTCTAAAGAAGATGTTAAAACAGCTTAAATTTATAAATATACTAGCTGGTATACACGTTCTTTGCAAAGGTGAATTGATTCCCCCTTGTAGAGTTATCACGCCCCCTAGGGAGCCGTGCCCCACAGTTTGAGAAACACTGTATTACCTTAATAAGGTAGATATTTCATGGAAAATAACTTCTATAATGGATTTAATATATTATAAACAATAAGAGAGAACTCATTAATCTAAAGAATTATAATACAGAAAATATTTCTAAAGGATACTGATAAAGTTAATTGATAACGACATAAAATTGAAATAGGATGTTATAACACACTAAACAGAGCTCTCAACTTAATTTCGTAAAAGTAATTAAATTAAGCAAAACAATATTTTGAATTTTAAGATCCGTATCTCGTACATTTAGCGACGTTCGAAGATTCGTTCGTTGTATGATTTATTGAATGATTTATTTCACATAAACTAATGAGAAAAACCAGTAACCATTACCAGGAACTCATTTTGGGCTGAGAATGACGTAATATTAGCAAAACCAAGCCAAAACGGAAAATTAATGAATTCTCATTTTTTTAAAAAAAAAAAGTGTAATTTTTTTTTATATTTAATTAATGAAAATATATAAGTATTGAAACCTATTATTCAAGTAATCATTTTCCCCCTACAGGATGGTTGCAATTCCACCACTTCCGAAATAGATGTGAACACCTCCGACATCAGCCGAAATTCTTTGCTCAACGAGAGAGTGCCAGCGGACCCAACACTCTTCATACCCCCCTCACCCTTAATCGCAGACGACCCCTTGCTGAAACCAGGGGGTGCAGCGACGATGGCCTTAGGAGTCTCAGCCGTAGACCTGACTTCGGGAAAGACAAAGACAATTGTCATTCACCCGCCTCACAAACACCACGAAGGAACGGCGAACCAATCCTCGCTGGTCACACTGGATGGCCATTTTTTATGACTCTTCAGGAAAACTGACCCCTGTTTTCACCCTTTCTTTTTCCTGAAGCTCACCATTGAGCGGGATCATATCCGGTGTCGTTTGCTCATGTATTTTGTGACGCACTACTGTCGCGTTTTTTGATACCTATTATCGACGACTTCGATTATCCGTTTCAAACGTGCTGTATTCCGATTTTTTTAAAAGAAATATTTTGTGGCAACTTGTTGAATAGCATTAACTGGATCACGAAAGAACAGTTCTGACTTTGAAGGCAAATCCTAACAGCATTTTCTGAAAGATAATAGAAAGATTATACGAACATACCTTATTCCTCAATGGAAAGTCTCAGAAAAGACTAGCAAGGAAACGAAGAAATAGACTTAGCAGAGTATAAACCTGCTTGGTGAGAGAGTATAATGTGTCACATGACTTCATGAAAGAATGACTCAATTCACTGTAATTAAGTCAGACAATAAGACAGCAGAATGAGGTATACTTTCCCTGCTATTACTTACACTGAACCCATCTGATTCAGTCACACTATCCCTTTGCGACCTAATACATATTCCTATGATCGTGCCCCAGTTCATGTGGTCCAAGCAGAGTAGAACATCGAAATGAAGTTTAAGCTAGACAGGATATACAGTATGAGTCATTGAAACGCTAGAGTGAATGTAAAACTAGGTTGAAAGAGTTGACCATCAGTAAAGGATAACAGAGTCTTCAGGACACAGATTAGATGAAAATTTAGTCTAAATAAACGATAGGTGGTAAGGAGATTGCTTAGAAGTAAAGGCAAGACTGAATAAGCAGTTGTATACGAACAAAGAAAGCTATCATTCGTACAAGATGGTATTTTCAATGTTTAAAACACAGAATGACTCGTAAAATTTAATTTTTTAAAAGAGAGTTGCTTACATAATACACCAAAGTATATCATTAGTGGTATTTGTACTAAACGTAAGGGAGCACTAAAACGTAATTTCGCATGATGTCAGTAAAATGTGTTTTGAACATAACCCTTAATTGATTATCATTGCGATTCTATTGAATGAAGACTTTACCTTATAATTTTCTTATCGTGCATTTAATTATTACACCTGATAAAAGAACCGAATAAGACAACGCCCTTTTTGTATTGGTACTTTAAGACGGTAGGAAATTATATGCTAGGCATTATGGTTAGTGTGCTTATGATTGAGATTATTTTAGTACCAAATTAAAAAAAGCATTTATAATTTAATTAAATAATTAATTAAAGGCAATTTTCTCCACAATACAGGGTGATTATAATTAATGCCCCATTTAAAAATGGTGTAAAAAGAACCATTGGACACACACACACACACAAAATGACTTCTAATTTGAGCTGAATATACTTGAAGGTTAAAAATGGTACACCATAAGAAAAAAATTCCAAAGTATATCAATAGATAGTGCTGCCGGACACATAACGAAAGTGGATTCGGTTAGAAGTGACATTTTTAAATTGAATCATGATAGCTACGGCTCAATAAACCAAATCCAAATGTACTGTTGAATGTGCATGATTTTTTTGGATTTTGACGGAAAAAATTACTTCCACAGTAAGTGGATGAGAAAAATTGGTTTTTAATCGGTCTTGGTCCACCATCCATTAATACACTTTAGAACTCTTTTTCTATTTCATTCTGTTTCCCTTTACTTTAAGTCAGAGCTTTTCAAATGTTCAGTATTTGTGACCCAATATTCAACCATAATTTTCATCGTCCCTCTCCTTACAAATAACAATGCATTGCATTCAATAATACTACACTTTGACACTAAAACTGCAATACGACTTTTCTTACCGGCGTATATAAATATCTCACTCAGCCAAAGCTCCATACGTATATATACGTCCGTATGTATATATACGTCTTTCCGAAGTACGATCATTTTTGTGCACGGCTATCCATAAAATTATTTTAAAAGCTTTGGAATGCAATGAAGGGACTTTCGCAGTGTTTGCGAAAGATTTATTTCAGAGAACGTTTTTTACCTATTTATTCCTTTTCAACCTCCCCCACAATACATCACATACTTGCGCTTACTTGGAAAACGGTGGCATCGGGGAGTGAATAACATAACTTTTAAGCGGCAATTAAGGGATTAATTATGAACCGTACAAATTTTCAAGACATGTGTTAATTTTTGAATATAAATTTATATACGACAAGCCCATGGAATCACCGGTAATTATTAAGCTTGTCTTTAACTTAGTATTTTAAATTAATTATAAAATACATTGTTCAGTACTGATACATTTATAAGTGTATTATTATTTATCAGTGAAAATATTAATTTTATTTTTTATTATGTCAGTGCATTTTGTTTCTTTACTTTCAGCAAATTAATAACTTTTTAAATAATCTTCTGTTTTCGATTTTTTAATATGCTCGCGCCTACCTCGTAGAGTTATCATGCCCCCGTAGGGGGCGTGCCCCTCAGTTTGAGAAACACTGCAGTTATATTCAGTTCAAATTTGACATTTCGACCAAAGGTTCTTTTTTACAGTATTTTTAATGTGTGACTTTATTTATAAGTACCTTGCATCTGTTATGTCAAAAAGACAAGTATAATATTACAAAAGGGATTTATTAGCATTTATACATAAAATACTGTTTGTTACACAATGTATTTTAAAAGTAATTGTTGGAAATATTTAGTTCAATCAGTTTATTGCTTATAATGTGTAGTTTCGTGTTCAATTTTTATTTGCTCGTATTGATAATTCATATTATTTTGTGTCTGGTGTATATGAAACTACTAAAGATTCTTTCCATACAACCACAGTAATAACTAATGCTTGTTTACACACCTAATTTTTTTCAATTTTTATTTAAATACAACTAAAGTGTAATTGGATTTTAGTACATTCACTCAATTTCTTTTATTATCCGCAATTTTAAAAAGAAAAATATGAATCAGCTTTAAAATCTGAGTGATTTAGAAAAACTTTGATAACCCACAACTTGAGTTTACTTTTTGTTTCTAAAATGTTTTACAAATCAGTGCCTTCTTGCCCAAATACGTCATATCGATTCATTATCGAATTCTTATGAGCTAATGCGACAGGCTTAGAAAAGCATCATCATTACAGAAAGAGGTACGTGTGTATATATGTATATCATATGTAATCGATAACTCGATTATTACTGTTACTTAAATACACTTGCAATGAGTGTATGAAAATGTGTAAGGACACTCTTTTTCGAATAACTCTTAAAGGACCTAAAACTTCTTATCATTTCGGTTAAAAATCTTTTAGACTAATAATAGTTATGCATTTTTATCCAGTTAGAGATTGAAATGCTTAAAATCTCAAAACCTTATTATGTTTAAGAGTATTGATAATTTATATCTTGTTTTAAATATTGTTTCATTATAAAAAACTAATTACAATTTTTTACAAATTTTTTTTTAATATTTTATTGTGATTAACACATTTAATAATATTTGAGATTTTAATTTAGTGTTGCTTTGAATTTTCTTCCAGTTGAACTTAGAAAAAATATTAAATTATTCTAGTTATGACTATATAGGTTTTTTTTTTATATCCTTTGAAAATTCTACTATTATTCGAAAAAGAAGGGTCTATTTTTACACTAAACTTTGTATGTATAATATATGGAATGAGTTTACTTATACTTTAAAAAATAATTGCATTCGAATAAAATTCATTTTAAAAAATAGTGCTGCTACTTATTTTTTTTAAAGAAATGTCACACTCTGTTTTTAGAAATATTTTCGATTTTTACATAATTTTAAACTTTTTCAATACACTACTCTTCCATACATTAATAATATACTAAGGCGATTGAATAAAATTTGTAGAAATATTATCAGCTTATAAATTAGAAACATGTTACAAACACAAAATATGCCTTAAAAAACCGGTAAAAAAGATAAATTTGTGTTTAATCAAAATAGAAACAACGACCTTACCTACGAGAATAACTCATTTTATTTCCCCGTCCTGTGACCGGAAAAAGGCTGTTGAAACACCAAGGCAATCAAAATTAACATCAGTCATAACAATAATGTTGCTAATAAATATCAGAAATATTTATATGCGTGAAGTGCTTTTTCTTACCAAATCCTAAAAAAGTATATTTTCTAAAAAAAATTATTAAGGTATGCGACTACTTGCGGCAACTTTTTTTTTAAAAAAATGGAGATATGGGGAGTTTTAGATATATTTAGTATGTTTTAAGGAAGAAATTCTAAAATTGAAAACAGAACACTTTTTTTTACTATGAAAATGGGAAAAAACTGGTGAAAATATACAAAAAATTACATAAACGGGGCCCACTCTGGAAAAATTTTTATAAACAAATTCTCAATTTTTCAATTTTGATGTGTTACTTTGTTATTCATGTTTGAAATGACCATCAGGATAAGAGGTATTTTAGTTTTTACAAAAACTAAAGCACTTTATCTTAGTGATTATATGAAATTGCTTAAAAAAACAGCGATTATATTCACATAAAGGATTGTAAGTTTTGTAATAAAACAGTGATTGATAAGTCTGAAGGTTAAAACACTTTCTCTGTTATACAGAACATACACAAAAAATCTCATTAAATTATTTCAGAACTTTTTGAGCAATCGCGGTCCCCGTTTGAGCTTTTCGAGAAAAAAAAAAAAAAACCATTTCGAGAAAAACGCGTTTTAGTTTGACATATTGTGTAAATCTGCGTTTACTAAAACACCTTTAGTTTTTGTTCTAGTGAATGGGAAATTTTATTAAGATATGAATGGATATGAAAGAAAGGATACTTTTATTAGGATAAGATGGCCTATAAAATAAAATCATCAAAAAAAAATTGTCAGTTTTTCAAAAAAATAATAATTTTTGTTTAGTCGGATACCTTAATCTCTCTTTTTTTTCAAATAGGCTGCATTTTGGTCGTGAAGCCTTTGCAAACACAAAAAGTCCCCAAGTATAAGAGCCATATCATTGGTGACACCATTTTAGTGGTGGCACTCGTAACCAAAATTTTAATGCTTAAATGTATTCAATTCAAGCTCTCGTAGGATATTAAACATTGTTGAGTCAAATTGATACTCAAGGGATCTTTTAAAGGCCACATAATCAATTGACGTGCGTGTCTACGATTTTCACATCCAGAAACTATCGACTCAAGCCGAGACCGTGGGCTTACGAGGTGGACACGCTACCTCTACCCCCTCACATCAAACCTATATACATCATTCATCCTGTGATCTTTAAATAGTCTCTTCTCGTCTAAACTTGAATGTGGGGGCTTTACTTATGAGTTTCTATTGAGTCATGATCTTATGAACCTATGCATTCCATTTTATAATAAAAATTCATTTTTTTTTTAAATAAGACATATTAAAATTAAACTAATTTAATTTTCAATAAACTTGTGACGGGTCTTTACGGGATCTTCTCACTAATCCTCTTGGGGAATCTTTGGGCTAGCATTCACGTTTAATTCACAGCCAAACCTCTCAAGAAGAAACCTTGATATGTAGATTAGTTCGGCTGCATAAAGTCAGAGATTTGTAATTGTAAGAAGGAGATGAGAAGCTGTTACAGTAGCCACGAGGGTGAGATAGAATAAAGTTGATTTTCGCAGCTTATGATTAAGAGCGGTGTTTGCCACTGTATTAAATTAGTGGATTGTGGATTTGTAGTCAACGATAGATTAGGTTAAATTAAATTGATTACTTGCGCTTGTTCGCTTAAGGTTTATTGCTTTCTCCCTATCACTCCTAGGACATTCAGTCAAAGGTTAATATGTTGTTGATTAGTGTGCTTGACTAAGATAAACATTGGTTATAATGGAAATTTCTGGTTCTGCTTTTAATTCTCCCACACTCTTAGGTAGGAAAGATGGTGATGGAGCAACTTCAGGGGTAAGTCGCTCACAAACTATACACTGAAAAATCTTGTTAAATAAAAGCAAGTCTTTTACACGTACAGATTGTATTATTTAATAACAAGTAATATACAATGCTGGACAATTGCTAAGGACGGATAACACTATCATCCATAGCAACCACAAAATGAAAGGAAGCAAAATGTGGAAAATTAGAATAAGTGCTGGATATTAGTAAGAGAAGTATGAGTATGCAAATTTTTTTTCCACGTCTGTTCATCACGTGATAGCGTTCATAAGAGCTTTAAAGGTTTTGACGCGTGTGGACAGTTGTTGTTTCAAGTCAAAGTTTTACAGGAAAGATTTAATAGACGAACTTAAAATTTTTGGCATGTCTTCCCGACATCACATAGATGATTTTATGCGTGGCCGAATTATTGGAAAGATCGAAGAAGGGCGAAAAATAACACATGTTGCCAGGGAGTTCGACATCGCTCACAGCGTTGTTTCACGGCTGTGGAAGTCATTTAAAACTACTGGAATGTGGTAGACGGCGTCGTGTTAGAAGTACGACGCCTGCAGAAGACAGATATATCGTCCTACCAGCAAAAAGGAACAGGCGCACCACAGCTCAGCAGGTGGCAAATCAGTTTCTTGCTGCATCAGGAAAGCAGATCTCCCGAAAAACTGTTGCCAGACGTTTGAGGGGAGGAGGACTATACGCACGCAGACCTGTTGTGTGTGTTCCATTGGCCAGACAGCACTGTACTGCCCCTTTGCAATGGTGTGAGCATCACAATTGGACTGAACAGGACTGGGCATGCGTACTATTCTCAGATGACAGTAGGTTCAGTCTGTCATCGGATTGTAGACGTCAACTGATCTGGCGCGAGAGTGGTACTGCTTATCGTCCAGAAAATATCCAAGAAAAGGACCGTTATCCGACATGCAGTATAATGGTGTGGGCCGGCATCATGATCAATGGCCGCACGCGCCTACATGTGGTTGCGAATGGGACTATGACGGGCCAACGATACATTAATGAAGTGGGTTCCTCATGTTCGTCTTTTCCGTGGTGCTGTCGGTGATAAATTTTTTTTGGACGCCAGTGCAACATGTCATCGAACACTCGCTGTTCAGGATTGTCTAGACAGCGAGGGTATTCAACGTCTCGTATGGTCAGCGCGTTCTCCAGATCTAAACCCCATTGAAAATGTGTGGGAGGCTTTGGGGAGGCAAGTTGTGGGTCGAAACTATCCTCCGACAAACAAGAACACCCTCATCCGTGCACTCACAGAGGAATGGGATAAATTGCCTCAACAGCTGCTGGATAATGTTGTGCAAAGTATGGTACGACGTGTGGAATGTTGCATCACGGGTGGACATATCCCGTACTGATACCTTTTTTTAAGGTGCCTGCTGACTTTTAGATGCATTGTTCCATTTCTCCGTACGCAGATCAAATGAACATTTTTTGTTATTTCAGATGTTTCACAGCTTTTGTACTTTCCAGAACAATAAATATTCTTTATTCTAATATCTGAACAGTGTGGCAACTATATTTTATCCTACTAGGCCTCATGTCTCGCTTAATGTTATGCTACATAGCAATTTGTGATCCGTCCTTAGCAATTGTCCAGCGCAGTGAATAAAAAAAAAACTGTAAGACAATTCCTACTTAGGTCAACAAAGAAAAATTTTATTTTAGTTACTTTTTATTAAATAGTTACAGTTATTATATAAAAATGCATATGCATATGACACAATCCCAATATTAAGTGACAAAATAGAAAGCGATTTTCCGTTTTTATTTCTATATATGATGATGGACTATTATTGTTGTTACTGTTTATTCATTAATTAGATAGAAATTCTTATAAAAAGTACAGTAAAAAGAAATATCATTCTCAGAAATTAGATAATCCTTGGTGGGATTCGAACCCACGATCTTTGTATTAGAAGTCCGACGAGATATCTATTGCGCTACAACACAACGGATGATTTTCCTTTTTATATATGGTGTTGGACTATTAATTTTGTTTTTTACAGATTATTCATAATTAAATTTAATTAATGAAATAATTTCTGAAAAAACTGTATTAACATCAAGCGTGATCCAGTACAAGTTTAAGAAAATGTGTTAACATCACAAGCGTCATTCCCACTACAGGTTTAAAAAAACTGTATTAACATCAAGTGTCATCCACTACAAGTTTAAAAAATGTATTTGAACTGGAGTGGAAGAATAAAAAGTATTTTATCGAAGATTGAAAGTTGGAACAAGATATATATAGAAATAAAAACAAACAGGGAGAGTGTAAACTAATAGTACAGTAAGACCCCGCTTAACGCTGTTTCGTTTAGCGCTGTTTCGGTTTAACGCTCTTTTATTTGAATTGTGGGATTCCCCGAAATTACACACAGCGTTAGGCTTCCCGATATCCGAAGCAGTTATCTGTGTTTCTTCTTTCCAGAGGTGTTATACGAACGAATTTTTATCGTTTCAAACATTTGTCAGCGTTATTGTCAGCATGAATTTATATAATATAACGATTGCTATAGTGACAAATATTATGATTTTAGTGTTTATCATGGGTGATAGTAAAAGCACAAAAATAAAGCAACAAGAAAAAAAGCAGGAGCAAATTTTGACAGGTGTTCAAAGGAAAGACGGTGCGTTATGGATGTGTTATGAACGTTTGGTTCTATAACAGTTAAAAAATAGAAAGTTGCTTCAAAGAATTCGAAGAGCACGTTTATTCCATTAGGCTTAGCTGAGCTAGCACCAAAACATTGCAACAAGTCTAATCAAAATATACCGACTGTTGCCAATCGGGTAATCTGAAGGTTACAAGAAATTGTTTCCAGATTTACAAATATAAATATAAATACAGTTTGATTACATAAAATACAAAATATAGTAAATTGCAAATGCCTAAATATAAAATTCATTTTAAAATTAATTATTTTTCAAATTATAATGTTCTATAATTTTATTATATTTTTCTTTGTTGAGTTTAATAATATTTGTCTCAACAGATGTCTTATCCACTTACCAACAACTTCTTACAGAGCGCAAATTACATTAAATGCCTTCTTGAAAACGCAAATTACATTAAATGCCTTCTTGATAAAAAACTTTTTTCTAGAATTTTCGTCATTTGTGGGCGCGCATTTCAAATTTCATTTTGTTGTTGGGCACCGGGTTGAAAGTATGGTTGCGCTTGTAAGTGAATACACGTTAGAATTTTTTTACGTTATAATGCTAGAGGCAAGAAAGAATTGATTGAATGGTGTATGAAAGAAGGATTAATTGAAATGTCCTAAATGTAATGAGCTGGGATTAAATGAACGAAAGAGTGTTGTTTGGGATGGATTTGAATGGAGATGTAGAAAAAAGGTGTGAATATGCATCATGAGAAGTATAAGAAAGAATTCGTGGTTTTCCAATAGTAAGTTAATCGGAATAAAACGTTTTCTCCGTAATCACACCAGCCATAGAAGGCATGTTCGAAACCTATATTTATGGCAGCATACTGACTTAGAATTTTATTTATTTTTACATGTATATTCATTTATTATGTTTCTATATTCAAAGAAAATACATTTTTGTTTTATTGTTATAAAACACATAATAAATTTAATCGTAAAATATCTGGCTAATTTTCTCTACCCATCTTTCCCTAACCCCATTATTTACATGATGAGATAACCTCGTTTAACACTGTTTCATATTACGCTCTACTTTGATGAAACATATATCCCGTACTAAGCTAGGTCTTACTGTAATTGATAAAATATCCTCAAACTTCTACCGTAGAATGAAAATAAACCTAGCAATAATACATTCCCTTATGCAAAAACTTTGTGTAACTCATTTATCTTTCCAGTCCTAGTAAATAGTTTTTCTTTCCGTTTTAAATGAAAAAGTTTGCTTCCACACAAACGCCGCTAAAAAAATAGAATGTGTCCAATGATTAGATTGTGCTTGTTAACAAACAGTCTCAATCAGAACAGAAGACCGCTAATTTTCCTTTCATTCCAGACGTCAAGAACTGCAGGTGAAAGATGGATGTTGTGATAAATATTTTCCTTCGAACGGCATAAGCTGTCTTATTAGTTCATTAAACAGATTGATTGCCCTCAAGAGATCTAATTAAAGCTTAGATAATGATATCGCACAGGTCAATATCGTAGAGTTTGCCTTCGGGGAAAGCAAGCCAATTCATCTTATTTGAATTCTCACGCAAATACTAATCTTAATGATATCAATCAACTTTAGAATGATGAATGTCTCAGAGTGGAGAAAGAGCTAGGTTGTTAAATGTTTGAGCCTTGAGTTTGCTTATCTGATTAACTGAATTTTCTTCTTATTTAATTTAATTTTTTAAAAATAATCGATGTTAAAGTTTGTTATTTTAATGAAAAAGAAGAAAATTAGTTAAAGCAACATTTAGTTACGTGAATTTTAGTAAAATATTGACGTTAATCTGTGAAAGTTTAAGTTTTGGAACTTCGATGATTCCATAGTATTATTTGTGTTTTTATGAATTGGCAACCCATCAGATGGATTAGTTATTTATTAATATCAAACTTCAAGGGAGAAAGGGCGTCTATTGGCAATGACCTTGTGATTTGAGACTTGGTAGAATGACGACTATGACAGCTGATTCATGAATTAGGCTTTTTTGTATCATAAAACAGTACAATATTTTTCATTAGTAATTTTAAATTTTATTAATTCAAAAAATTGTGGTACTTAAGAGGGGGTTTGCCCCATTTACAATTCCTCTACTATTAGCCCACACTCTCCCTCTATATATTTATTTATTTATCTACGTGGAATTTTCAATCGTTAATAAAGGACATTTTAAAGCGCTCAATTGAGCTGAAATTTTATATACAGGATTATTATGAATGCCAATACAGTAATTTAATTATGATTAAAAAATTAATTGATTAAAACTAATCATTCAAAGAATTACAAATACAGCTATGTTGGCATCATTTTTGGCGACTTAGCGAACCTTTTGGCGATTTGTGTGTGTCAAAACATGAAAAGGTTTTTTTTTCTCACATTTTAAAGCGCTCGTTTGATCTGAATTTTTCTATTATAAAAGTTATATGAATTTTTACTTTTATAAAAAAATGATTCTATACTAATAATATTTTGGTTATATAAAGTAAAGACTTCTTTAGAGAGTGTCTGAACTATTTTTTTTTGTTGAAAAATTCACATTTTATTTTCAGAGTTACCATCAATTGAAATAATTATCGGCATTTTTTCTTAAAATTTTCTCCCCTCTATTGTCGTAAAACATGGATAATCCCACTTCTTATATATTTCAAAAATTCTAGTTGAGCCTCTGAACCGAGATCTGAGCTATATACAGAAAAAATATTATTACAATAGAAGCATTTTTCACAAAAGGAAAATATTTTGAAAATTGGTTATTCTATGTTCCTTTTTTGTCAAAATATTGTACTTAAATAATATTTTATTGTAATAATATTCTTAAAACAATTTTATATACATTTTCTAATCTAAGTGACACTAAATATCATAAATATTATCCAGTTATACGCTTTTGCCAAATCATGGTTCCGAACATAGTCGGATAATTTAATTCCTCTCTGTGAATAAGGTTTTAATTTCATTGTTAAGATCAAATGTAATATTTCAAGTGTAGGAAAGTTTCATTTGGAAGAATAAGAAAGCTTAGCTCTTGATGAAAATGTTGAGAGTTTAAATTAAAGAAAAAATGCAACGCTAACTTCGTTCAAGCCAAATTGGCAACATTGTACATAACATCTTCAAATCAAACTATTTGAAAAGAAAACATAGTTTTCTCATAACCAGCACGTTTTTTCAAAAATAAAGTTGAGAATACTTTCTGAGACATTTCTTTTGAACTATTAACAATCCTTCGGGAACCTTTGTCAAGTCCACCTGCTCTGTGGCAGCAGAAATCGCAGAAATAACTGATGACTTGCGCCAGAGATGCCAATGGTCACCCGTTCTAATCCTTCCGTAACAGCTTTCGCTTATCGACAGGGGTAAAAGGAGAAGTCAACATCACGTGCAGCTTCAGATAGAACATGATGGATATCTTCGATCTGAAGGGATAACAGAATTGGCGATTTATTACGGGCACAATTGGCTTCAGTTTTCATTAGTGACGAACTTTCCATGTTCGAGAAGAAAGAAGTATTGGTCAAGAGGTCATTGATCTCTCAAAATTTTTTTCTGAAAAACTTTCGCATTCGAGGCTATTTAAGGAGTTAATAAAATTTATTTAAGTAAAGGTTACTTACAAATTATTTATTTATTAACAAATAGAGACTGAGTCATTTTTCGCTGGGGGTTATTTTATGCAGTTTCGAACAATATTCATAAACTAGCCGCTACCCTACCACTACCCTGAGTTTTTCATGATGCCGTATGTATATAAACATTGTTCTTTTAGATATTGGGTATTCCAGCACCTCCATTACGCTTCCTTTTGTATCTAAAAACATTCTTACATCCAACCTTGTTAATTCAAAAAAAGATGAATTTCTTCAATTAAATTCTATTACTTCCCCGTAGTCCCTTCTTGGGAGTCGATTTTCATATAAAGCTTATTTTTAGGGAATATCTACTCAAGAAAAAACATGCTTCCAAAATGTTACATTTGTAGCTCTTATAGTTCAAAAGCGGGAATTCCTTTTTATCTATGCATCCTCAGTAACCACTGCAACGCCCCTTGGGGGTCTTCTTCCTTAAAAATAGTTCTTAGCGGATCTTTACTAAAAAAAAAAACACACCTATCAAGTTTTAAGTTTGTGCGTCAAATGGTTCAAAAAAGAATTGTTATCCGCACATCCCTGCAACCTAATTTCCGTTAAACCTGTTTTTCGTAGTTCTTCGCTTAATAATTATGATAACCAAATTTCAAGTCTGTAGGTCTAAAAGCTCGTAAACAGGAATTTTTGTGTATATAACACCCTCTAGTCCCAACCCTTGGGGTTAGGTTGGTTTAAAAAATTAAATAAATAAATAAAAACATCATTTAATTTCACAACTCTGCAGTTCAAAAACTTGAAATTTTTATCTATGCGACCCTTTTCAGTCGATATCACTAAAATCCGTTCTTAACAGATCTCTAATAATTGTCTTTATCTTTATATATAAAAATCCCATATCATGCTGTTTGTCCTCGATGAACTCCGAAACTACTCAACCGATTGTAACTTAATTTTGCCAATTGTGTGTCATTTCGGCCAACTTAAAATAATAGGATAGCTTCTATCTCAATTTTTGACGTCATTATTTTTTTTATTGTCGGAAATGCGCAGAATCCGGAAAGCGAGAAAATTTGCATGATGTCGGAATGCGTGTGTGCCTGCGGAAATGAATTTGGTAGACCAAGATGCTTGAAAAATTAGTGTATGGCAGTGCTTCTCAAAGTTTCAATACTTGCGAGCCAATATTCAATCAATTTTAGTCGCGCCCCCCTCAAACAATAACAAAGTATTGAATTCAATAATATACTTTGATGATAAAACAACGATGCGACTATAACCTTTTAAGTGCCACCGGAGTATATAAACATCTCTGTCAGCCAAAGCATCAATTTCCCGGGACGTATATATACGTCTTTCCAAAGTAAGACCTTATCTGTGCTTTCCATAAAATTATTCTGAAGGCTTTGGAATGCAATAAAAGGATCTTCTCAATGTTTGCGAAGGATTTACTTATTTCAGGTTATTTGCTTCTTTATTCCTCCCCTCCCCCACACACTGAATGCATCCCACACGCGCGCCTACGTTGAAAACGGTTGACATCGGTAAGCGAATCGCGTAACGTTTAATCGGCAGTTAAGAGATTATTTTTATTTAAACAAAACTTATCAAGATAAATGTTGATTTTTGTATGTGATTTTATATTTGACAGAGTCCCATGGGGTCAATGGTAATTATTAAACTTATTCTTAACTGAGTATTGTTAAATTAATTATAAAAAAACCATGTAGCACTGATACATTTAAGTATAATACATCAGTATAAGTTCGTATTTTATTTTTTTATTATGTCAGAATGTATTTTGTTTATTTACTTTCAGTAAATTAATAATTTTTTTAAATAATCTTCTGTTTTTGACTTTTCAATATGCTCGCGCCCCCCTCGTAGATTTGTCCCGCCCCTCAAGGGGGGCGCACCCTACAGTTTGAGAAACACTGGTGTATTTCGGGGTGTGGAATCCGAATTTCGAACTGAATCTCAATAATAGCCGTAACTTTGCCAGATAATGCCAGTCAACCGTATTTTAGACTTACCCTAGCAGAACTATACCTTAAAAACCTTGGAGAGCGAAAACCTGATCCCTGGCGTATTTGAGAATCTGAATCTGATGGGAAATTGCGATATGGGAAATTGTCGCAACTTTGCAGGATAATTCTGGACAACTGTCTTTTTTTGTGGATCATGACAGAAGCTTTCCTCAAAAGTCTTGGAGCGGAAAAAGTACTTTTCTGGTCATTTTCGAGACGGTAAACGATAAAAACGACGGTAAATCGGATATTAGAAATTATAATATTAAATCATCATGTGTTTTACTAACAACTTTGTAAATAATTCATGCATTATACTATACTCAAATAAGAGATGAATAAAATGCAAAATAAAAAAAAATATATGTGTCGTCTTATGTGCTTAATTTCAGTTCTCCAAAATCGTGTTGTTGTTCTTGCTCATCTCCATGTCTAGCCAAGCTAGACCAAGTCCATGATCTCATTCACTCTGAAAAAGTCCAACACCATTAGAGGGTCTTCATAAAGATCTTGTTTTGAAAGCCCCAGGCAGTCAATAATGTGTTCTGGAGATGCCTTGGCTGGCAGAACACTTTACACAGGTTGGAAAAACTTTGTTTCCATTCCTTAAAGTCAAAGTTCGGAGGTGGTCACTCTGGAAACGAATCACAATAGTTTGTTCCTGCCTGCTGCATTGAAGAAAAAGAGAACAAGGTAATTTAGCATCATGCCAGTGGTGAGCAGGGGGAACAGTTGATTGCTTGTTTGTGATGTAGGTGAAGTGCAGCTCTGAATAGGGTCCGAGTTCATAGTGTGTTGAGCTGCACCATCTTTTACTAGGGAGTCAGCAATCTCATTGCCTGCGATGTTAATGTGCAAAGACACCCATTGTAGATGGATCTCACGAGAAAAAGAAATATGTCTTAGTTTCTCCAAAATAGCCACTCCTGTCCAAAATTGTAATAATATTCAATCAACGTATTAAAACAGTGCCGCAGCAGCGCATGGTCAAGTCAGCTAGTAATGCATATAAAAACATGGTTAAGAATCAGTTAATAGAGAATATTGCTGAGAAATGTTCTTCAGAATTAGAAACCAATTCTTTTTAAAAGCCCCATTCTGTGGTAATGCGAATCGCATAAGATACAACTTATGACCGCAGGGTTTTTGTACACCTCGTCGAAGGATAGAGATGGTGAATGTTTGGAAGACTCTCTTTGCTGGGCTGGCATTTTGAATCCACGAATTATGGATATGATTTCACTAATATGACAGAATTTTTCAATAATAAGAAGAGAGTACTGTTACTTATCGGAATAGCCGAGAAAGAAATTGACCATACATCATTGCTTTAAGCGGGGTGAATACGCTTTTGGCGCATATAGTCAATTTTTTCTCTTATTTAAAACATTAAGCGCATCTAGCACAATCCTAAAATACGTAAACACAGTACGTAAAGGGTGTTTTTTTAGAGGTATAGAACTTTAAATTGCAATAAAACAACGATGTGTTATTCGATTGACATGAATTTTTTTTATTCGAAAGATATTCTTGTGGGATTACATTTTAAATATGATTTCTGGCATAGGACTGCCACGGCTGGCTCGGGTGTAGTCCAATCTGGACGTCCAATTTTCGATGACTTTTTCCAGCATTTGTGGCCGTATATCGGCAATAACACGGCGAATGTTGTCTTCCAAATGGTCAAGCGTTTGTGGCTTATCCGCATAGACCAATGACTTTACACAGCCCCACAGAAAATAGTCTAACGGTGTTAAATCACAAGATCTTGGAGGCCAATTCACAGGTCCAAAACGTGAAATTAGGCGGTCACCAAACGTGTATTTCAATAAATCGATTGTGGCACGAGCTGTGTGACATGTTGCGCCGTCTTGTTGGAACCACAGCTCCTGGACATCATGATTGTTCAATTCAGAAATGAAAAAGTTAGTAATCATGGCTCTATACCGATCCCCATTGACTGTAACGTTGTGGCCTTCATCGTTTTTGAAGAAGTACGGACCAATGACTCCACCAGCCCATAAAGCGCACCAAACAGTCAGTTTTTCTGGATGTAACGGTGTTTCGACATACACTTGTGGATTAGCTTCACTCCAAATGCGGCAGTTTTGTTTGTTGACGTAGCCATTCAATCAGAAGTGCGCTTCATCGCTAAACAAAATTCGCTTATGAAAATCGGGAACAACGGCAATCTCGTTTTGGGCCCATTCAACCAATCTACGCCTTGCTTGATGATCGTTTTGATGAATTGCCAAACCAAACTGAGAATAAATCACTTGACAGCTGTTAAATCGGTCGCCATCTTGGAAAGTAATGCCAACTTAAACTTCTATACCTGAAAAAAAAACACTCTTTATTAGGGAATAGCTAACAAGTTATAACCAGAACCAGTGAACTAAAGGCAAATGCAAATCAGTGAAGTAGAAAGGTCTAACTGCAACCAATTTGTTACAAACCAATTATCTGTTTGCTAATGATAAAAATATTAATTAACAAGAACTAAAAATGTTTTTATAAATCTTTTCAAATTTAAGGAAATTCAAAGTAAGGATTGGTATTTTTATAAATTGAAAGTATCAATAATGTCAATAATTTGTAAATGAGTGGAAATTTAGAAAAGTAAATACACCAAACGTTTTGAATGAAAACTTGTTTAAATTTACTACTTAATTTTTTTTTCTTGCTCCTTACATCCCATTTCTTATATTCAGAACAATAGCGTTACTACATCGATTAGTTCAGTGTTTCTCAAACTGTGGGGCGCGCCCCCCTGGGGGGGCGCGATGACCTTACGAGGGGGGCGCGAGCATATCGAAAATAAAAGATTTAAAAAATAATTAGTTTACTGGAATGAATTAAAACAAAATACTTTCAGACATAATAAAAAATGCACTTTTACTCTGATATAATTTATAGGCGCGCGTGCGATATTATAAGTCAGCAAAAATAAAAACTTCTTCAATACCTAATTAGCTATCTTTGATCCTATAACCAAATAAAAAAACTTTTATTTGATTTGCTGTCATCCCGTGATGAGAGATTTTTTTATTACGCTTTTTTTATATATAACCTAACATACTACTCTTTCAGAGAAAAAACAGATCCCAGACCCATAATCGAAAAAATTTAGGAACGTAAAAAATTCATCACTGTCATTATTTTTGAAATACTGCGCATTATAGCTGTAATCTGTTTGACCTTCTAAGTTATTGGTACAGTTTGTTGTGACCTCTCTCTTATGTGTTTGTTTCTCATTTAGGGAAGTTGTAAGGATTGTATTTCTCTGTTACGCTTTTTTCCATGCAAAAGAGTTTTATGATGTTTGGAAAACCACGGAGAGAGCACACACACACACAAGCACATGAAGGATTACTTGGCCAAGACATATTTTTATAAATATTCTCAACGTATAAAGCATAACGAAAAACGTTTCACACAATTTTTTAGCAGTAACATACATACTATTATCATAATGAATATACTTTTTACCCGGAAGTGGTCGCGCGGGACACACAAATTACAAAATCGTTAATTCTGGCCAAACTGTTTATTTCTTACCAAAGAAAAATTGAAAAATCCTTGAAAGTAGGTAAGTAAACTTTCTCTTAGTTAAATTATTCACTGGAATCATGATTTGTATCGTGTACAATAAAATAATTATAAAAAAAAGGATTGGGGTGACTCAATAACCCCGACCGTATCGAGTGCGCGCCTGCTCCCGGGTTAAAACATGTTGAAGTCTTTTCGCTTTAAATATTAAAAATAAAATACAATTATTCTTCATCGATGTTTTATATTATTGATCATTATTTAACATCAGTGGCGCACACAAAGGGGGGAACCCCCAAAGCCCTGATTTTTTCGATTGATTATAATTCTAAGTTTATAGTACGCAAAATTTAGTTAAGTATTGGTTATTAATGATTAATTTTATTAATTACTGCTAATTATTTATTCAAAAATTAGTTTTTTACTGTGTTTTGTTCCCGAAAATCGACAAAATCAAAAGGAACCTGATACAAGATTGGTGAAATTTCGACCCCGGACCCTTCCTTGAAAAATTCCTGTGTGCGCTACTGTTTTCCATCAATTATAAATGCTAATTCTTTGAGGCTTAAAATTACAATTCGCTTAAAACTAATTATAATTTGAGCAACGAAAAATCATTTTACGTTTTTGTAAACATTGTCGAGCACTTGGCTTTGCTTCCCTTACAATTCAGCTATTATATCAATAATGTTTTATTTTCTTAGAAATGTGAACTCGTGCAGAGCGGGCACTTCAGCCGGTATACTTTTAATGTATCAGTGCTGCACAGAATATTTTATAACTAATTATTAATACTAAATTAAGTACAAGTTTAATAAGTATTAATGACGTCCATGAGCTTGTCTTGGAAAGCAAAGTTTTTATAAGGAATCCTTATGATTAGAAATTGACCCTCTGAGTTCTTTTTCTATATTTAGCAGATATCTATATTTTGTCTTCTATGCAGCTACCGCATTTTGCAATATGTTCAATTTAAAAATTAAAGAAAGGAAAAATAACATAATAATTATCCTATTATTTTATTTATTTATTTATTTTGCTTAAAAGTAGTATAAAAAATTTTATACTTATGTTACTAATTTGTATGGTTTATAATTAAGATCGCCTATTGCAGCTTTAGCGTCAAAGTGCATTATTATTGCATTCAGTACATTATTAATGTATAAGGGGGGCGCGAAAAAAATTGTGATCGAAAAGGGGGGCGCCAGTATTGAAAGTTTGAGAAGCACTGGATTAGTTAAATAAATGTAAGAAATTGCCAAAAAGTAGCGAGATTTCTCCATTTTTCAACGCTCTATCGGTGATGCGTTGCAAGCTATTTTTAATTGGCTATGCGGAAAACAAATTTCAAGTAATCAAAACAGGGGGGAAAAAATTACGGCCCACATTATTATAAATTTTCTTCAAACTTAAAAGATACGGGAAGACAATTAAATAAACAAGAATTCAAGCTTATGATTTCTTCAAAATAAACTTATTAGTAGCTTAATTTTTGAATAATAACCCGTAAGACTATGGATTTCAAATTATAATAAAGAGGCAAATCGTAAAACATGTATTACGTGTGTTATATACGAGCATCAAATCAGTGAGTGAATATTAACGTCGCATTGTTTAGCTACACGAGGGTTTTTGACGACGTACCTCGTCATTCTGAACCATGGTCAAATGACGAAAACGACGCCTGAGCTGGCATCATCCTCTCCTAACTACCACACCACCGAGAGGACGTTTGAGTTCTCGATAGATTTTCCGTTCATCCATCCCCTACACGACGGGTATTCAGCGGCACTAGACTCGAACTCATGACACTCCAGACACTATTCTGTTACTTTGACTATTAGGCTACCGTAGCCATACGAACATCAAATCAATTAGGTTGTATGAAATAAGATTATTTTTATAAACAGAAACACAAACGTAAATTAATTTTTGATCCTAACTCCTTCCAATATTCAAAGTAGCATAATATAGTGAATACTAAATGTTTTAATCTAATTTTATGAAGCATGAATAAATGATACTCCAATTAATACAGTTGTCTCACGTGACCATCCTAAATTGTTAAAATTTAAACTACCCTCACTGTTTCCTGAGCATCCAAATACCGCTGCATTTGTTCTTGATATAAAGCAAAAAATTGGTCTCAGCTAGGGGCAAACTGTTCATCTTTCACCAAAAAGATTAAAACTATTTATATATATATAAATTTCACTTTGCAAATCTTTATAATTTAATTTTCTTTCTTTAAACAAAATTATATTCTAAATATTTTCCTTGAAAATTACTTTAAAAAAATTTTCTCTGCTGTTTCAGAGGAAAAACAAGCGAATATTTCCACCAACTTCGGCAACTCATTTTAGTATTGCTTTCATAAGTATTGTTTATGGTTACCATCTAACCAGTACCTTTCAATGAAAGTGTATGCCAGAGTTTTATTACTAACAATTTCAACACTGACCAAAATCATAAAATCTAAACCAACATATTTTGTTTTAGAACGTAACGTTTTAATTAATTTAATTGGATTCAAAAATCTAAAATGATTACCAGTTGTACCCTTTTCTCAAAGTTTAATTTGTGTATATAGCATACATTTTTTTTTCAAAATATTATATAGTTCATTTTTTTTCTTTTTGAAAATTTTATTGAAAATCTTTACTTAAATTTTCAATTTTGAAATTACATGAAAGCTTTTCATCTCCTCTGCGTTACCATGCTGACGGAACAAATATGATTAAAGCGACAGAATAAGCGCATTTAAAAACTGATTCATAAACATTTTACTTCTCTAGATTTTGACAAATTCAATACATTGCCTTCCGTAAACATATTTAAGTTTAGGCAACCTCTTCAATTAAAATAACATAATTTGGAAGCTAAACTATGTGCTTTAGACTAAAATACTATTCAAAATTTTTATCTTATGCTTCAACATTTAAAATAAAGTTGTTTTAAGTATAAAATAATCTAATGTGGTCTGTCGTATAATTTCTGAAATAAAATAATCTCTCTAGCATTAAAAAGTTTATAAAAAAGATCTTATTTGAATCATTATTTTCATTATAAACTTTCTTGTTCTCAAACAGCCTCAACTGTATAAATTTACTGTTTTTTCCGTTCCGCTGGCGAAAGTGATAAAGTTGCCAAAAATTGTACAACCAACGCCAAACGGAATATTCCCGCTGGTAATCTTTCGTAACCATATTTTCAAAACCAGTCGCGGTCTTTTCTTATGAGTAACATCTTTTTAGATGCATCAAAAGTATATGAAAAACCAATGAGAACTGGCTGTAATAACATTTTTGTGTGTATAGTGTGTAATGTCGCCAATAAAGCTTACTTGGCGAGATTTGCCCCGGCAAAGCAGAAAAGTACCACACACACACACACAAACTTTCTGATCATTAAAAGTAATCGCTTAACAGAATGTATTATGTCGATCCCAATTTTACGAAAATAACATTAGGAATGTATTGAAAAGTTTTTCAAAGACATTATTGGTAATTATATGCTTCTAGAAAGAAGCAGTTAATTCTCCATAGTTCATTCTTTGACCTGAAGATATTTCTTGAAGCGTGTAAATCATACAACTAATTTAATATCAGTTAACTAGAAAAATCAAATAAGCTTAATTTCTAAAAGCTTATTCTATTATAAATAGAATAATTTTATTATCACTACAGTAAAAACTTCATAAAATTAGCGATTCAACCTGTGTCAGTAATTAAAATGTATACAATGTAAGGTTTTGCAATTCATAATAATCGTGTAAATTTAAGGACAGTCTATTTAATCCACAGTTAGGATTACTATTACTTATAGAGAAACATTTAAAAATAGACTTAAAAAATTCACTTAAAAACATTAACAAACGAGAAATTGTTTTATTTTTCGTTATATAGACTCAAAAGCAGCTTACACAAGAACTTAAAGATTAAGCTAGTTTTAAAAAAATTTAGACTGTAGTAATTTATAGATAAAAATACAGACACAGTTCCGAGAATTTGGCACATGAATGATATGAACTTTTATATCCCTAATAGATTGTGGTATTGAAGTTTTAAAAAGTTATTTCTAGTCAGCTTTTTGAAATTTTGGAAAAGGGAAAACTAATAATAAACTAAATAAACAGACGCATATATCCAACAACTTAGTAGTTTTTTAATAGGTTTTTATTTCAAGTACTTAATCTTTTCTTTCCCGTGCAAAATGTATTAATACACAATAACCATGAGTATTGTGACGTGCATCTGTGCTTAAGGATTAAAAAGCAACTTGAAAAAAGTGAAAGTAACTTCCTTACGATTCCTCAAAAAGTTTCAATACATTTTCCTCTGCCTCTTCAAAGTTTCCTCGGTAAAGAGGATCAATGCAGAAAGAGCCTTACTATTTTTCATGTAGATGGGTTTAAAGTTTCTTATTCGTATTTATCATTTCTCTTTCTTCCCCCACAGTCAGATTGAAATTTTTCATTCTTCCGTCACCTAATCCAATCAGGCGTGGAATTTCGAGGTTTTCTTTTCTCCAGTAGAGAAGATGACGGAAAGGGAAAACCAATAATCGAATTGAAAGACTGGGCAAACTGGATAGACTCTTAAAAGAACTGCCCCATGATCTGGGATCAATCGATTAGAGCGGGGGAAAAGAGTTTATTTGAAAATGTGGGGTGCTTCGACATGAGGGTGCTCCTTTTTTTTAAAGTTCTGTTCTAGAAAGAGTCCATTAAAGACCGCTTTCTCTCCTTTGCTTAAAAATCAATGTTTCTGTCTATATAATTTTCGGGAGTTAAAAAGGGTTCAAATACACGAATTAAAACCATTATTTTATTTAAACTAAAATATAGATTTTGTAGTGGTTACTCATATATATATATATATATATATATATATATATATATATATATATATATATATATATATATATATACTAGAGTAGTAGTTCCCAAACGCTTTTAACCCATGGATCCCTTTTCATTATTAAAACAGACTCAAGGACCCTTTTTTAAAGTTAAAATCTGCCGACGGACTCCTTTTTAAAGTCAAAACTGTTCTCAGAGACCCCCAAGTGAAAAAGCTACATAAATGCGTAGTATAAAATAAAAAATTCATTTAAAAATATTTTGTTGAAGATTTATTTATTGAAATTATAACTTTCGTTTAGAATAAAATAGAACAAGTAATATAAAAAAAAAAAGTCAATTTCTACTTAGATCAACAAAGAAATTTTACTTTAGCTACTTTTAATTAAATAATTTCAATTAATATACATACGTATATACATATGACAGAATCAGAACATTAAGTGGTAATTGATTTTTATTAATTATCATTAAAGTATCGCATTGTTATTCAAAACAATCGTTTATATAAAATTTCCATTCAACTGAATGCTTTAAAATGCGAGAAAAAGAAATATTTTAAAGTTTTGACAGAAGTCGCCAAAAAGGTTGCTAAGTCGGCAAAAATGATGCCAACGTAGCTGAATTTGTAATTCTTTAACTAACTAATTTTAATCATTTAATTTTTATTAATTACAATTAAATTACTGTATTGTCTTCTAAAATAATCATGTATATATTAAATTTCAGCTCAATTGAGCGCTTTAAAATGTATTTTATTAAAGATTGAACATTCCACCAAGATAAATAATTAAATAGAGAGTGTGAGCTAATAGTAAGAATTGAAAAGCATTTTTTGAAGATTTATTGAAGTTATAACTTTTGCTTAAAATAAAATTTAAAAAAAGTAATGACTTGGATTAGCTTGATAAGATGTCCATCTCAATGTTTGTGAGTAGCAACCGCAAATTCCCACAAGAGCTAATTTTTAATTGGTTCTTTTTTTTTTTTTTTGCGATGAGATTTTTTACGGCACTGAACTTATGTTCTACCATATAGGAAGACGGGAAAGTAGTCAAATTCTGAACAACAATCCATAATGCAGAATACAAAATTGAGATCGGTTTCTGTTACTAGAATTTGTGGTATTCTTGTTCAAACATTGGTTTTAGTCCCTCATTTGCGAATATTTCAATAACATTCTCCTGTATTAGTATGGATTCATCTGTGTGCTTAGTATCTGAGTTAGTCCACGCGCAAAAGAGTTTGTACACCCAATAGGGAATATCCAAGTGAATTATTGTTACTTATTTAAGTTTTCATAAAAAACTGGATCAAAATTTTAAAAATTTTATATTAAAACTAGCGCGGCGGACCTCCTGGCGTTCTTCAAGGACCCCAAAATCATGAATCCACGGATACCTGAATGATAATGGGGACCCCTGGTGTTCCATAGGATGTTTAGCGGATCTCTACTCAACTAATGAAACATGTTTGACAAATTCCAAGTCTGTAAGTCTAGTTGCCAATTATCGGTAATTTCTTTTACCTATAATAACCCGTAATTATCTCTCAAACTCCTTAGAGAGCCGGCTTTCGTAAAATTCCTTTCTACCGGATCCCTGCTGAACAGAATAAATATGTTTGCTAGTTTAAAATCTGTAAGTAATAGTTAAAAAACAAGAATTTTTGTCTATAAAACCTCTGCAACCGCTTGGGAGTTGTAATCCATAAGACCCGTTCCCAGCGGATTTCTATTTTAAGAGAATATCATATCACACATTTTATATTTACAACTCCATATGCTTTTTTGTCAGAAAAGTCACATAGCTCAATTTATTTTGCGTCAGATAAGTTTTCTGGCAATACCGATTAAGTTTGCCTGCTTTTGATCCATTCGCAGAAATTTTCTCCTCAGCTTAAATTATTTGAATTAGGTACAAGAGTTTAAGTACTAAACATTTTTGACCAACTCATTAGTACTCATAAAATTTACAGAAATATAATTTAAACTCCCTTGATTTCTATAACAAGTAGATTCTACAAATATCTATCCTAACTTGGAATTAACCACAAAGGGAAAGTTGGGATTTTAATTACATTCTCATTCATGGAAATTAGAAAATCATTTACTCCTTAAATAAGGTACTATACTGTGATTTGTAAAAGTCCGGAACAGCTCATTTAAATTTATTTATAATAATCTCGAATGTACCACGGCAACGAAACTTCTTCGATTTCATTTGTAAGTTTCACAATGGTGCTGATGAGATGGAGCCCTAAATCAACTACTAATTCGTAATTGAATTAAACGATATCAAACAAGGTATAGAAATTGTCCCATCAGTTACATTTGAACCCAGTTTATTAATAAAAACCCGAGTTGCGAATGATTTCCTGGATAGCACCGTCACATAAATAATAAAAAGTATATTTAATTACATTTTTAAAAAATTAATACTTTCACTAAAGCAGTGCAGCATCACGTTTATGTTTCAATTTTTGGAGATGGAGCCCAATAACGCTTCGAGCTTCTTATATTAAAGCCCAGATTACTGTTGTGGACTCACTATTCAAATTTTTGTTTTCGGCTTACTTTGACGAAATAAATGTATTTGTTTGCACGTTAGAATTTTTTTCGTTTGAAGACAAACTTTTGAGTTCTAATTTTTGTTATATAAAAGAGTATTATGATATTCAACACATGCAATGTGTCCGGGAAGCTGTTCATCCGTGGATTAGAAATCCCTCCGAGAATTTTCGGGTGTCATCCGATCGTCCGCACATTATTCGGCAATCGCAGACCATAAACTTGTTACACCAGCTTCATTAGTAAAGATGTAGTGTATACTTTGTTTAACGGAATTTAACTCAGTCACGCGTGTACAGCGACGTGTTTGAACAGAATGGAATGTTATTTGTTTACCTAATAGACTTATCAAGAGTCCTACAAAATGAATCACACACACGATCAACAGTGTCTTCTATCACGAAAACTTAAAGATACTTGCCAGTTTGAGATACCAAAAAAAAAAAAAATGTTCCCTTCTCCTTCAAAGTTCTTTCCCAATGGTGAATAGATTTTTACGTCGGAGAATCGACATTTCATTGTGTTCGAACACGCCACTGTACGAGCTTGACTGATTAAGATTCCGTTAAGCAAAATGCGCACTGCACCTTTTGCTGCGGCGTCCACATATTTACTAATGAAGTCAGTGTAACAAGTTTAAGAATAATGCGCGCACGATCGGACGAGACCCGAAAATTCTTGGAGTCGTTTCCAATCCCCAGATGAACAATTTATAAAAATTCTGATGGGTAGTTTGATTATAATAAACCATAGCTTTTGAATACTTTAAACCCAGACACCTGTGCATTTGTTTGGGATTTTGGACATTTGAACTCCATGACTATTTGATTGACAGTTGAATGCACAAAGTATTCTTTTAAACAAATCTATTTCTTTATATATATAAATCTAGGTAGCTTAAACATTTGTTATTATGTAAAACCATTGTAATTTAAGCATGCAGTTTGGGATACCATTACATCTGGCTCTAATTTAAATAAGCGTTATGCTGGAAGAGGATTTATTATGCTGAAGTGTGTGTTGGCACTATATATATATATATATATATATATATATGTGTGTGTGTGTGTGTGTTTGTTTGTGTGTGTATAGAAAAGATGTTGGTGTTGATTATATATCAAATCCTGTTCATTGTTTTTCCTTCCACATTTCTTGTAGGTAATTTGAAAAACTTTTGTGACTTTTAATTATTATTTATGGTGAAATCACAAAAAAAAATTGTGATTCTAAACTAATTAAGAGAAATTTTACAACTAAATATCGTACCTAGAAGGTCTCCACTGGTGTCATTCAGTAACAAATAGTTCACTAAGTACATATCATTAGTAAAACTAACTTCTGCAAGTAATATCGCACATTTATTTGACATTAAATGCAATCTTATTGAGTTCACAGCGGAAATGAGCCAGTTATTCTACAATCGGTAGTATTTGCTTATCTACTCTTAAAAAAATTATTTCGATTTTTGAATCTTGGGCAGAGCAGACACCCTGAAATGATGACTCAAAGAAAAAGGTCTAAGCCCTGATGAAAGTGCTAACTTGTTGCGAGAGTTTTCTGAGAAAGAATCGGATGGTGGGAGCTGTCTTATCCTGATTTAGATTCCGATGAAGACACAAGATTAAGTGAAAATGACCGTGAAGAATCTGAAGAAAATGCAGATATAACTCATAATACTCCAGTAAATCCTGATATATATGTTGCTAGAGTTGGCGCGGAATGGATACCGCATAATAGTAATGTTCCTGGTAGATTTGCAACTCAAAATATTTTGTGACAAAGCAGTGGTTCAACAAGTTTCGCGAAACAGCGTCATTTTTTGACATAAAGGGTCATAATATATAATAATTTTATGAAATAATAATAAAAAGTGAAAACTAAACCCTACTGAACAATAATCCTGCAATTATTTAGTTATTACAATTATTTTATATAGCGGTGTCGAAACGACACCGGTGGATTTTTAAGGGTAATCGAACAATCCCACATCTTCTAGTGTTAATGAATGTGTGATAATGAAATTGTCAAATCGAACGCTGCTCCACCAAATTTTGAAAAATAGCCAATTTGGCGCGTTTTTGCGTGTTGTATTTTGGAGTAGCAACCCATAGATTTAACGATTCATCCTTTATCAATTTGTCGAGAAAAAACTTGATGGTATAAGTAGCTGATACGACAATCCATCCCATATTTTTTATGATTATCTAGTATTAGAATAACTACAGGCATTGAAAATTTGACATTTTTTTGCTATAAAATCTGTGGTAAATATTTTATTATTTTTTATAGTAAGTATTGATAGAAAGGAGTTTAATTTTTGATGGGGGGAGGAATATATATTATCTGTCATTCCAAATGTGGGCCTTCTAATACTATCTAAGCAATCAATCTTATAATTGAAGTAGGAAAAGCTTTGAACGATTCCGAATATGTTTCCTCGTTATTGTCAAAAGTGGCATTTTACAAATCTGAAAATATCAATCACATTGCAATTAAAAGTTAGTAATACTAATTTTGGTTTTAACTGTTTGAAATTTTTACTAGTTTTGATGAACAAACATCAATTGAAGTTTAAAAAATAAGTAATAAATATAATTGCTTTTTAATCAAATCCTGAGTATTATAAAGTCATTCAGGACCCGAATTCATATCCAATATCGAATCAAGAACACTACTCATCTATAAACTATAGAATGAACTGACAAAAATATATTTAGAATAAAATTTAACCTTGTTTTATAATATGCCAGAAGTTAACCTTCTATATTATATGTATATATACAATATATTCATAATCTTGACAATAGTAAACCACGTGAAAAACAGTTGAACGTAGTCACGATCTGCGTTGGTATCCAAGGTTTTTAAGGATTTAAATTAACTAGGTTAAAATTATAACGAGCTTTTTCCATTGAGAGAATTACAGAGATTGAACTCACTCTATCTTATTTAATACATTCTAAGCTAAATCTGATCATTCTGCAATACAGTAACTCATGGCGGGAAGTATGGCAATCCTGATTGGCGTAAAATCGCCATGCAGGCGCACGAACTAACTAATTTTCTCACAGAATTTTCTAAATTAAATTTTCGTTTGTAATTTTTGTCTTTTATTTGTCAACAGTCATCCGAATAGTATCATTTTCCTAGATAAATTTAACGTCATTCTCATCACATCTAGTGTAAATTTCATTACAATTATGTTTCTTGTACACATCGAACATATACGTTTAATTCTATCTGGCCATAAATTTCATCAATTTTTAAATCATTATCGTTGAGTTTAATCATTTGGACTCTGAAGATCTGTTTTCTTATGAGCGCAATTTGCATAGCTGTTATAAACAAAAGCAACCAGAGTTGGAAATATAATACAAAACTTACCGAATTGCCGGAAATTTCAAATGCCGTATTCGTTGGCGTTGATTCTTCAAGGAAAAAACATGCAAAATTGTTCGTCAAAGATTCTCAGGCATATATAATAGTCTCAAAAATGTCATGAATCTGAGTGATTCCAATAAATTGTTCATATTTGTCAGTTTTTTCGTGACAACGAACATAGAAACACAAATTATACAATATGTTTCAATTCATTCTTCAGTGAAACAAAATCAGTTTATTGCAACGGTCATGTCTGCACAGTAGAATGTAAACACACGAGCTAGAACGCCAGTACGTTGCCATTCTATGTTGTACAAATACTTTATCCCTCTTGTCTAAATGATTCCGGGTAGCCGAGTGGTCAAGGTATCGGATCGTGGCTGGCCTTGTCACGAGTTCGAGCCCAGTACCACTAAAGACCCGCCGTGTAGGATAGCGATGCACGTTAAATCTGTCGAGAGCTCAAACGTCCTCCCATTCATGTGGTAGTTAGGAGAGCGGGTGGGGGGTATCGTCAGGTATCGTCCACGTCACTTGACCATGGTTCAACAATATGAGGTCTGTCGTCAAAAGCCCTAGAGTGGTTGAATAATGCGACGTTAATATTCACTCACTCACTAAATGATTCCGGAGACATGGTGTCCGAGTGGTCATGGTCGCGAATATGTGTCTGACGTTGTCGAATCGCGGGTTCGAAACCTAGAGCTTTTGAAGACTCGCCGTGTAGAAGGGTGGATGCACATCAAATCTTCCGAGGCTCAAAGTGCTGTTGGCACGATGGAGAAGTTAGGAGAGTTGGATGCCATCTTGGTGTCGACCTCGTCACAAGAAATTACGAGGTCCGTCGCCACTGTGTCATTTCAGTGCTACTTCAGTGAGTGAGTGAAAATTGTCGCACTATAAAGCTGCACGAGGGCTATTGGTGACGGACTTCTTACTTTTGAGCCATGGTCACATGACAAGAACAGCAATTGAACTGACGTCTCCCAACCATTTCTCCAAACTTTCACACCACTCCAACTGAAGGATGCTTGAGCCAAGACAGATTTAACACGAATCGATCCTCTCTACACAGCAGGTCTTCATTGCTACTAGCTCAGTGACTCGAACTCATGACACACCGGCAACTAGTCAGTGATCTTGACCACTAGGCTGCAGTGGTCACCTGTGCAACGTAAATCAGAATCAAATCAAACTATTCTCGATGCCGGTTCATCAAAACTTCCATCACCACTATTTGTATGTAGTGATTATTCCTACCACCTATGCAATTGTGAAACTATAATTTCAATTTTCAGGAGATAAACTAGAAATCATGTTAGACTAAAGCTGCATTCGCACCAAGGCAGTCAGCGTCGAGCGTTGAGCGTCCAGCCAATCAAAGTCTTCATCTCGCCCGAGCTTAAGCGAGCCCTGAATGCGGCTTAAGTCAGGGGTGGGCAGTTCGTGCACCCTCTGAGAGTCTTGAAAACCAAATAGAGACAGGAAGTCTTCTCTATATTTGAGTCAACAAATATTTAGAAACAAAGTTTTTTTTTAAAAAATTGTAGAAAAGTAGGATAGGGTACGTTTGTTCTATTAAAGTGATTATAAAATTATAAATGTGCTTGCATCTATGAATTTGATTTATATTGCAATATATATTACAATATATTTATTTAATTGTAATCAATAAATTGTATTTTTTATACCAGTGTAATTATGAGTTATAATATAATGACACCCTTCTCCGTTTACCATCACCCCACCACAAAAAGCAATGAATAAAAATAGTAAAAATTTAACCCAAAAAGTTATCGGATTTTTGAAACTGCTGCAATGTCATAAAATTTTACATACTATTGTACAAAATATGCAGCAAAATATCTTATGTACAATGTTATGCAATTGTAGCTGGGGGTCGTAGTTGGTTTGTCGCTGGCCTTCAAAATCCAAGATTGCGGGTTCGATCCCGGCCCAAGTCGAAGAATTTTCATGATGCAGAAAATCAACAGCGGCCTAGTCGTATGATTATACGGCATGTAAAATATCCGTAGGGGGATGCTGTAGGCAAAATTAAATCCTAGTACAGGTTCGCATCGTCAGAGCTCAGGTGCCTCCCTCTAAACAGGAAATCGGACGTCTAAATTGCTTGCGGTAGTTCGTATCGCCTAAATGGTGTCGCACTGAAAAGAAATACCTGCTTTTGGTACATGTACTAGGTAGATTGATGAACTTTGTTCATAATTTGTCATAAGAAATATAATGTATACCTTTTTCCGAGATGCAAGTTTAAATATTTAATGCAATCATTTTTAAAAAACATGAGGCCCTCCTGTATTTGGCCAATCAGCCAAAATAGTTGCACATCCTTGCACAAAGTAAAACGTCCAAAAAACTCCTTTAGAATTAATTATATTCATTTAATTTTATATCTATAACTTATTTCCACAGTTTGTAATAACACTTTTTTAACATGCTTTTATTAGCTTCACCTGTATGGAGCGGAATCTTTGAACTGGATTTTTACTCACTTTAAAAGGTTAGATTATTTCAAATTTCTGTACACTTGTCAAGGATCGATGGCAATACAGTAATTTAATAATTTTGTTCCATTGTCCTGATTAGGATCATCAATATTAACTATTTTCCTTTTCCAGATTCGGCGACTAATTCCAGATCCCAGATTTGGTGACTAAAGAAGTAAGTTAAAATCCTCAAGCGAAAACGCTCGTGGTTAATACAAATAGTGATCTTTTTGTGAAAAATATCATTTACTAAATCAGTAATATTTCAAACCACCATTAAATATTTCATACTTAGGTCTTTCATATTTCCTTCAGTTCGCTGATGCTAAATTTTGCAAACCAGGCCGTATCGATGCACTGATAGGATGTCAATGGGTATTACAGATTGTAAAAAAAATGACGCATTTAAGAATAATTCATCAATCGATAAAATATAGTTTAAATAACTAAAAAATACACGCTTTTATTGAAGATCGAACTAAAAACTGAAAAATAAATTATAGTTTAAAAACACCAAAAAACACGCTTTTTATAGTGAATGGAACTAAAAACTAAAAAAATAATTCTTAATATAAAAATAAAATGATTAACGAAAAAAAAATAATGTCATTGTGATAAAAGTGTGTATGGGTTGTGTGTGTGTGTGTTTTGTACTACATATTTTTACCCTAAATTTGCATTTTGAAACTAAGAAGAAATTATAACAATTGATATCGAGCACCTCGCGCTTTTACTCGCGCTGACATTATATAGAGAGAGTGTTTTTTTTCCATGTATAGAAGTTTAAGTTGGCATTACTTTCCAAGATGGCGACCGATTTAACAGCTGTCAAGTGATTTATTCTCAGTTTGGTTTGGCAATTCATCATGAATAGACTCACGCCTGAACAACGCTTTCAAATTGTGCAATTTTATTTCGAAACTAATGGTCGATTTTCATAAGCGAAATTTGTTTAGCGATGAAGCGCACTCCTGGTTGAATGGCTACGTCAACAAACAAAACTGCCGCATTTGGAGAGAAGCTGATCCACAAGTGTATGTCGAAACAGCGTTACATCCAGAAAAACTGACTGTTTGGTGCGCTTTATGGGCTGGTGGAATCCTTCTTCAAAAACGATGAGGGCCACAACGTTACAGTCAATGGTGATCGGTATAGAGCCATGATTACTAAATTTTTCATTCCTGAATTGAACAATCATGATGTCCAGGAGCTGTGGTTTCAACAAGACGGTGCAACATGTCACACAGCTCGTGCCACAATCAATTTATTGAAAGACACGTTTGGTGACCGCCTAATTTCACGTTTTGGACCTGTGAATTGGCCTCCAAGATCTTGTGATTTAACACCGCTAGACTATTTTCTGTGGGGCTATGTAAAGTCATTGGTCTATGCGGATAAGCCACAAATGCTTGACCATTTGGAAAACAACATTCACCGTTTCCGCCACAAATGTTGCAAAAAGTCACCGAAAATTGGACGACCAGATTGGACTACATTCGAACCAGCCGTGGCAGTCCTATGCCAGAAATCATATTTAAAATGTAATACCACAAGATTATCTTTCGAATAAAAAAAATCATATCAATCGAATAATACAACGTTGTTTTATTGCAATTTAAAGTTCTGTACCTCTAAAAAAACACCCTTTATATATAATTTTCTCGTTAGTCATTTTATTCTTATATTAAGAATTATTTTTTTTAACTTTTTTGTTCGATTCTCTATAAAAGCGCGTGTTTTAGATTTTTAAACTATAGTTTATTTTCATTTTATAGTTTGATCTTCTCTAAAAGCGCGTGTTCTTTTGTGAGTGTTTTTTTTTTAAACTATCATTTATTCATTGATGAATTAATATTTTTTGTTTGTTGTATATGTATTAACCATGAACTTTTTCGCTTCAGATTTGTAAGTTAATTTTTTTAGTTTCCATACCTGGAATTAGTCGCCAAATCTGGAAATGGGATCTGGATTTAGTCACCAAATCTGGAAATGGTATCTGGAATTAGTCGCCAAATCTGGAAATGGGATCTGGAATTAGTCACCGAATCTAGAAATGTGTAATCATTAATCCCGATGATCCTAATCAAGGAAAATGAACAAAACTATTAAATTATTGTATTTCCATCGGTCCTTGACCAGTATGCAAAATTTCGAATTAATCTGACCTTTAAAAGTAGCTAAAAATCAAGTTCAAAAATTCCGTAACATACAGGTGAAGCTAATAAAAGCGTGTTAAAAATAATAATTAAACTTTGCTCCAGATTTAATATGTCTCATAAATATAACATTATCAATTAATTTTTATTTTAAGATATTCAGAAACAAAGGATATTTAAACAAAAAAATAAGCTAAAATACATAACAACACCATTAACCAATAAGTAATTGGACACCTGTGATAAAAGAGATTAACAAAGCTTATTCATATTCTTTTTTAGTTTTTTAAACTATAATTTATTTAAAAAATTAATTTGTATAGTTGATTAATAATTACTAAAAACACACACATACAAGCAATATTCGTATTTATAACCAATCTACACAGCAGCACTCCGAATGTAAATTAAAATGATTATTATTTTAAATCACTATTCATTTAATATATTGACACTTCTACTTTGCGAGCCATCTCATCAAATTTGAAATTTTAACAAGCGCAACTAGTGATATAACCAGCTATAGCGTTAATACGCTTTTATTGATCAGGGCCTTAACAACCCAACATCTCTCCTACTGCACACACTCTAAAATTCCATAATTGTTTCGGAAGGCGATTGCATCACTCCGCCTTGATTTATGGAAACGATGTACCACTTTCATAACAAATAGGGCTGTGAAAATGGGAGATTTTTAATGACGATAGATATTGTCCACAATTAATCAGTATTTTATGGAGTATCATGACACTAACTGCATTCCTTCGTTTAATGAATAGACTGCGTAAGCTTGGAAATGTACCTTTACGAACATTGCATACTTATAATAACATATACGTAAATGAAAATAATTATAAAAAATATCATGCATGTAAATTAACACTTTCTGTTTTCGACTTACGACTTATGTGATTGACGATTACTGAAATGAATGAATACATTTTTACATTTTGTAAATTCAGGTTGTCTTTGTTTACAATAATTACAAAATAATATGTGTATTTTTCACGTTATGCTTGATGATTATATGTAATTTTTATAAGTGTAATGCGTGAATTTTTACGTTTTAGGTGCTTTAAGAAAACACACACACACACACACAAGTAATATATAAAAAAAATTAAGTCAATTCCTACTTAGGGCAACAAAGAAAAATTTTGTTGTTACCTTTTGTTAAATAATTAAAATTAAAATAAATATGTAAATACATATGACAGAATCACAACATTAAGTGGCAAAACACACACCAGCAAATTTAAATTAACGCAAAAAACTTTTTCCATATTAAATTTGTAATTGCATTTTTTTAATAAAAGTTGAAAACAGTGTAAAAGGAATGCTGACGGCTAACTAGCATACGATTTTATACAGGTTATGTTAAGGTATCCCACTACGTTCGGAACAGTGATTTTAAACTGCGCATAAATGGATAATTTTCATGATATTTAGTGTCACTCAGATTAGAATACATGCATAAAATTGTTTCGAGGACATTTTGACAAAAAAAATTAATTTAAATATAATATTTTGGCAAAAAATTAACTCAGAATAAACTTTTTTTCCAAATGTTCTCCTTTTGTGAAAAATGGTTCTATTATAATAATATTTTGCCTGCCTCAGACCTCTCTACATAGGCTGAACTAGATTTTTTGAAAAACTCACATTATTTTCCCAGTTTCCATCAATTGAAATAATTATTGGCGTTTTTTTCTTAAAATTGCTCCCTTCTGTTGTCGTAAAATATGAATATAAACCCACTTCTAAGTTATATATTTCAAAAATTCTAGTTGAGACTCTGTATGTAGACAGGACTGAGGTATATACAGGCAAAATATTATGATAATAGAAGCATTTTTCACAAAAGGAGGACATTTGGGAAAAAAAGATATTCTAAGTTAATTTTTTGTCAAAATATTGTATTTAAATAAATTTTTTTGTCAAAATGTCCTTAAAACTATTTTATGCATATATTCTAATCTAAGTGACACTAAATATCATGAAAATTATCCATTTATGCGCTTTTGCAAAATCACGGTTCAGAACGTAGTCGGATATTTTAAATCTTCATCATGAATTTAACAAAAGTGACTTAAAACAATGGTACTGCAATCTAGAAGTGCTGAAATGTGGTTTTATAAAAATAATGTTGAAATCTATGAATCGGACTTAGAATCCATTAATCGAAACGGGATGTTAGCGGAAGTAAAATAATTGTGTGCATATATATATATATATATATATATATATATATATATATATATATATATATATGAAATTTGATTTTATTTAAATTTTTGTTGCACTGTGGAGTAACACGAAAACACTTACCAACGGACCTCGTAATTTAAAGCACTTAAATGACAAGGACAACAATAATACTGTCACCCCCTTTCCAAACTTCTCCACCACTCTTACAAGAGAACTCAAAACCTCAACAGACTTATCGTGCATCAGCTCCTCAAAACCGTCTTCAGTGGCACAAAGTTAAAAGCCCGTGGTTCGACAATGTTGGTTACTCTACTCATATGAACAAAAATAAGCCAAGAATTACTTACATTTAAAGCAGGAAATAAATTTGATTTGATATTTTTTTTATGAATGTCAGTCACAGAAACAGTGCGTGAACTATTGGCGACGGATCTCGAATTTTTGAGCCTCCATCTTGTGACTAGGACGAAAATTGTGCACATTCTCCAAATTTCCATTCGACGCTAACACGAGGACTTTGAGTGTCGACAGATTTAAGGTAATTTACCCCCTCTACGACGCAGATCTTAATCAGTTAACTGGGATTGCCGAGTATACTCGTCTTGGAGAAGTTGCAGGATTTTGTGTATTGATGAGTATACTCGTAATGCGTAAAAAGTAGTGACCACAATGGCTATTTAAATTGTAATTTTTGAGAAAAACAAATTATATTCTCAATTTTCAAGATTTTTAGGATATTTTCAGGTCAGTCTGGATTAAAGCAAATAAATAAAAAGTATGAAAAATTTAAGATGATTCATGCGTCCCCGTAATGCACTGGCTGAAGTTCGCTATAAGTTCGCACAAAGAATTTATTTAAGTGCGATGATAATATTTTTTTAGATGTTAGCCAAAAAAGGGCAATAGCAAAAGTTGGAAGGTTGATTGAAATAGGGTTCCTTCAGGTATGGTCAGTCATGTATCAAAGGCGCGATGCCGACCAGGAGCTGAGCCCAGTAATAGCTCTTGGCCTGAAGTTACCTAGTATAACGTAGTATCCCACACCTGAGGTCGGCTTCTTTTTCGGGAAACGACATTCACATGTGCATCCGGCAGCTCTGGATCGGAGGGTTGATGCGTGGTCGACTTAGACATCCCCCACAACCCCTTGACCCCCGAGGAACCTATTCCCACCCACCGGAGGATGAAACAAGAGGGTCGTCCGATCCCCGAGAGAGGCGGATGCTTACTCCTCAAAGGGGATAGAGAAGAAGGGACAGAACGAAGGGAATGCTTTGACCCAATGCAAGGAGGCAGATAGGAGAAGAGAGAAATCCTCAGAACTTACCCGGGAGCGGTGGCTAAAAGGATTCCTCCTCTCACAAAAAGCTTATTGGACTCTAGCAATCTTTTAATAAGTTTAATAGCTTCAATGTATAGTTTTGTAAATAATAGCTGTGACGCAGTGGCGCACACAAGGGGGGGGGAGGGTTTCTGAGGGTCCGGACTTCCCCAAAGTCCTTTGATTTTTTTCCCGATTGATTATAATCCTAAGTATATAGTACGTAAAATTTAATTAATTACTTGTTATTTATGATTAATTTTATTAATTAATGCTAATTATTTATTCAATAATTAGTGTTTTACTGTGTTTTGTTCCCGAAAATTGACAAAGTCAAAGCAGCATGATACAAGAATGGTGAACTTTCAACCCTGGACCCCCTGAAAAATTCCTGTGAGCGTTACTGCTGTGACGTAATAAATTCAATATTTAACCCTCCAAGCGTTCCACACGGAAAATTCCGTCACTGTAAAGATGCCTCGAAAATGCACTGCACGGGGTTTTGCCTTCAAGTAACGTTCTCAAAAGCGGTTGACTTTTGTGGAATCCTTTCCCCCTTTTAAAGGTTTAACATCTTAAAAGATAATTAGGGACGGTGGAAGCAACACAGCAGGACACTGCTAGGAAGTTTTATGGCTCGCAGGGAACCCCCGTGTTTTGACCCTGGAGCAATCGTAAAAAATCGGGGAAGAATTTCTTTAGACGCCAGGAAGTGTTTGTTAGCTTGTATTTTAAAAGTTTTGAAAAGTCCCAACGCATAAGTAAAATATGTTACAATTCCCTTTTGGTTTCATATTAATTTGAAACTGTAACAAGTTGGGGCGTGTCAGGGCAATCTGCTATTTTATACAGTTAGACAAATTACCTTTTTAAGTATATTCTTTCGCTTCATTTTTCTTATCTTAATCAATGCTTTCAGTTTTTGAAACATGATTATTTCATTATAAGATGTTAAAAAAAATAATAAAACACCAAACACTTTAAAATTTCAAACCTTTTAAACTTTTCAACCACTAAAAATGAATAAATTTAAACTCCATCAAATAATTTGAAACATTTTCTTACACTTTGATCAAAATAATTAACGAAAAAAAAAAAACTAATTAAGATTAATTAGTTTTTTTTTAGATTTCAAAGCCCAAGTGTTCAGGGATGTTTAAGTACAGTGCCTAGTTATATATTCTTAAAATACACCGAATTATATTTGAATTTTAAGTGCTTGAACTTCAGTTTACATCAAAGACAACATGAGTGAAGATTTTCCCACATTTTTTTGTATAACTTGAATGTTTGAATAAATGGTAATCAAAAATATACGAAAACATTTACAGTAGACATTTATGCATATAAATAAACATAAAAATCAATTTTAAATTCGATCTATTCAAAAACATTCGAATTATTATTAAAAAACATCTATTTATGCAAAATACCTCAACATTTATCTCTTTTTAAATGCTAACTGAATAAGTAATTAAAATCTGGATATTTTTTGAAATCTCGACCGTATAAAGCTAGAAACTTTATGTTAGAAATTCCATTTGAAATTTCGAAAAAAATGTATCGCGCAGTTAAAAATTATTTACCATAAGTTCTAGCAATTCTTTGAGTATAATATAAATTTCAAATTTTATTATATAGCTTCTATTGTAATTTTTAATATATTTCGAAAATTTCATAAAATTCGGTTGAAAACTGCATGTTAAGAGCAAAAATATACTAAATAAATTGATGAATATACAATAAAGTTTTACATAGAAGCACAACTGAGAAGCTAAACCGTAGGAATGAAAACTTTTGAGTATATCTGAAGTAGTTTTCGAAATATTTATTTTAAAGTTCAGAAAATTTGTGTGCGTTATATTATACTTAATATTAATTAAATGGTTAAAATAATATATGTTAAATAATAGTCATGTAATAGTTTGACGACGCATTCATATACTAATAAAAATTATAATGGTCATTAAAGCGAATGTCAAGAATTTTATGTAATTTTAAATTCAGGCATTAAGATATTGAAGTAGAAAATATAAAACGACCATCTAAAATACATGAAAAATGTAGTCTGCTATAAAATCATCTTGACAAACAAAATACGGCATTTTCACTTACTATGGCAGAGCCGGCTTAGTCAGGGGCGATCTGGGAAAACAGAGAGAGACCCGCGGTTTTGATGGATGCCGCTCTAGCTTTTAAAGTTCTCAGGAAAAATATATATAAATTACAAATGAAAAACAAGTCTTGTAATTTTCCATACATTTTTATAACAACAAATTGTGGAATTGGCTTCCAATACATTGTTGTTTTTGACAATATCTAAGGTAACCAACCCTACTTTAGATAGATTTGTACTACTTTTTAATAACCGTATTCCTTTAAAAATTAATTCGTGCAGACCAAATACAACTTTTGCACTCTTAAAAATTTATGTAAACTATAATGGTTAATTTTAATTTATGCAACTTGTGAAATGTCCATAATTAACCATTTCCGTCTAAACAGTTTGCATGAAAAAAAATTTTGGACTAGCTCATTCATTAGGGAATTATATAAGATTCCAACATTAAGTTTTATTTTTCACCGAATAGGGTCGAATGGTAGAGTATCGTGCTTCCGCACCTCAGGTCTTGGGTTCTATTAATGGGCTGGGCAAGGTCGACTCTGCCTTTCATTCCCGCTACATTGGGTCGATAAATGAGTACCAAGCTTGCTTGGGGTCTTAAACACTGAAGGTCTCTCTTCAGACAGACCACCAAATTGGGACATCTGTTCATGCACCTCAGCGCCCAATGGTCTCGTACATTGGGATAGACATAGTAGTTTCTGGCCTTCGTGGATTGTTGTGCCACTGAGTTTGAGTTTTAAGTTTGAGGATTTCCTACTTTGGGGATACCCCTTAGATAAACATGTATTTCCACTCATTCGCAATTAAACATTTTTCTTTCAATTAATTTTGTTTTAGAAGGAATTTTGATTTTTCAAATGTATTTGCTTAATAACATGTATATTTGTGTATTATATTAAACATTTGATCAATCCAAAATTATATGTTTTTTGCTCCTCTAAAAGCTTTTAGGATTTTAGAACTCATCTTACAATCCATATACGTTTTATAGTAGTATATTTAAAAATGATAAAGACATTTTTATAACTGTGTGAGCTTTTATGCCTCGTTTATAAATATTAAAAATTGCTTTCAGCTACAGTTTTTAAAATGTACTGAAATAAGTGGAGGAATAGGATATTTACATATTATGAATATTTTTGACTGCAGAGTGAGATATATTTATATATTTCAGTTTCTTTACAATTTGAATAGAAGTTGTAAGCCATTTTGCGAATAGTTTGATATTGAATATAAACTCATAGGCTGTTTAATAGTAAAGTGTTTTATTTTGATACCAGCTCACATTAAAATAAGGCTCATTTGCAGTTATATGATCAGCTTCAGTGATATTTAAATTTTCACAAATAGTCTACACGTACGAAAACATTCTTTCAAAATCACACACCACATCTCCTACTATGTCTTCCCTACAGCAGCAAATACTTGTGTATACTCAAAAAATTAAATACAGGATACATTTCCAAATGTTAAAATTGTTTTTAAAATTTGGTATGGATACATTGTGGAACTGTCAATTAACTTCACTGAACAAAATTGTTTTAAGTGTACTGTTTTGAAAGACAAAATTAATTAGGGAGAGCTTTTCTCACAATAGAATTTGTAATGACTGAATTGTGTGAAAATGTAGTTATCGATGTGTGACATTTTTCCTTGTAATAAAAGAAACAGAAATATAAAACATTAAACTTGAGTAGAAAATGGTTAGAAGTACTGTCACGCGCTTTTGAAGAAGTATATCCCCATTAAAATTAAAAATTATTGACTGAATGTGTGTTATGTCCATCACAAATGCCGATGTAGAAAAGAAATGTTTATTTAATACAAGAAGTTCGAAAAGGAGAACACTAGGAATGAAAATTTAGATTTTTTCCGAAAAATATTCAGTTAGCATAAAAATATCATTTATATGATTTTAATTAAAATAAATTAAAAGTATTGAAATCCTTTTTTTTTTTGTTATTTTAAATTAAAAAAACATAATTGAATAGAGAAAGATCGGTTTTATTTCATAAATATAATCATTGTATGTATATCACCGTATGCACCATTTATTGTCTTATTGTTTAAAAAAAGAGATAGGGCCTTTACTCTCTAAATCATTACTTTTTTTAAAAAACAAGAAAGTGAGCGCATTTTCTTACTCTCATATTCAAAAATGAATACAGGATGCTTTTTTTTGTTCAAATCGCAATACCAAAATATATATATTTCTTTATATTTTAAAAAATGACAGAAAAATAAATTTTGTTTGAAGAAAATATAATTATTTTTCAACTTCTAACAAACCATTTATTTCATTTTTTCCTTTTTTACCCTTCATTTTGTTTAAATTTTACTGTGGAAGAACATATAGGGGAAACAACCGAGTTGCACTACATCTTTCATACAAGATTGCCCAAGGCAACTTAACAGCTAGCTGTAAACGATTGATCTCTTGGTTCTCATTTGACAAAGAGAGCGAACTAAGTCATAAAATTGTCCCCGTTAGACCTCCCAAGTTTTAAAAGGGGGAAAGGAAAGAAGTCTGTTGCATTTTTAAAGCGAACCGCAAAATAAGAGTAAACGCTTTTGGAATAACTTTTTAGGAGGAAGCTAACCACCCGGAGGGTTAAATTAACCAAGATCACATTACCGTTATTCTTTGCAAACGTTACACTAACTATCGAGAGATGTAAATGCCAACTATTTGATGTTAGAACCATGTGCTGACATTAGAGCAGTGCTTCTCAAACATTCAATATTAGCGACCAACTTTTAAATCATAATTTTTATCTCGCGCCCCCCTTATACAATAAAAATGTATTGAATGCAATAATAATGCACTTTGACGCTAAAGCTATAATACGATCTTAATTATAAACCGTAAAAATTAATAAGTTAAGCATATTAAATTTTGTGTATGTTATACTTAAAAGTAATATATATTTTAAGTAAATTTCTTTGAAGTAATGGGATATATATAATTCTTTTGTTATTTTTCTTTCTTTGATTTTTAAATTGGAATAGATTACAAAATGCGGTGGCTGCTTCGAAGACAAAATATAGATCTCAGTAAAATATAGAAAAAGAACTTAGAGTGCCACACAATTTCCAATTGTAAGCCTTCCTTTGAAAAACTTTGCTCTGTAAGACAAGCCCATGGAAGTCACTATAATACTTATTATACTTGCTATTAAATACCTTGTGCAGCACTGATACATTAAAGAATACTGGCTGAAGTACCCGCTATTCGTACGAGTTCATTATTAAAAAAATAAAACATTCTTGATATAAAAGCTGAATTATAAGGAGAGTAAACCCAAATGCGCGACAGTGTTTACAAAAATGTAAAATGATTTTTCTTAATGAATATTCACATTATGATTAGTTTTAAGTGAACAGTAATTTTAAGCCTCACATAATTAGCATTTAGAATTATACTGTTAAAAAATTAAAAATATAAAATTCCGATGAAGAATAATTGTGTTATTTTTATATTTAAAGCGAGAAGACTTCTATTTGATTTAACCGGGAAGCAGGCGCTCACTGAATACTAACGTTAGTGGTCGCGCAGGGTGACCGAGTCACCCCAATCCCTTTATTTATAATTATTTTTATTGCAAACGATAAAAATCGTGATTTGTGTGAATAATTTAAAAAAGAGAATATATACTTACCAACTTTCAAGAACTTTTAAATCTTTCTTTGATAATTTGAGAAAAATTCCAATGGAACCGAACTAAAATGTTTCTAAGGTACACGACCTCAATAAAGGGCACAAATCACAGACACTTTTCACTAACATTACAGGAATGATATTTGCAAGCAAAACTGTCATATTTTGTTCAAATTTTTGTAGTTTTGAGGTTCTTTGACTATGCAGACCGCGTGACCACTCCCGGGTTAAATATATAATCAATGTAAAAATATGAATGTTAGTTCTAAAAAGGAATTGTGTAATACGTTTTTCGTCATGCTTTATATGTTTCAGGGTACTCATAAAAATAAATCTTGGCCAAATAACCATTCAAATTGCTTTCTGTGCTTTTTCAAATAACATATAACTCTTTCGTATGAGAAGAAGCGCATTATTTACAACTTTACTAAATGAAAAATAAAGACATAAAAATAAGGAATGAGCCAACCATACCCGGAAGTTCAAAGGTCAAACAGATGAATTTTTTATCTTCCTAGAATGTTTCTCTGGGTCTGAGTTTTGTCTTTTCTCAGAAATAGTAATTTGGTTTAAAAAGAAAAATCTCTCATCGTGGGATTACAGTAAATCAAACAAAATATTGTGTTTTTTATTTAGTTATAGAATTTAATAGCTAATGAATGTATCGAAGTGAAAGCTTTTATGTTAGATGTAATATCGCCAGATGATACATATAAGTTATATCATTGTAAATGTGTATTCTTTTATGTCAGAAAGTACTTTTTGTTTACTTCATTCCAATAAATTGATTTTTAAACATTTAATTTTCAATATGCTGGGCCCCCCTTGTAGGGTTATCACGCCCTCCAAGGGGGTGCGCCCCACAGTTTGAGAAACGCTGCTTTAGAGCTCAAAGCCGTGCTAACTAAAGAACATTTTTTTTTATACTGAAGTGAGACAAGGAAGAATGGTTTGTGATAAGAAGACTATATGATCAACGCTACAGCACTCTCCAAAAGTTTCTTAGTATCAAGGCAAGTAGAAAATACCTTGTCAGGGAAAGAGGAAGTAAATCTGTGTGTTTAGGTTTCAGTCCGAGGATTCTGATGGTCTCTAAAATTAATAGATATTCGTAATAACTTAAGGTCGGAAGGACCATCGGTGTCAGGAATCCACGACCAAGCTAAATTGATTTATATAGCCCCGTACATACCACCCCCCTCATAGTATAATAAGTATTAGTAACAAAATTGGCAATTTTATAAAATAAATCCATTTTTTATCCAATATTTTAACAGCACAACTTACTCTGTGTGTGATTGACGGGTATACTCGCCATCGCTTGATTTTCGTGACACACACAATTACGCACTCTCACAATGGAGCGCCAATGTTAACTGGTTAAGTAGCACCGTAATTCGAACCTACAAATCCGTAACGCCGAACACAAATTCACGATCGGTTATCGCAGCTTATATGTAAGCACAAATGAGCCCTAAAGTAATATGCATATAAATAGAAAAATGTACCCGAATATCCGTGATTTATATATCATATTTTCCGAAGTAAAAGAAGTGTTAACAATATGATGTAAGAGGAATTATCAATTTTACGTTTAATCGTTACTAATATTGTGTTAGGTGAATTTGAATATAACCAGTATTTAAAAATGAAATTCTGTGATCTCCACATTTAACAAAATCATGAGAGAAATTTGAGAGAAAAATTTGAATGATGTAGAGTCTTTTGCTAAATGCAAAAGAAGGCTTTGTGTATTTTTAAACAAAAAGTAATTTTTAAAATAACTTATGGAAAAATAGATTTTAAATAAGGCTAAAAGATTATTTCACAAATATAAAAGAAAAAGAAATATAGACACTTATTTTTACGATTAAATATTAAAATAATTATTCATACACTATTTTTATTGACAAAAAAAGCCTTTGTAGACACTTCAAGTCAGACCCAGATTTGAGTCACACTCAGACCGGTACTAACCCTTTGTTATTAATCTAAAATACTGAATGCAAGATTCAAAAGCCTCTTTTACACATACAAACATCGAAATTGAGATTAACATTTTAGAAAACGGATGAAGCCGTGGGTAGCCTAGTGATTAGAGCATCAAACTCCTGACCGGAAGGTCTGGGTTCGATGCCCAATGCCACCGAATACCATCCAAGTACACACGGAGTACGTGCTCGTTAAATCAGTGCGTCCTAAAGTCTTGTGGGTGGTCGCAGCAGAAACCACAAGTGCAGGGGGTTGGAGAATATTTCCCTCCCCTCCAGTTTCATGCCTAAATTGTGGAGATAGGTGGTGTCACCATCTATCGTAAAGAAGTCCAACCTTTCTCACAGGCTCTGACAACATTCATTCCTTCCCTTCGGGAATTTCAAAGAGCTAAATCGTACTGTCACCTGTATGGCGCTCAAGGCTAAGGCCAACGACAGGCATACATTGTAGCGAACTCGAGACCACTTCTATCAAAACTCGATGTGGCAACGTGAACTGATCGGAAGGACTGCGAGTGCGCGAGTACCAAGCCATAAGTGGTCGGCCTTCACTTCTCGAAGAGAACAGTTGGAATCTGAGAGCTCCCCCCGTGAGCGCAGTGTGGATATCTGCAGTCGGCTTTTACCTCTCGACGAGAAACTGTATTTGGCTCCATCAGCGAGCGTAAAGAGTGACCTCTCTAAAAATGTCAATAATCGGATCGCCAATGAATTCTACAAAAGTGTTAATACTGTACAAATTTTTGTATGTCTGTGAACTGTCCTGTGAGTTTGAGAAATAAACCTACAAAAGACCAAATAAGTGCCATCACTTAGATGCTTGGGACGTTACAACATCTAGCCCCTTGCCACGATGAATTTCGTGGGCCTCGATCTGATTGTCAGACAGGTGGAATTAGCAAGAGCAACAACAGAAAATGGATGTAGCTCCTTTTTAGTAAAATGATTAATGCATTGTTAGACTAGTGAGTGAATGAATATTAACTTCGCGGTATTCAGCTACTCGAGGACTTTTGGTGACGAACCTTGTCATTTTGAATAATGGTCAAGTGACTAGGGTGACACCTGAGATGGCACTAACCTCTCCAAACTTCCACACTCTTTCAACGGGAGGACGTTTGAGCTTCAGAGATTTAACGTGCATCGCTTCCCTACACGGCGGGTCTTCAGTGGTACTAGGCTCGAACCCATGACACCCTAGCTACAAGTCCGTTACCTTGACCACTAGGCTACTGGGGCCACGAATTGTTTAACTAAATAGACGTATCTAGTTAAATAGCTAATCATTTATTTTTTCTATAATTTATTTAATTTGTGTCACCTCAGTATTTGAATAGTTAAGCACAATGGACTTGATTCATCTGACGTAATAATCATGTGATTGTAAGCTAAACAAATAGCCACGCGTTTGATTCTTCTGAGTATTTTGGCGGCCATTTTCGGATTTTTATCATCTATATAATACAACAAAATGAAATCCTTTCTTTCCTTGAACATAAAGAAACAATACAATTTTCATTTTTATGTATTACTGATAGCTTTATAAGTGTATCTTTTTTAAATTTCATATTAATACTTCTCTATTTTTATTGCAAAATAACAATTTGTAAATTCTCGGAACACCTATCGCTAACTTATGTTGCTTGGATATCGATTGTGGTAGCCAAACATACCTACCGCTAAATTAATTTGCTTGGCGATCGATGCTGGTTGCCAAAAAATTTGACATCACTAGCCCCCTCCCCCGTTATACACTTTAAAGCTTAATTTTTATGTATAAATGATTTTGTTTAATTGAACGATCTATAATTTTTTGAAACACAATGTAGATGTCAAACTAATTACTAAGCCTAAATGTATACAAAAACACAAGACACTAGGTCAAAGAACAGAAGTATAAACCAAGATTAAATTTAATACTGTAAATCTATTAACTAAAACTACGTATACATTTAATAACTAAACGAAGAGCAAAATAATAGGAAACATATTAAAATATTTAAAGTATATACTAAAAAGCTTTAATTGATTGATTGATTGAATATTAACGTCGCACTGTTCAGCTACACGAGGGCTTTTGGCGACGGACCACGTAATTTTGAACCATGGTCAAGTGACGTGGACGACACCTGAGCGGGCACCCCTTTCTCCTAACTACCACACCACCCCAACGGGAGGACATTTCAGTTCTCGACAGATTTAACGTGCATCGCCGCCCTACACGGCGGGTCTTTAGTGGTACTGGGCTCGAACCCGTGACAAAGCAAGCCACGGTCCGATACCTATACCACTCGGCTACCGCGGCCACACTAAAAAGCTTTAAGGAATATAAAATTTGACTGTAAGCAAAATAGACGGTTTGCACACAACCATAAGTGTAATACGATTAGCTATTATTGCTTACTTGATAATCACGTGATGTTCGGCAAACGATCACAGAACCCTCTGGTGATGAATCGACACCATTGACGGTAACATCAAAGAGGCTTTAATTCTATGCTAGTAAAACATGGGCGATTCTTATGTAGTTTATACTCTATATACTGTTTTGCGAGCTTGTAAATGTATAAACAACGTCCTAATTAACAAATAAGCAGGATTATAAATAGATAGATGATCGTTCCCAAAGCCTTAATTACATTTTTCTAAATTCGAAAATTTTTATTTACAGCAGTTTGACACATCTGAAATCCAATAAGTAATACCTTAAACTTTAGGATAAAATAACTACTGAATCAATGATTGCCGAGAATTCAATAGCAATTATCAAGAATGGCTATTGAAATTACCAAGAATTATATAGCAACTAAACATAATCCATATAACAAAGGAAGAAGATGCAAAAAATTATAAGATGGCATTTACAAGAAACTTAGCCATAATATTTCCCAATACAGACTTATATCGTTTTTTTTTATCCCAGAGAAATTTGTTTGTGTGCAGCTTGCAATAAAAAAATAAATAAACTAATAATAATAATAATAAGTTCGTAATAACTATTTCGTGCTTTCCTAAGTATTTTATGTTTATCTGTAATTGATTTTCTCTTTAGAACAGAACTTCCTTGCTCTCTGACTTATTGCATTATTCAACCATTGCATGAAACGGATTTCAAAAGCAGAATTATATTAATTCTTTAAGAAGGAGATTATTCATAATCAAATCACATTTTCCTTCTAAAAATTTGTCCTCTTTTTATATATTAGTAATTTCAGAATGAACATCAAGATATAGAAAAATGTATTCTTTTTTTTATGGAATACAATTCTGTATTAGCAAAAAACAAAACAAAAAATACATTTATTTTTGATAAACTCAGTTAGAAAATTTTAATTAACAATCTTATATATTTTCAGAATTCCTCATGTTCTTTTAAGATTTGTTCTTTTCGATTTCCTTCTTATCCTATATAATAAAATACATTTATATGTATTTGATATACAAAACATTATTGAATTACTGTGAAATTTGACTTCTGAATAGTTTATAAAACTTCAATCACTTTATACTAAGGTATTTGACTACCCAAAAATCATGATCATTTTTAAAAATTAACAAATATTGTTATCGTTTTATTCAATAGGCCATCTTATTAGATTTATAAAAATACCAAGTTTTTTTATTTCCCATTCACAAGAACAAAAACTACAAGTGTTTTATTAAAAACAGATACCATAACTTTACGTAAGATGTCAAACTTTAAAACGCATTTTAATCGAAATGTGTTTCTTTTGGAAAAGCTCAAACGGAGACAGTGATTGCTCAAAAAGTTTTTAAAATAATTTGTAGACATTTTTGTGTGTATGTTCTGTTCAACAGTAAAAGTGATTTAACCTTCACAGATTTATCAATCACTGTTTTAATACAAGATTTACTGTTCTTTTTGTGAATATAATCACTGTTTTTAAGCAATTTCATATAATAACTCAGATAAAGTGCTTTAGTTTTTGTAAAAATTGAACTATCACTTAACCTGAAGATATTTCAAAAAGAAACTGAAAATAATATATCAAAATTGAAAAATAGAGAATTTGTTCATTTACTATTTGTACAGAGCGGACCTCGTTTATGTAATTTTTTAACAACTTATACTTATTTTTTCCCATTTTAGTTGCAATAATTTAATTTTCTCTGCTTAATTTTGGCCTTTTTTTCTTAAAATGTACTAAATAAATAAAAAAAATTGTCTCAAGTAGTCGGATACCTTAAAGCAATTTACAAAAATTATATTTATGATTTTTAACACAAAAACTGCATTTGTATATCTGTTTATTAACAAGAGAGATTCCTCATATATTTTCAGATATTTTTTTTACTGGCATATAAATTTCTGCAATACTTGGGAAAGTATGCAGCGTAAGATATTTCTGCAATTTGTTTTGCTTGAAGTCGATATTGCCTAAGCTATTCAAGATGTCCAGCAAGAATCAAATTTTTGGTATAAAGATGTTGATATGGTAACCAGTAGCATACACAGGAATTTTTCAAGGAGGGGGGTCCGAGTAAGAAAGTTCACCATTCTTGTATGATGCTCCTTTTGATGTTGTCAATTTTCGGGAACAAAACACAGTAAAAAGCTAATTATTGAATAAATAATTAGCATTAATTAATAAAATTAATGATTAATAACAAATACTTAATTACATTTTACGTACTATATACTTGGAATTATAATCAATCGGAAAAAAAATCAAGGGCTTTGGGGGGGTCCGGGCCCCATGACTCCTTCCCCCCCTTTGTGTGCGCCACTGATGGTAACCAATTGTTAATGAAAAGTATTAAATTATTGCAGAGTAGGGAAATGTACGTCACATACATCAAATTATAAAATAAAAGATACTGATTAATAAAGATAACTTTTATTTATATTTTCGTTAAGTAAAATTTGTTCATAAAAAATTTGCCAAATATAGGTTCCAGACCTTGATCCTATAAACAAAAAAAATTCATTTTGCCACAGATTCAATATGTTTCACAAATATACTATTATAATTTATTTTTTTATTTTAAAATATTCAGAAATATATGAAATTAGTAAACAATTGGACATCTGTGATAAAAGATATAAACAAAGCTTATTCATATTTAATAGTTCATACAGCCTCCACTATTACGGTTTTAACACTCCAAGGTTTGCTTACCACAAGTGTTTGGGTCGTAAATAGTGGTATTTTCTTCCGCTTAGCTTGGTGAAGACACTCAAGTTCTTTCACGAATTTTGGATAGTTGCTGCATCTCTTATTACAATGATCCAATTCGTCCCGGGGGTTTTCTACAGAATTCGTCTGAACTCTGGGCAGGTCAGTTCAGTTGGTTCACCCCATTTTCATCATAGGAATTCATGGGGGCTTTGCAACATTACAAGTGGAATTGTTATCCTGGAAGTAGCAATGATCAAACCCGCAAAATTGCCATATTGCAGGAAGCCCATTGTTGCTTAGAGTAAAGTAGGAGTCGGTGTTTAGTTTACCATTAACTGAACCGTGGTTTCAGTTCATACCACGAGAAACATCTCCAGACCATAATTCTCCCTTTACCAAATTTTACTGCAGGTACAATGCATTCTCGTAAAAGGCGTTTTCCAGACATATGCCAATCACACACTCTGTCATCCAATTGGTAGGGACTGAACTTTGATTAATCACTCAAGAAAAACTATTTCCATTCATCTATGGCCCAATTTCGAAGTTCCTTGCAGCAACTTAACTGAGCAGCATGTTGGGATTTGGTAATCAAAGGCTTGAGGGTGACAACACGGCCATGGAAACCAAGTAAATCTGCTTCCTTGTGGATGGTATTTATTTAAGGTATCCGACTACGTTCGGAACCGTGATTTTAAAAAAAAGCGCATAAAGGGATAACTTTCATGATATTTAGTGTCACTTAGATTAGAATATATGTATAAAATTGTTTTAAGGACATTTTGACAAAAAAAAAATTTTAGTACAATATTTTGGCAAAAAATTAACATAAAATAACCTTTTTTTAAAATGTTTTCCTTTTATAAAAAATGCTTTTAAAATAATAATATTTTGCTTATATAAAGTAAAGACTTTTCTCCAGAGAGTCTGAAGTTTTTTTTTTGAAAAATTCTCATTATTTTCTGAGGTACAACCAATTGAAATAATTATCGGCGTTTTTTTCCTTAAAATTTATCCCCTCTATTGTCATAAAATATGGATAAACCCACTTCTAAGTTACATATTTCAAAAATTCTAGTTGAGCCTCTGTACATAGCTCTGAGCTATATACAGGCAAAATATTATTATAATAGAAGCATTTTTCACAAAAGGAGAATATTTTTAAAATGGGTAATTCTATGTTCATTTTTGTCAAAATATTGTACTTAAATTATTTTTTATTATAATAATATTCTTAAAATAATTTTATATACATTTTCTAATCTAAGTGACACTAAATATCATAAATATTATTCATTTATACGCTCTTGCAAAATCACGGTTCCGAACGTAGTCGGATACCTTATACAAAAGTTCTGGATGCTTGTTGTAATTCCTGGAGTAAGAGGAATATAACTTTGGCGTGGTTTTTCCAAATTTGTCTGGACAGCACTTGTCAGTCTTTATCTTTTAGTTTTGAGAGAATGCTGAGTGTTAAAGCCCATTTGACAATCCCCGCTTACCTTCCACTTTTTAATCACAAAAACCACTTGAGCTTTGGAATATTTAACTCCCTATAAATAGAATTGGCTATATATTAAGAAATGGCAAGAAATGGCTATTTCTATGGTATTCAACAATTACGCTCTTCTCGAAGTCAAGCAGCTCTGAATTTTGTCTTTGAGCATCTTTCATGCGACTTATGCCAAAGCTGTTTCCCACATGATATTTAGATCAGGTCCGCAGATATAATTATTTGCATGGGTGTCCAAATTCTTATTGTTAGATATTCTGTAAATCAGCAGTTTTTAAACTTTCAACTTCCATGAACTCTCTTAAAGTATCAGCTTGACATCTCGTACCCCCAAGAGAGATTTTAAACACTTCTTCCTGATTCTCAATACATGGCTGAGTGATTTAAAGAGGCTCCTCAAAAATTCTATTACTGCCTCTGCTACTTATGACTTTCCCAGCACGTCTTTTCTCCTTTAATAGAGCAGTAAACATCTAATTCTATATAAAATAGTACAGAATACTGACTTCAAATTAATAAAGTACTCAACCGTATTAATAGAATTTTTAAGAAAGACGGTGCTGTGCATTTCTTTTACAAATGCTGTTATATCAGGTGTAATAGTTGAAATTTTCAGTCTCAATTCCAATTCTACGTTTTCCAGACGTTCTCATACTTATTTGTTTTAGATAAAAATTAGCTGTAAAAGTTCTTTTTCATAAATAAGTAATTTGGAAAGGTATCGGAACTTTCAGAGTTTTTGTGGATAACTTTGAAAAGCTTTGCTGTAAATAACCCCAACATTTTTGAAGGGTCCCTAATTCTTATAAAATAATTTCGAAGCTTCATCTGCGGAAATTTCTATGACTTGCTCCTTTGATGTTAGACCATCCTGTTTGCACACATATACTGTAAATGAATCCTTAATCCAGTTATTTCTTCTTTCAGTTATTTACCAACCGTCTTTTTCTTTTTCAAACAAGAGACCTTCGCGGTCTCCCTAGAAAAACACTGGGAACCTCCGGGAGTCCACCGCTCAATCAAAGTTTAAAAACCACTGAAAGTTCAAGAACTGTAAATAACAGAGGCTAGAAACGAAATTTATTCTTGAGTTATTCCCATTTATGAATTGAAATTGACTACCAAGAATCTGGTCGCACTTTTAAATCAAAGTCATATAAAATGGAAAATTAGCTGACAACCTATTATTAAACTAATACTGGATGTTGATATCTATATGACATCAAATTTTGCATAATATGTAACTATGAACAATCTATTGTTCTGCAGATGAGAGGAAACTCCGAATTTCCTTTTCGATATTTATTACATAGTCCAATTGTTTAATGCAGTAGTGCCATTTATCATTTTCTCGCTGACTAAACGACTAGTAAAATGGTAGAATGAGCTAATATTTTATCATCCGTTCTCTCTATTTTCATATATCTTTCCCTGTGTTTATTAATAAGAAATATTCATTTTTGATTCAAGATTCTTTTAGATTTATATTAAAATAGGACATAAGCTCACCTTTTTTTATAGTAAAAATAGTTACAGTATTTTAATATTAAATTATGACTTCACTACTGCAGTTTTTTCTTAACTGAGACCTAATATTTCCCCCCCTTAAAAGCGGCTTTTGAGGTAACTTAAAAATCCTTGATTAAGGGTTGTTCACATTTGTTTTTTATTTTACCATTCTATCCTTTATTCGAGCTACCTTCTTTTTCCTCTGTGGATTTAAAAAAAACTAAAAGAAAAATATTAATTTAGTCTTCAAGAGATAGAATTGAAATTTCCAAGCAATTCTATGAACCATCTGTGAGAGAGAACTCATCCTGAAAATGGTAATAAACAGTATCCGCTCATTGTTCTTATTTCAGAAAATACATATCAATCATTTCTACTTATCCATTTCCAGTATGAATAAATTAAATACATATCATATACAAAACAATAACTATTCTTTTTTACAATCCGGTTTACTAAAATCCAATTGTAAACTCATTTCTCAAAAAAAAAATCCTGTTCTTTTTAAAAACAAGTGTAATACAAAAAAAAATTTTAAAGTCCATTCCCACTTAGATCAACAAAGAAAAATTTTATTTTAACTAATTTTTATTAAATAGTTACAATTAATATAAAAATGCATATACATATAACAAAATCCCAACATTAAGTGGTAATTAATTTTTATTAATTATCTTTAAAGTATCGTATTGTCATCCAAATAATTCGGGTATATAAAATTTCAGTTCAACTGAATGCTTTAAAGCGTGAGAGAAAAACCTTTTCAAGTTTTGACACAAGTCGCCAAAAGGGTTGCTAAGTTACCAAAAATGATGCCAACGTGGATGTATTTATAATTCTTTGAATAGTTAGTTTTAATCAATTAATTTTTATCAATTATAATTAAATTACTGTATTGTCATCCAAAATAATCATGTATATAAAATTTCAGCTTAGCTGAGCGCTTTAAAAAGTATTTTATTAAGGATTGAAAATTTCACGAAGATAAATAAATATGTAGAGAGTGTGAGCTAATAGTAAGAATTGACAAATAGTACTAAATTCTTCAAGTAATTTTGTCACTTCCATTATTTAAATATTCAAGATATATGTGTGTGGATTGTTTCAAATAGTACATATTTTATTTCTGTTTCTTTCCTTACATAACATATCACAGAAGAACCATTTACCATCAGTACTAATTTCAGCAGAAAGATTTGTTTTTTTGTTACTATTTATTCATTCATTAAATTTAATTATTCTAATAAAACAGTATAGCAACAAAAGAAATCACATTCTCAGAAATCCCAGGTGGGATTCGAACCCACGACTTTTGGATTAGAAGTCCAACGCGCTATCCATTACTCTTCAGCGACACAATGAACAATTTTTCTTTGTATATATTCTGTTGGAATATTATTTTGTGTTAGTATTTATTCATTTTTAAATTTAATTAATGAATTAAAAAATATTTGAAAAAAACTGTATTATAAGATCAAGTGACATCCACTTCAAGTTTAAAAACATGAAATTTGAACTTGAATGGATGGATAGAAAGTATTTTATTAACGATCGAAAACTTACAAAAGATTATATATATATATAGGGAGAGAGTGAACTAATAGGAGGGATTGTGAAAAAGAACTGCTTTGAGAGGAATAAAGTTACATTTATAATTTCAAGTTGAAAAAAAGATGAAAAGGAACTTCACGAAAAGCAAGAACAAACCGTCAACGCAGAGCAAAGTCGACAAACTGAAGTGCTAACAATTTACTGTAATTGCCAACTCTCATTTTCAAATGACGATAGTAAAGCATCTAAAATGTTGCTAAAATCAAAAGTAATTTCTCTTAAAGTAACAGAGAGAGAGAGAGAGGTAAATTTTTTAAACAAAGTATAATCCATGTTCCATAATACGTTTTGTTATTCGTCTCTCAAACTAAATGTTCGTGAAAGTATAAAGTCTCAATTTTTGTGTGGACCACGAAAGATTTTGGCATCCGCTGTGATTTTAACATGTGTCTATATTGTAATAAAATATTCTGCTCTTTGTAAGACAGTAGAGACAAAATATAATATAAATGTTTAAGATTGTTTTTTAGCTTAAAAATTTAACAGGCAAGTCTTATTCAGGTTCATTCGTTAAGATGGCTTTAAGCTATTTCAAAGAATTAAGAATAAATGTGTACAATCGTACCTCTATTTAACGAAGTGGCTAATTCCCCCCAAAAGTTCATTAAATGGAAAATTCGCTATATAAAGATACATCTTTCAATATACTTTATAAACCACTTAAAACAAATATTTAATTCATAAACGCTTTATATTAAAACAAAAAAAAAAGTGTGTAATACATAAAAAAAAATTAAGTCAATTCCTACTTAGATCAACAAAGAAAAATTTTATTTTAGTTACTTTTTATTAAATAGTTACAATTAATATAAATGTGTATATACATATGACAGAATCACAACATTAAGTGGTAAGTAATTTTATGAATTATCATTAAAGTATCGTATTGCCATCCAAAACAATCGTTTATATAAAATTTCAGTTCAACGGAATGCTTTAAAACGTGAGAAAAAAGACCTTTTCAAGTTTTGACACAAATCGCCAAAAATGAAGGCAACGTGGCTGTATTTGTAATTCTTTAAATAATTTGTTTTAATCAATTAACTTTTATTAATTAGTATTAAATTACTCTATCGCCATCCAACATTTTCACGTATATAAAATTCCAACACAATTCCGTGCTTTAAAATGTATTTTATTTAAGATTGAAAAATCCAACAAGATAAATAAATAAATAGAGAGTGTGAGCTAATAGTAGGAATTGAAAAAGAGTAATTATTCACACCTTTTGTAAATTTTAATATCTATTTTTTTATATATCTTACCCATACAAAAGAAAGAAAACAACTAAGAAAACTAGAAAAAGGAATGTGTAGAAACACATTGTATTTTCAACATTAAGAAAATAATTTTATATTAAAATTAATGAACTTTAAGGACTTTTTCTAATTTTTAAGCATACAAGTAATTTTAAACAAATTTTATTTTATAACTAGAAATTTTAAACATGAATTACTACATACATCCTTTAATTTAATTACTCATAATATCCGTTAATTTTGTTTGAATTTTTTCTTGTTTGAAAAAATTCTTCGTGTTTTATCAAAAGACACACTTTTGCATTGCATCAAAAATTTCTTCAGGCGTATTTTTTGGTGTCTTTCCTTAAATTTTTCAAGCCATTTAGAATTTGGTGGTATCCCAATACCTTCGCAAATTGAAGAGCTTTCTCTATTACAAATGGTCTAGAGTTTGGGACATTTTTATCTAGCATTGTGTCTATCCACTTCAAAATTACATCGTCGAAATCTACATAGATACATGTTCAAAACGTTTTGAACAAGAATTCAATGAATCCATTTTGTAGATTATCTCCATTTTTTTATAGTAGTTGATAGGCTGCTTGGAGGAATACAAAATGTTAAAGCAATATCCTTTTTCTTGTCGCCTTTATCCAGTTCCTAAAGAATTAAATTTTTTTTCTTTGATGTTCAAGCACTTTCGTTTTGACATTTTCGAGCCATAAGAAACAAAGTTACCAGTACGACGAATTAACACTACAAATGACTGAAGACTAGTTCTAAAACACGGGAACACAAGACAACTCCACTGAGGGTGGAAATGGATACCGAAGATGTTTCTAGTGAGCTGGACATACGGGGTTACAGGTTGCAATTCTTGGATGAAACACCCAGAATTCAATCGCCCTCGGTGAACTGGGCTCCTAATAAAACCAGTTCAAGGTCTATGGCCATCATAAAATGTCTTAAAAGAGAGAAAACTTGGAAAATTCCAGAAATACAAAAAAATAGAGAGAAAAAAATTGAATGAGAAGAAAAAAAGTTCGTTATATATAAAATGCATTTCGCTATGGGGACGTTATTTTACGAAGAAATTCGTGAAATGTTCTTGGTTCCAGGAAAAAGTTCGCTTTAAAGAAAAATTCGCAATATGAAGGTTCGACAGTATTTTTTATTTTCTATTTTTAATGTAAATTTTCCATTTAGTATACTTGTATTTATTTGACACTATTCAATAGCCTTTGTTATGTACTTTGCAATACTTATGACTACAGAGGGACACACCAACAAAGCACATTTAACAAGCCTTTTAATCGCGAATAACCCAAAAATTTTCAACCTTCAACAAAAAATGTAGATTGAACGATAAAAAAGAAGTTGATAAGGAATAAACCAGAGGGAGAGGGAGAAAAAAGTCTTATCGGCTAAACGAGCAATAAATCTGAAATGACAGGACGCCTTTAGGAACTCTAACACATAGAGAGGAATAAAAAAAGAGGAATATTGGCGACATTTATTGGATTGATGTACGCCAAGTCCTCAAGTAGCCGATAAAAATGGCAACCTGACACTAAAAGGATCTGACACTTCAGGAAGAATTGGACATTCTTCTTTCTGTCCTTGCTTCGCGTGATAGGTAGCCCGATGACATATTTTGATGAAGTTCCACCCTCCATCTCAGATAGGAGTTCTTTTTATTATATTTTAGCCCCGTTCGTCCTCTTTTTCGCGCGGACAAATTGGCTCTGTTGTTCAGTGAACAATGAAACCGAAGATTTTTTATGTAAACAGCACTTAAATATAATTATTTGATAAAGTGTCAAGTTTTTATTAAATCAATATTTACAGAATCATGAAGTCAATATATTATGGAAAATAGTCTCATTTAAAACTGATAGTAAACGAGCTATAATTCTCAATTCAAAGAATTAAAAAAGCTGTGGAAACAAGTTGAAAATTTGACTTTAATTAAAAAGTTGATGAAAAAGTATAATAAAAAAGTTGACTACATAATTATTCAGAAGGAATTGGACTAGAAAAAGTAACAGCAATGCAATTAAATCGGCAAGATATCATACATTTGGTGCAATCTTGTCAATATAACATTCATCTATGCATATATATGGCATGCTTCCCAAACTACCGTTTATGATGTTTTTTAAAATAAACATAAGTTTCGCGCGCGCGCGGTGCAGCTTGCTTATATAGAATTCAAAACAATATGTTGTAGCCAAATGATGACCGTTGAGAAAAAGTTCTTGAACAATAGTTTACTACGATTTTTCAACATTTTTTACAACATTGACAGCAGAGTTACAACAAAGTTACTTTCGCTAGTTCTTAAGTAAATTAAATTATAAATTGGCTGGTGCTTAAATTTCTAGCTCCGAGTCTTCTTAAGACATATTATGATAGATTAAAAACGAAAACTAATAACCAAAGATATTAATATAATGAATATATATTTTCATATATTTATGACCAGTGACATCTTAAAATATTTTGAGTCCCTATGCAAAGGTAAACCCCACCTGTGACCTATTTAAGTAGACAGAGTCCCAAACTCTTCACAACCAGATTTCTTGTTAGAAGCACATAATCCATAAATCCACACGATCCATAGTTCGCGAGAAAAATACAAAGAACGTCGCATCAGCGCGGTGTGCACCGAAGGACAAGCAGCATTTAAACGAGTAACTAAGTCCATTTGTATAGCCACTGAGTCTAGAAACACCAATACCTTGAAGTTTCCCTATAGGAAAAAAAATCCAACGCTAAGAGACTTGGTGGTTGTGCCGCAAAGGAACTGGACCACCACATCCAATCCAGTGACCAGTGTATGCCATATCCAGCCAATCACATACATGAGTACAAAAATTCGCTGGAGCCCCGTCATAGATCATCATTCTATGCATTTACATAAATCGTATTTTCCTCTTAAACAATAGATTCCCCAGGTGCAGTTCTTCGGGTATTTCTTACGTACTAGCGACGAGGAATCTGACTGTACAGAATTTGGGCACTACTTTTAGTACACTCTGTAAACTTAAGGGGGTCACATGTGGAGTGGATTTTGCATGGAAGCTTCGGCAGATTTAACGTGCATCAGCTTTTCTACACAGTGGTTCTTAAGTAAAATCATGAATCGAACCCACGTCTCAAAAAGCCGGTCGTGCTCGTGGCCATAGCCCCTAAGCTACACTGACTATAATAATAAGGTATATCAAACCGCTTGGTAACTTCAAGTGCAATTTTGGTAGTCGAGATTCCTATCAGAATGAATTTATTATGTATATCAAATACTAAGCTGTGTTGTTGTTTCTTGTCCCACTTGATCGAGAGAAACATCTACACTGGTGTGCAAAACTTAAGCAACAATGTAAAAATTAAGCAGAGAGAGATAACCATGAAATTGCAGAAAAGAAGGTCTGGAGATCAGTACAGTGAACACATAAGTCAGTAGAAACGCCATGCGTATGCAAATATCAGGGACAAAACGTCAGAAACGACGTGAGCGTACGCAAATTGCGTGATGTCGGCGCGTGCTGTTCAACAGTAAAATAAAATGAAGGACGCAGACGCAATTCAACATATTCGCTGCAAGTGCCAGACAGTCAGTTCGTGAAATATGGCTAGACGAAATCAACTGGACGACTTCACACGTGGAAGAATGATCGGAAAGCTGAAGGAGGGGCGTACCGTCACCAATGTATCTGCAGAGTTCGGAATCAACAAAAGTGTCGTTTCGCGCGCTTCGAAAGAGTTCCAAACCACAGGTACATCTGTTAGAAAGGTTGGTGGGGGCCGCCCAAGGACGACAACTGCTGGGGATGACCGATATATAATCCTGCAGGCGAAAAGAGGCCGACGGCAGTCAGCAAGCGTCATTGCTCAGCAACTCTCTACAGCAACGGGGCGACAAGTATCGCGGTTTACTGTGGCCAGACGCCTTCACAAAGGGGGCTTATTCGCCCGCCGTCCTGAACGCTGCCTCCCGTGGAAAGTTGACCACCGGAGCCACCGTTTACAGTGGTGCAAATAGCACAAAAACTGGACAACTGCCAATGGAGTCGTGTCCTCTTTACGGATGAGAGTCGGTTCAGTACCAGAAGCTATTCTCAACGCATTTTGATTTGGAGAGAGATCGGGACACGGTTTTATACCAGTAACAGCAAGGAAAGACACCATTACGGTGGTCCTGGAGTTCTTGTCTGGGGAGTCATTATGCTGAACGGGCGAACTGAGCTCCACATTTTCGATAGAGGGTCTGTAACTGGAGATCGCTATTGTGAGGAGGTATTTCTTCCCCATGTGCGTCTGTTCCGAGGTGCCATTGCCCCACACTTCATTTTTATGGATGACAATACACGGCCACATCGGACCCTTGCTATTGAGGAGCTGCTGAAGTGAAGATATGATTCGAATGGATTGGCCAGCGTACTCCCTGATTTAAATCCCATCGAACATGTTTGGGATGCTTTGGGGAGACGTATTGCAGCACGCTTACATCATCCGGAGAACACCCAACAACTCAAACAGATGCTGATTGAAGAATGGGCACTCCTACCGCAAGAAATGTTGCACCAGCTGGTTCTGAGTATGCGGAGACGGTGAGAAGCAACCATTGCAGTGGGGGCATATACCATATTAAGGGACATCTGCTTGTTGTTCTACCTGTTGGATAGACCATCATGAGTCACGATACTATGCGTTCAATAAAGCTTGTTTTTGTTTGATTCCATACCGTATGCATTGTATTCCCTTTTCAGCGTCGATGCTTTCGTCATCCTTTACGTACATAATACTCTCCCTCATTTCTGAATTTCATGTCTCTCAGACGATTGTTCGTGAAGTTATGACAATAAACCCACATGTTGCTTAAGTTTTGCACACCAGTGTAGTTCAAGTTCATGAACCCATGCGATTTTAAAGAATGAAGAACTGTAGCAGGACTTGAGAGCAGCTGGCTCTTTTGGCAACCAATAGAAACCAAGATTTAGGCAGGAACGGCTTGGGTCACATTGCAATTCGTACAAGGGGGGTAACATTTAAGATCCTCCATATGCCGCTGAGTTCGAGTATGTCTACTGCCAAACCTAGCAAGAATTGCTTCATCTCTTTAACTGCTTGCCCCAATCATGGCAGCACCACCCCGGTTTCCTTCATGTACGGGGGCCTGCCTCCAAGAGGAACTGATATCTTGTCTAATAGCAATTTCTTTAAAAGTAAGGCAGCCACCATCTATAGATTCATTAGGGATTTTTCCTCTTGGGTGGGCAACATAAATGTGTGACAGTACCCACTGAAAAAAGACCTTAACATCGTTACTCAACCAATTGAAAAGCCGAACAATATTGTTATTGTTCTGTCGCCATGCCTCCACCATTCAGCCAGATGCTGAATAGAGCTTCGGATATCTCTCACTCAATATCCAACTATATGTATTGACACTGTCATTAAAACAAAATTTTTAAAGCCTCCTCAATAGCGAAACTTCTGCCCTAAAAACTGAGCAGTAGGCAGGGTTTTTCATACAGATCCTAATATCATTCCCCTTTTCTAAGCCGTTAAAACAGTAAACGTTAAACTGAATTAAAATACTCTTCATTATGCAAATGAAAATGATGTTATTGTAAATTATTGTACGTATTTTTATAAGAAAAGGAAATACAACACCTGATAAATTGCTTGGAAAATAAAAAAAATTAGTTTTTTTTTCGTGTAAAAACTCATTATCCACCAAATGGCTTTTGAATACTCAAAGGGTCCTTGGAATTTTCAAAATTACCACAGTATAAACCAACCAAATAAACAAACCTTACTTTCTTCTATTTAAATCTTAGTACAAATTCTTCTCTCTTAAAACTTAGAAATAGTTCTTCAAACCACTCCAACTTCTCTAAGGAATTACACAAACACATTCTTACTTAGAAAATTTCTTCCGCTAATGATTATGTATGATAGTGTAAAGTAAGTTGGAAAAGCAATTTGGAGAATCTAAGATTCGAATTTACTTTAGACGTTAATTCCTTTTTTTTAGAGTTCTCGCATACCCTCTATCAATCCTACTTTATACTAACACCTCAAATTTTCTGTGACTTTAAGAGAAAAGAAGCAAAAAATATCTAAGAGGAAAAAAAGAAAGTCAGAAATCGAATTCAGTTCAATTTCCGTAGCTGAAACAAGGTAAGGTCTTTAAAGTTCTTGGTAAAAATTCAATACTGAATTCTAAAATATTTTCTTCATTTTTATTACTGCAATAGAGTATAAAAAGAATGTTGAAATGTATTTTTATTACATTTTCGAGAGGAAAATAATAGTTTATATAAAACCAATAAACAGATAAATTCCATTTTGGAAATTCTTTGATATATCGAAATAATTTTTTTATTATTATTGACAGAAGATTTTATCATTGTGTGTGTGGATATGTATAGATTTTTTTTTCTTGTGAATAAAAATGAATTTATTATACTTCAAACTATTTTACAAAGTATATGTTCCTCCCTCTCTGGAAAAATAATACTCATTTATATAAAGCAATGAACAGAGACACTCTACGTTGAAATTCTTTGACATTTAAAGAATTTTCATCCTTGGAAGAAGATATAACAATAGAATGTTTCGAATATTTCTATCAATTTATTTATCTAAAGATGTTAGATGCTTAAATAAAAAGTGTTCGGTAGAATAGGATTATTTACTTTTAACAAAATTCTTTTAGTCAATTGGCAAATAACAGCTTTTTGGAATGTAGTTTTCTTTATGTGTTTCAACTTAAATTTAGGAGTACTAAGGCTCAAAAATGAGATAAGAGAGCATCGTCTTTATTATTTTGTTTTATCTTTCAATAGAAGCGAAATAAGCACTTTTAGCGAAATCTAAAAACTACTATTAGATTAAATATTTTAGAACTCTTAAGGTATCCCCGACTACTTTCGGAACCGCGATTTTAAAAAAGCCCATAAATGGATAATATTCATGATATTCAGTGTCACTTAGATTAGAATACATGCATAAAATAGTTTTAAGGACATTTTGAAAAAAAAATTATTTAAATATAATATTTTGGTAAAAAAATTAACTTAGAATAATATTTTTTCCAAATTATCTCCTTTTGTGGAAAATGGTTCTATTATAATAATATTTTGCCTGTCTATAGCTCAGACCTCTCTACAGAGGATCAACTAGAAGTTTTGAAAAATTCACATGATTTTCACAGTTACCACTAATTGAACTAATTATTCGCGATTTTTCTTAAAATTGTTCCCTTCTGTTGTCGTAAAATATGAATAAACACGCTTCTAAGTTATATATTTCAAAAATTCTAGTTGAGCCTCTGAACGGAGGTTTGAGCTATATACAGGCAAAATGTTTATTATAATAGAAGCATTTTTCACAAAAGGAGAACATTTGGAAAAAAGATTATTCTAAGTTAATTTTTTGCCAAAATATTGTATTTAAACAATTTTTTTTGTTAAAATGTCCTTAAAACAAATCAAAGAACCTCCTTCTGACGAGCCTCTATGTTACGAAGTTTTCTGTATAGTGAACTGTTTCCTAGAACTATGGACATTTCACGATTTTCTTCGTAAAATAGGCTCTCAATAGCGAAGTGAATTTTCTATTTAAGGAACTTTTCCTCTTATGATTACATTTTTCCTACCCCATTTCTAAAGTATTTAAATTTTTCCTCTCTTAACATATTTTATAGTGGTCATAAATATTGAACTGGTTTTATTAGGTGCCTAACTCGCCAAGAGCAATAGAATTCTGGACCTTTCATCCAAGAAGTATAACCTTTAACCCCCTTTGTCCAGTTCCCCAGAAACATCTTCGATATTCCATTTCACTCTCAGTAGAGTTGTCTCGTGTCCTTGAACTAGTCTTTGTTCATTTGTAGTGTTGATCCTGGTAACTTCGTTTCTTGTAGGTCGAAAATGTCAAAACGTAGGAGCTTGAGCATCAAAGAAAATAATTTAATTCTTCAGGAAGTCGAGTAAGGTGTCAAGAAAAATGATATTGCTTTAAAATTTGATATTCCTCCAAACAATTTATCAACTATTATAAAAGATCGATATAAGCTTCAAAATTGTGATTCATCCAATTCTTGTTCATGTGTCTATGAAGATGTCGGCGAGGGAGTTTTGAAATGGATACATACAATGCGAGATTAAAATTTTCCGATCTTTAGACATTTCGTAATAAAGAAACCTCTTCAACTTGCGAAAACATTGGTATACGAACAATTTCAAGGTTGGAATGGATGTCTAGAAAAATTTAAGGAAAGACACGGAAAAAATACGCCTGAGGGAATTTTTGGCGCATGGCTAAGATATGAGGCGTATTATGAAACAAAAAAGCATTTTTTTCAAACAAAAAAACTCAAACAAAATTATCTTATTTTATGAGTAGTTTAATTTAAGGACGCATGTGGTAATGCATGCTTAGAAATTCTAGTTTTAAAATAATGTATGTTTAAAATTACTTGTATGTTTTAAATTAGAAAATGTCCTTTTTTGTGAATTCACTAATTTTAATATAAAATTATTTTCTTAACGTCGAAAATACAGTGTATTCCTCGAAAATTAATTTTTGGTTTTCCTTGCAGTTTATCTTTATTCTTTTGATGGGTAAGATATATAAAATAAATAAATATTAATTTACCAAAAGGTGCAATTATTTTTGAATATTATATAGTATTTATTAATGTAAAGTTTGTTTTATGTGGTTCATAAAGTATGAAACTATATATAGCGAACTTTCCATTTAACAAAATATTTTTCGGGATTTAACGAATACGTTATTTAGAGGTCCAACTAAATATAGTTATGAAAACTTTAGTACGTTTCTTTGTCAAAAGGGTATTTTAACTAGAACAGTGTTTCTAAAATTGTAAGGCGTGCCCCCTGGGGGGCATGGTAACCCTGTGAGGGGGGTGCGAGCATATTGAAAATAAAAGGTTAAAAAAATAATTTTTTGGAATGAAGTAAAACAAAATGCATTCTGATATAATAAAAAATACGCATTTACACTGATATAATTTATTTTTATCATCTGGTGATCAAAAATAAAAGATTCCACTTCAAACGCTCATTAACCATCTTTGATCCTATAACCAAATAAAAAAAGACATTTTGTTTGCTTTACTGTATTCCGACGATGAGAGAATTTTTTATTACGTTTCCTTTAACCCCTAAAATACTACTTTTGATTATCATATATTTGACCTTCGAACTTACTGGTATGTTTCACTACGTCTCTTTTTCTTTTAGGAAAGTTGTAAATAATATTTTTCTGTGGCTTTTTTCCGCATGTAAATGAGTTTTATGATATATGGATAAGCCTATTGAGCACTTTGAAGGATTATTTGGCCAAGATGTATTTTTATGAGTATTCTGAAACATATAATGCATAATGAAAAACATTTTACACATTTGTTTTAGAACATGCTACACTTTCACATAAACAATTTTGGGGTTTTGATTACTGTGTTGTACGACTTATTATAGTTTATAAATGCAAATGAGCAGAATATGAAAAAATGGGCATCTGTGATCCCTATTGAAGTAAGTTGAAAATGATCAAGGAATTGAAGAATCTGCTGAAATAATGCATATTAATCAAGATAGCGAAAGTAAATATGAGAAAAGCGTTAGACATGCAACGTTTGAGTTGATTTGAAATTTTCAAATGCTGCCTAAAGATGTCTATGAAGAAAACTATGAAGCCATAATGTAGCACTTCACCTTGTGAAAAGACACAAGGAAGAAAAAGTTCAAAACGCTACTTGTAGATCATCAAACGACAGCAAAACTACAAAAACATGAACAAAATATAACAGTTTTGCTGGAAAATAATGTTCCTGTATTGTTAGCGAAAAGTGTCTGTGAGGTAGTAAGTATATTTTCTCTTAATAAAATTATTCACTGGAATTGTGATTTTTATCGTGTATAGTAAAAATAAATATATAATAAATTATAGTTTCAAAACAAACTGAAAAAACACGCTTTTACATTGAATAGAACTAAAAAGTAATAAATATATATATATACTTATAAAAGTAATAATACAAACTTTAATACATATCTTGTTAATTTGTATGGTTTATAATTGTGATCGAATTGTAGCTTTAGCGCTAAAGAGTGCATTATTATTGCATTCAATACATTATTATTTTAGGGGGGGGCACGATAAAAATTATGATTGAAAATTGGGTCGCCTGTGGTGAAAAATTGAGAACCACTGAGCTAGAAATATAGTTAAAATGCCAAGCGTGGGGAAGAATACTTTTCAATGGTGTCAAGTGCGTATAAGAGACCTTGGTGACAAATTTGGTTGCCAATATTGTCAAAATGCTAAATTTGGTGACAAAAGCTTTCTACAAAGTAACATATATTTAAGGATGATTATTTGATGGTGAAAACGAAAAACACTTTGAATGTTCCACACTTATATGTATCTTATCCAGGGAAGGAGCATTTGGAGTTAAACATTTGACGGGTTTTGGGGGGTTTCACTTGCCTTATGTGAAATTCTGATGAAGTATTTCAATTACTGTGCTAAATATTTGTTCTATTTTTTAATCTGATAATTTGACATTGAATATGTAAGCGCTTGTGTCACTTATTTTCCGATAAAAAAAATCGCTGCAATTACTAGAAAGAAACATGTAGAGCACAAACGTGCCGAGGCTAAAAATTAAAAATCCCTTGTATCATAGGAAGAGTGAACACACAAACCCTACTTTTTTGGACGCCAGTGTATGGTTAATCAATTTTCTTTAGCGAATATATCTACAGCTTTTCAATAGCATGTTTTAATAATAGCGTAGTTAATAAATATACATTTAAACAAAAAAAAAACACTTAATTTCATCATACAAATAACATTAAAATGGAAACTAAACAACACTCAAAAAATGTTCTTAAACAGTAATTTTTTCATTCTTTTTTCTTTTTTTTTTATTTTTGTACTACTTTATGGTTTTTAAAAACTAATTGTTGACAATTATTTTTAATAACATCCTGCTAAGGTATAATTCCCATATATATATATATATATATATATATATATATATATATATATATATATATATATATATATATATATATATATATATATATATATATATATATATATATATATACAGAAACACATGGACAAAAAAAAATTAGCACACCAAGAAATAATTGCGGGATCGTAACGAAACTTGGCATAAAGATACATATTTGGAGAGTTATGAAAATGATTAGAAATGCAGCGTGATTGCGTATTTCGTATAGACGGTAGAGGGCATTTAACGTCGTTATCCATGGAGTATAAAACATGTAACCAAAGCTTGTTTGAGTGTGCTGAATCGTTTACAAAAAAAGAGCTGAGGTAGGCATGCCATTATGCCGTTGTCGAAGATAATATGAGCAGCTGTAGCAGTTTGAGAGGGGGAGAATCATCGGCATGATGGAAGCTGGGTGGTCAGCTAGGCAAGTAAGTCGTCAATTAGGCCGCTCTGATTGTGTTGCGAGGAGATGTTGGGACCAGTGGATCCGAGAGATGTCATTTACACAAATATCATGCTCAGGACGCCCTCGACAGACCAGTCGTCGAGAAGACCGCCACATTGTAAGAAAGGCACGCATACAACCAACTGCTTTATCGGCCACCATCCAGGCACAGATAACACATTCACAAGGGGTTCCTTTGTCTTCTCGAACCATACGAAGGTGCCAGGCTGAATGATATTTGGGATCACGGCGCCCATTACATGTGCTGCCCTTGACGCCCACTCATCGATGCCTCCGTTTAAAATGATGCCGGGCACGAGGAAACTGGACTGCAGTGGAATGAAATCAGGTTCGACGCCAGGAACCAGGCGACGAATCCAGATTCAATCTCATAAGTGATCACAATCGTGTTCGTGCGTGGAGACCCCGTGGTAAACGCCTCAATCCTGCCTTTGCTTTACAGAAACACACCGCTCCCACAACTGGTGTGATAGAATTGGGTGCCATTGCCTACAATACAGGGTCACCCATAGTTTTGATCCGTGGCACCATGACAGCCCAGTGGTACGTCCATGACATCCTGCAAACACATGTGTTGCAACTCATGCAATGGCTTCCAGGAGCCATTTTTCAAGAAGACAATGTTCGGCCTCACACGACAAGGATGTCAAAAGACTGTTTCAGCACTGTTACTAACCTTCCTTGGCCTACCCGATACCCAGATTTGTCTCCAATTGAGTATACTTGGGAACGCCAAGTTGGGTATCCCACGAGTTTGATCGAAATAATGGCAAGGTCACAGCAAATATGGAACGAAATGTCTCAAGACATCATGCAGAACTTGTATGCGTCAATGCCCGATCGTATCGTATCATGCATTCACGCTAGAGGTGGTTCAACATGGTGTTAAGTCCTCCGTTCTTTTGCCTTTTTCTCTGAAATAAATTATCCTTTTTTTCTTTGATTTTCTAATCATTTACTTATATCAAAGTAGTCATTACGTACGTAAAATTTCGTTTCATTTTGATGACTCCTTCTTGGTGCGCTAATTTTTTGTTCATGAGTGTATATATATATATATTTAACACATCGTTCTTTATTCAATGAATCTATATATTTAAAGTGAAAAAAAAATTAACGTTTTTTATTTTCTTTAAAAACATAATTTTTTTTATTTGTCCTTATTTGTTTTGACACATATATATAAATAGTGAAATACGTATGTTTCCTTTGAGTTATTTATCAATGTTACTTGAAAAAGTTTTAACTATTGAAAAACAATTCTTTATCAAATGTGAAGTCAGAGAAGCGCCACAAAGAGTTACCCTTTTGTTTCATCTTTTATAACAAAATGTTTCATTTGTTACATTTTCCATTTAAGTTCTAGCAGCCTTTTATCGTGTCATAGAAATCAATATAAACTTTGTATTAAAGAACATGGTAATTTTGCGAAGGGTTCAGCTGATGGTTAAATTAAGTTCTGGTTGGAAATTAGCCAAGATCAGTGGGTTCATGTTACACTCTTTAAAACCATTATATTAAAGCAATTGCGAATCTCTTCAGACGGACAAAAAACTATTTGCAAAGTCAAATTTTCCGAAGACTTCTATTCTATAAGAAAAAGTTCTTAAAATAAGAAAATTACTTAACTTTTTTTTTCTACATTTTATTTATTGGCTGAAATAAAGACGCTTTTACAAGCAATAGAAAAAAGAGAATTATACAAATTACTACTAAATAATCTACAATTATGTAACACTACAATCAGTAATAACTTCGGAATTGAAGTATAGCATCCAAAAATAGAGAAATACGAATATGAACGAAAATGTTTTTTTGCATAATTTACAAATATTTGTACAATTTAAAATTACCCTTTTACGCCTTTAAGGTTTCGAAATTGAAAAACACACATTTTTATGCCCCACAAAATTTTGAAAGAAATTCCGTACTGGATAATTACCTTGCTTAGTATCTGTTTTCTAGAATTAAATTTAAGACTTCATTATAAATATTCTAGATTTATGAAACACTGAATATATATTGGTTGGAAACAAAACAAATTTTAACATTGGATAATATACATAGGATATTGAATGTTCTTTTGTGTGTGTGTGTGTCGAGAGAGGAACATTAAAAAAAACCAATCCGTTATTAACCTTTCAATTTCCGATTTAAATTTACGCAATTCGTTGTCTAATGCCACCGTTTTTCACACAGACGTGCGTATGCGGTGTATTATGGGAGGCTGGGAAGAAAAAGCACAAACAACCGAATTTTTCTCTGAAATAAGTAAAACCTTTGAAAACACTCTCAAGATCATTTTACTGCATTCCAAAGACTTCGGAATAGTTTTACTGATAGCACTGAAAGACATAAAGCGCTTGCGAAGAATTTTACTTCTCTTTGCCTGTATTCTTTATATATCCCCCCTCCTCTTACACTCTTGTCATTATGACGTACTATCGGTGTCACTTGGTGACTTCCTGCAATTTGCATAATCCTTGAAAATGTGTGTATTCTTTTTTTATGGGTGATATAGGTATTTATTTTAGAGTTCGATTTCCACGTCACTCAGAATTATCCTTAATTTATGGACATGAGTGTAGAAGACATGTGGTATCTGAAGCTTTTACATTTTTAGATAGCATGTTGAAAATTAACAATAACAATTTTTGGACTATTTACTCTTATTTTCTTTTATTTATTTATTTCTTATCTAGATTACGCTGGGAGTGATTGAAGTTGTAGAGTAGTTTGAAAATTAAGGTAAGGCATGTTAGCTCAGAAATAATTTTTATCATTTAATTCTTGTTCAAAATTTTACCTTCCACAACCTTTCGTGTAGCTCCATAGCTGTAGTAGCCCAATGAAAACCCTTTTCTGGTGTGTTCGTTTGTGAGAATAGTTTTTAAAATTGTGGCAATTTAAAATTGCCAACCGGCTTTATAAGTTCTTGTATACATTCTTTAAAAAACACCTAAATGCATTAAAAAAAGAAAAAAAAGGATTTGTTGTAAATTCAATACAAAGAGCCAAAACCAAATATCTTCACATTTCAAGTACCATTTCAAAATCGGATTTAGAACTGTAACTCAAAGTGGCTTCGAAACCTCGGGGCTGGACAACCGGGAACAAAGTAAACGGAAGTGATTGATATTGTCTCGGATGTGTGAAACATTGCGAAAAAGGCAGAGCAAAAAACACGAGATCGAAGCCCGTGTTCCGTCAAACTAAGAATGGCGTTCGACTCAGTGGAGAAGAGAGAAAATCGCTTTTTAAAGAGACAGGGAAATGAATGGAATTTGAATACATTCGATTGAAAAGCGATTCAGGAGTGAAATAAAAAAAGATGAAATGGCGAAGCAAGACGACGTAATGTTTTCAGAAGAAAAACATATGTGTTGCTTAAAAAATATGGCCGAATCAATACTTGGCTCGATTTATGCTTTACTTACATATGGGGTGGTTTAAAAGTGTAATGTGAAAGGAAAGAATGTATACAAAAAAAAGTAAATTTTGTCTACATGTATGGATTTACGCATGGTTAAAATAGCCGCAATGCGTTAAAAATGTTACATATGTCTGCGATAGCAACACTGTATTTTGTACCCAAACGTAAATGTTAAGCAGGAAGGGGATATAATGTGCCGAATGTTTTTAAAGCATAACAGTATAATAAACCATTGTTATTTTTTTTTCTTTTGCTTTATGCATCAGTTGTATTATATCATACCAAATACATAATTTAGAATTCTGTATTAGAGTAAAAAAAACAATTCCAAATAGCGAATATTTAACTGCAAAAAAAGTATGATTGTGTATCTTAATATGTAACAATTCAACATTACAGTTGTATTGATGACATCTTCTCTCTATTTTCTTGTTCTGTTGTGGTAAGATTTCAAAACATTCATTTTTTATTTCACTAAATTGTGAGGTATTTTTAGTCTTTACAGACAACTAGCAATCTCCCTATGTATATACCCTTCATATTCCTTAACAATAGATTATAATGTTATTAATTCAAAGAAGGGTTTATATTTGACCTCGATTATATCCAAAAGTAATTTAGAATAACTAACTAATGAATGCATTTAAGCTTTTAATCTAGAGCAAATCATGAATATATGTAAGAATAAATTTACAGTTTTAATCGTAATATTATGAAGTAAATTTGGCACTACGTATGCATAATATGGACATCTACTTCGTAAGATCAAAGGTCGTCTCCATTTTAAAAAAAATGCCATCATTTTGTTATCATTGTGTTTCAAGATGCGCGGGAATGATTTCTAATATTGGCTGCATATCGTGGCATTTGGCGACATCTTTTAAATTGGCGAAATGGGTCGATGGTATAATATGTAGGTACCACAAATTTCTATATTCCCTTAACAACATTGTTATATTATGAATATCAAAGAAGAAATTTAAAGTTTTAATCGCGTGATATTATGAAGCAAATTTGGTACTAATGTATTATAACGGGCACTCATTTTATCAGATCAAAGGACGTTGCCAATTCAAAAACTTCCACCAAATAATGTCATCTTTATTATAATCATATTTGAACATGAGCAAGAATGATTTCCACTATTGGGTGCATATCGCGGCATTTGGAGACGTCTTTTCATTTGACGAAATGAATAGACGGTATTTTCCGTAAATATTGTAAATTTCTATATTTCTGTACCATTTATATGATTTTCAGATTACTAGTAAATAAAATTAAATTTTAAATATACTGTAATATTAAGAAGTATGTTTAAAATTGAAGTTTATAAACATATAATATGATGCTCAAACTTTGTGAACAAATTACCAAATAAATTCTAAAATATAGTAATGTTAAAAATACTACGAGTATTTAGAATGTTTTTTACCTGGACGTGCAAAATATTATGAAAATAGGAGAAACTGAAATCTATTAAATTTTTAACAAACTCTCTTTGCGATGAATATATTATCTATTGTTATCAAAACTTTAAAAAATTTAACACTTTTAGAAAAGAGATATTTTCTACGCAGAATATTTTCACTTATATTTATATTAAGCAACTATTTTCAAGGGGTTCCTTTCAAAAACCAATTAAGTTTTTTTGTAGAATTTTTATTCGAAAATAAAATGCATATCTTTATGCTTCTAATTCTGTATAAATTTTTGTTCCAGTTAAATTAGAAGTATTTTAGCAATCTAAACTGTAAAGTTAGTAAGTATTAAAGTTTTTTTCTACTTTAAATAACAATTTCTTTTTAGTGTAAATTAAACACAAAATGAGCACTTTTAAGAAACTTTTATTTATCTTATAACTTTTAACCTTTGCACACATATGAATACGATATAAACAAATACTTCTATGGGAAATTTTGTCAAAAAAGTTATTCAAAAAACTTTTACGGATAGCAATACACGCTAAATTACATAGTAATGAAAATAATAATTTTGCCTTCTTACTTCACATTAGCATTTTTTTAAAACAAAATCTGTTAAAAAAGTATTAAAAGACTCTCATTCGAATAATAATGTAATATATGCACACAAAAAACTAGTGATTGTATAACGAATTAAATTTAAAAAAATTTCCTTAATTTTGTTCATTTTTTTTATATTTAATGGAAATAGGAAAATACTGCATAAAAAAATGTTTAGAAAATATTTTTAAAAGTATTTCTAAAATATACTCTAAGTATTTTAAATGTAATACATGGTGTCGAATAATAAATCTCACTTTTGTAAATTACATAAAAAAATATACGTTAAAGCATCATATTTTTATATTCATCAGTTTGAATAATTTACATTTTTATTGGATTTCTAAAAATATAAAATAACTCTGTAACTTTAAAAATATGTATGAAATATATCATTTTAATGATTCTCTTAGAATTTGAATATAGCTTCATTCCATTATTTTAATATTTAACTTAAATTTACCAAGTCTGTACATTCCTTTTTTCAAGGCTTACCCGTATGATGTCCTTCGACCGATCGATAAAATGTATGCACTTTCTTTGTAAAAATGAACAGTGAAACATGAGAAACTTTCTAGAAATGAGAAAATGAAGATTAATGTTAAGTTTCGTAGGAAAATATTCCATTTTTTCCTGGAAGATATTAAACTGGACCGGCAGAGTATATACATTTTCTGATTAAATGGAGTTTCTTTCCAAGAAGGGACCCAAGTTAATGTACTTTTAGAGTTATATTTTTCATTTAATGTATGATTTAAACTTAAACTATATAAATCAAAATTTTGTCGTTAAAATTTCTGTTTTTTCCTCCCACAAAACTAAAGAATGAATCAAGGACTAAACTCATGTATATTAAATATGATCATTAATAAATATTATACTTGAATATTTTTTGAAAAATAAAGCATTAAAAAAGGGAAATGGATAAAATAGAGTATACGGTGAAATACGTTTAACGCGAAAACAGACGAAATATCGGTTAACACGAAACAATACATCGGTCCCGACAAACTACAATATATTTCCATGAATTTTTGCCTTAGCATGAAACGAAAATCGCTTAACACGAAAAGATTTTCCTTTTGCAAATGAACAAAATACGGAAAACATCAGCCGAAGTTTGAGAAAATTTCTGTATTATTGAATTGCCCTACTGTATCATCAGTAGAATTCGTTGAATAGATGATAATAACGTGAGTGAGTGAATATTAACATCCAACTGTTTTGCTACAAGAGGGCTTTTGGCAACGGACCGCGTAATTTTGAACAATTATCAAGTGATAAGGGCTACACCCCTGAGCTAGCGCCTCTTTCTTCTAACTACCACATCACACCAATGGAAACATAGCAACCCCATCTTTCTTAACTATCACACTAAACAAACAGAAGGACGTTTGTACTCTCGACAGATTTAACGTGCATCTCTCCCCTACATGGCAGCTACTCAGTGGTACTGGGCTCGAATTCATAACATGCCAGCCACGAGTTTGTTACCTTAACCACTAGGCTATCACGGCCTCAAATGATGATGATGTGAGAACAGCCCTAATTAGGGCAGACAAAGACATTTTGGAGTTTGTTCAAAGCTCAAAAAACATCATTGATGCATATTCCGATGAAATGAAAAATGAGCTACTGTTCCCATGTCATTCGAAATGAGGAACATCGTGAAAAGTATGCGCAGTTATTTAAATGCACATTCCAATGGTAAAATGAATAACAAAATGGACAGCATCGAACAGCTTGATGCAAAAAATGTCAATGCAAAGAGAAATATCTGAGAATTTTCCACAAACTCAAAGAATGTTTTATTTTCAAAACACTTGGAAAAAGTTTTGTATTAAATTTCATTAAGTACCTGTGGATATTTTTGTTTCTCATTGCTTTTTATTAAACTCATGTATATAAAGGGTGTTTTTTTTAGGTATAGAACTTTAAATTGCAATAAAACAACAATGTATTATTCGATTGACATGATTTTTTTATTCGAAAGATAATCTTGTGGCATTACATTTTAAATATGATCAAGCAAGGCGTAGATTCGTCAAATGGGCCCAAAACGAGATTGCCGTTGTTCCCGATTTTCATAAGCGAATTTTGTTGAGCGATGAAACGCACTTCTGGTTGAATGGCTACGTCAACAAACAAAACTGCCGCATTTGGAGTGAAGCTAATCCACAAGTGTATGTCGAAACACCGTTACATTAAGAAAAACTGACTGTTTGGTGCGCTTTATGGGCAGGTGGAATCCTTCTTCAAAAACTCTGAAGGCCACAGCGTTACAGTCAATGGTGATCGGTATAGAGCCCTGATTACTAACTTTTCATTCCTGAATGGAACAATCATGATGTCCAGGAGCTGTGGTTCCAACAAGACGGCGCAACATGTCACACAGCTCGTGCCACAATCGATTTATTGAAAGACACGTTTGGTGACCGCCTAATTTCACGTTTTGGACCTGTGAATTGGCCTCCAAGATCTTGTGATTTAACACCGCTAGACTATTTTCTGTGGGGCTATGTAAAGTCATTGGTCTATGCGGATAAGCCACAAACGCTTGACCATTTGTAAGACAACATTCGCCGTGTTATTGCCGATATACGGCCACAAATGTTGGAAAAAGTCATCGAAAATTGACGTCCAGATTGATTACATCCGAGTCAGCCGTGGCAGTCATATGCCAGAAATCATATTTAAAATGTAATGTCACAAGATTATCTTTCGAATAAAAATAAATTCATGTCAATCGAATAATACATCGTTGTTTTATTGCAATTTAAAGTTCTATACCTCTAAAAAAACAACCTTTATACATGCCTATGTGAATAAAATGTATTCTAATAAACTTAATATTGTTGAATATATGTTCTTGCTTTTTGGGGTATATTTTAACACGAAAAAATATTTCATCCCCTTCAGTTTCGTGTTCACAGCACTTTTTACTGTTTTTATACTCGTATATTATATAAAAATTAAATTTTATCAAAAGAAACTTCGAAAGTTAATATTTCTTTTTTCCTTTAAGATAATGTAGTTTTTTAAACTTATAAAAATTTGAAAATTTAATTAATTTTTTTTGAAAATAATATAAGTTTCCATTATACAAAAAAAATTATAGTAACTTTGTATGATCTCAATTAAAATAGGTGTATTTTATCAAAAATAGAGACCTAACGAGTTTTATAGAATTACAAAATCAGGTTAAACACAAATAAGTACAATTTTAAACGATATTTTTACCAGAAACAGCTATTAGTCTTATTAACAATTTTAAATTCCATAATGGTAATTTAGCAATAAATAAAAAAAGCAAAATAATAAAGGAAGAATGAAATTTCTAGCTATCTTCTCTATTTTTTTGCATAATAGATTTTGAACTTATTGTATCTTTATATGAATAACAGACTTAAATTTTAGTAAATAATAAACGATGAACATCTTAAGAAAATGATTTATATAATTCTTCAAATAATTGCAGATTTTTACAATTGCTCTAATGTGAACTAATATTTTATTGCTAAAATAGTTTAGTGCTATTGACTTATAAAAGTTTTTTTCAGTGTTTTCCTTCAGTTAAACACAAAATAAATGTTCTTACTCAGATCATCTTGATTAAATATAGTACGCGTGTGTAAAAACTATATTGCTATTGTAACAATGTTCCTTTCAACGCTTTACGTAGATTTCATTAAATATTTTATTAAAAGAATATGTTACATATCTTTTAGCTTTTTCATCATTCACTTAATAAATATTTTGAAAGAATCCGAAATAATTTCTAAAGTGCTGTTACGAATTTTGTGTAAATAGTGTAAATAATTTCTATTTGAGTGTTTAATGCATTTATATTACTCTATATTTAATTTATTTCATGTTAAAATTGTACTATTCACAAGCAGTGCTGCCTCTTACGTTATAGTGGCGATTCAATGAGAACATGGCGAAATCTTGGCGGTACAGCCAGGTTGGCATCATTTTTGGCGACCAGTTTGGTGACCCTTTAAGCGTCATTGGCGACCATGTTGGCAAATTCGGAACCCTCTGGAATCTTCTAGAAAGTAGTAGATCTCTCCACTAGTGTCACGTTCAATGACACGAGCTGTTATATTTCTAGAAGTTTCTGTCACGTATATAAAAAGGATGCTCGCCGGTACGGTGAAGAGTCTTGATTAAGCCAGCGAGTAGTGAGGATTGGTTTGACTAGCGATTAGCTCGGCTGTGCTTGTGAATAATCTTTACGTACGTGTATTTTTAAACATTGGTTATTGTATTTGATTGTTGTTGAAAGTGCGGAGACTTTCGGATATTTAACCTGTGAATATTGTTGCTGAATCCTGTATTTAAAGGAGTGCATTTTCGATAATAAAATCACATCGCTCTTAAGGAACTGTTTATTTTCTTTGGGATTGTTTTGCATAAAATCCACGAACCCGGATCTACGTAACAGTATATATAGAATTAAACAATTTAAATATTTAAAAAAATATGTTAGGCTCTAATTGTGTTGTATCATAGCTCTTAATTAATTCATTTTAAATTAAGGCAGTGGTTCTCAAACTTTCACTACTGGCGATCCAATTTTCAATCATAATTTTATCGCTCCCCCCCAAAGCATTTATTGAATACAATAAAAATGTACTTTGGGGGGATGCTAAAGGTACAATACGATCATAATTATAAACTTTACAAATTAACAAGATAAGTATTAAAAATTTTGTACATGTTACTTTTAAGTAATATATATATTAATATTATTTTTACTTTTTAGTTCGATTCACTATATATTTGTTTTAAAACTATAATTTATTTTATAATTATTTTTACTATACACGATAAAAATCCCAATTCCAGTGAATAATTTAACTAAGAGAAAATATACTTACCTACTTTCAAGGACTTTTCAATTGTTTTTGATAATTTGAGAAAAAATCCAATAAAAAAACTAAAGAAAATGTTCTAAATGTTCGTGCCCTTAATAAAAGACATAAATCACACACACACTTTTCGCTAACAATACAGGAACGTTTTTTTCCAGCAAAACTGTCATTTTGTTCACGTTATTGTAGTTTTGCTGTCGTTTGATGGTCTACAAATAACATTTTGATCTTTTTTCTTCATTGTGTCTTTTTGACAAGGCGAAGTGCTACATCTATGGCTTCATATTTTTCTTCATAGAGTTCTTTAGGCAGCATTTGAAAATTTCAATTCAACTGAAACGTTTCATGTCTATCACTTTTCTCTCATTTACTTTCGCTATCTTGATTAGTATGCATTATTTCAGCAGGTTCTTCAATTGCTTGATCAGTTTCAACTTCCTTCAATAAAGATCACAGATGCCATTTTTTATATTCTGCTCATTTACATTTATAAATCATAATAAGTCGTACAACACAGCAATCAAAACCACAAAATTGTTCATGGGGTAAAGTGTAGTATGTTCATAGTAAACATTTTTGAACAAAAGTGGTCGCACAGTGAACTCGATCAAAACTGGTAACTTGAATGTAAAAAAAACGTTTGCCACTCTCAAAAAAGAGGCATATTTGTGACAAATACGTTTTTGTTCCTATTACGACTATCTAATAAGAGGATACGGTCAAACCACTGTTAACAACTAAACAGTTTCCCCAGAATTAACGATTTCGTGAGCCTGAGTTGACTCTGCGCCCCATGCGACCGCTTCCCTCTTATAAGTATATAAAAATATCGATTTCAGTTCTAAAAAATAATTGTGTAAAACGTTTTTCATTATGCATTATATGTTTCAGAATGCTCATAAAAATACATCTTGGCCAAATAATCCTTCAAAGAGCTCAATATTTTTATCCATATACTATAAAACCCATTCACATGGGAAAAAGCAACAGAAAAATATTATTTACAACTTTCCTAAAAGAAAAACAGATGGAGTGAAACATACCAAAAAGTTTGAAGATCAAATATATGATAATCAAAAGTAGTATTTTAGGGGTTAAAAGAAACGTAATAAAAAATCTCTCATCGTGGGATTATAGTAAAGCAAACAAAATGTCTTCTTTTATTTGGTTATAGGGTCAAAGATAGCTAATGAGCCTTTGAAGCGGAATCTTTTATGTTTGATGATCACCATATGATAAAAATAAATTATATCAGAGTAAATGTGTATTTTTTATTATGTCAGAAAGCATTTTGTCCTTCATTCCAAAAAATAATTTTTTAAACCTTTTATTTTCAATATGCTCGCACCCCCCTCACAGGGTTATCATGCCCCCCCCCAGGGGGCGCACCCCACAATTTGAGATGCACTCAATTACGGTATCCGACTACGTTCGGACCCGTGATTCTAAAAAAACGCATAAATGGATAATTTTCATGATATTTAGTGTCACTCAGAGAACAATACATGCATAAAATTTTTTTAAGGACATTTTGACAAACAAAAGAAAATTATTTAATAATAATATTTTGGCAAAAAATTAACTTCGAAAACTCTTTTTGCCAAATGTTCTCCTTATGTGAAAAATGGTTTTCATATAACAATATTTTGCCTGTATATACCTCAGACCTCTCTACAGAGGCTCAACTAGAATTTTTGAAAAATTCGCATTAGTTTCAGAGTTACCACCAATTGTAATAATGTTTGGTGTTTTTTTCTTAGAGTTGCTCCTCTATGTTGTCGTAAAATATGGATAAACCCACTTCTAAATATTATATTTCAAAAATTCTAGTTGAGACTCTGTAGAGAGGTCAGAGGTATGTTCAGGCAAAATATTATTATAATAGAGCCATTTTTCACTAAAGGAGAACATTTAGAAAAAGATTATTCTAAGTTAATTTTTTGCCAAAATATTGAATTTAACTACATTTTTTGTCAAAATGTCCTTAAAACAATTTTATGTAAATATTCTAACTAAGTGACACTAAATATCATGAAAACTATCCATTTATGTGCTTTTGCAAAATCACGGTTCTGAACGTAGTCGGATACCTTAAGCTTTCTAACAGACATGTTTACATAAAGGACGCATCTGTGCTAATATGGTTACTAGACGGCACTTTTTCATATCAGTTGGGTAAATTTCACCTAACGCAGCTCTAAACAAACCTCTCGCACGAAATACCATTTAAATATGGATATACATATATATAATAATTAATAAATAAAAAAAACCCAGAATTTTAAAAACTTATGATATTACAAAGTATATGTTCCCGCGTCTTTGACACTGTATCAGTATTTGTAAGGACGAATGTTGTGAGCAGGAATAAGTGACGGGAAAATTTTATTTAACATTACAGTATATGCGAGGAAATATAGGCTTTATTTTATATCAGAAGAAGGTTATTGATTAAAATAGAAAAGCTTTGTGTAATGTTATCTAATAGTGTAATATTAGAATTATGTAAAGTCAGTATGCAATGGCAAAGTAGGAAAACTTATCATTTTAAAGAACATATAATATAAAAAAAATTTTAAGTTAATTCCCCTACTTAACTCAACAAAGAATTACTTTATTTTAATTTTTATTAAATAACTACAATTAATATAAATATTATAAACATACGACAGAATCACAATATTAAGTGGCAAAACACCTTTCAAATTAACATTAAGAACTTTTTAGCCACATTAAATTTGTAATTACATTTTTCAGTAAAAGTTGAATATAGTTTGTGAGAATGTATCTTAAAACCAGTGTAAAAGGAATGCTGACGTCTAACTAGCATGTGATTTTATTTAGGTTAAGTTAAATCCTCATCGCAAATTTAACAATTTTAACAAATTTTATCCAATAGTGCTGCCCTCTAGAGGAATAATATCGACTGAAATATATCTCTTAAACTATAATTAATTAATTTCATTTATTTAATCAATAAATATATGAAAAACTGTATTTACATCAAGTGTTATCCACTATTACTTATCCGTAAAAATGTGTTTAAACTTGAGTGGATGATTAAAAAGTATTTTATTACCGATTGAAAATTTGAACAAGATATATAAATAAATATATATAGGGAACTAATAGTAGGGATTGAAAAATGTGCTTCATTTAAGGGTAAATTCTCAAAAAAAAGACTAAGGCAAATTTTATACTCATCTCATTTCGAAGAAAAGTATTTATATATTTATATAGATTTAACTTTATAGTATATTTTATATATATATAGACTTAAATTTACTATACGTTTTAACAAGATTTTTACTAAGTTTTGTTCATTAAAATAATTTTTCAAAAATCAAAATTCGGCATCTTTAAAGCTGTAGCCAAACTCCACTACATGGGAATGGTGCAAAGTATTGTATTCTCTATTGATTGGTTAAGGATATATATATATATACCCAATATCCCTCTATAACTATAAATAAGAGTTATTGTCTTTGAATCTCATTATATTGACCATATTCATACAAGTTATATGACACTTGTGTAATAGTAGCTTACGGTATTGTATGTTATATCAACCTCTTTATGATAGGTTTGGAGCACAGCTCAATTTAACGTACGTCGAAACTTATCATCCCCAGTAGTATTAGAACTCATTATCATTACTGATTTCGAATGTCACCAATCATAACAGCATGTATCCTTTACCACTGTGGATAGCCGGGGCACTCTTTCATAACTAGTAAAAAAATTCAGTTTCTGCAAGTTATCAATCTACAGAAAAAATAAACTGTCTTGCGCAGAACTACAACAAATCTACATTTCTAACCGCAACCTCTATTTTATAATCTCTGATATATATTTCAAAAATATCTATAAGAAAGACATGAAAACATCTCTCGGTAAAGGAAAAAATATCAACTTTCTATGGAAAAAGAGAAATTTCAGAGCTCTATGAAAGCAGTAGTTATTTTAGTGCTGGGGAGAATCATTCGTCTGGGTATAGCAGAGATGGCACCATCGGGTTAGGGGCAGAAGGGGTGAAGGAATGGTCCCGTATTCGATGAAATGGAATGTTAGGCAGCCTTTCCAGTTTCTCCTGTTCTCTCGATCAATACCTGACGGTCCCAGTAACAAAATGAGAGTTTCTAAACAGCTGCAAAGGGTTGATTCGTGATTTTTGAATCTTACTTTTAGATCTGTTACGTCTTCTTTTTATTTATCTTTCGTTTTTTCATAATGAAATGAGTGTATTGAACTTATACTTTTCTTGAGAAACTTTAGCAAGTGATTAAGAACTTTAAAGAAAACGGGGGGCGCGAGCATATTGAAAAGTCGAAAACAAAAGGTTATTTTTTTTAAAAAAAATTAGTAATTTACTGAAAGCAAAGGAACAAAATACTTTGTGATATAATAAAATATAAAATACACATTTACACTGATATAATACACTTATAAATGTATGAGTACTGTGTACAAAGTATATTTTATTATTAATTTAACAATGCTAAGATAAAAACAAATTTGATAATTATCAGTGACCCCATGGGCTTAAATTAACTTTTATCTTGATAATTTGCTTCGTTTGTACTTAAATCCTTAACTGCCGATTTAAAATTACGCGATTCGCTTCCTAATGCCACCGTATTCCTCGTAGATGAGCGTAATTTGATGTTTTTTGAGGGTGTGGGGGAGGAGAGAAAAGAAATATATAAGCAAATCTTCTGAAACAAGTCAATTCTTTGCAAACACGGCCAATGTCCTTTTACTGCATTCCAAAGCCTTTGGATTAATTTTATGAATAGCCCTGGACAGAAAAGATCGTACTTCAGAAAGACGTGCATATACGTCCAGAAAATTAAGGCTTTGGCTGAGCGAGACGTTTATATACGCCGGGGATACATAAGAGGTTAAAGTCGAATTGTAGCTTTAATGGCAAAGCATAGTATTACTGAATTCAATACAATGTTATTGTATAAAGGGGGAGGGGGCGTGATGAAAATGAGGATTGAATAGTGGGTCGCGTATGTTGAAAGTTTGATAAGCACTGCTATATATTTTTTTTTTCGTTATTGATTACTGAGATCTAAGTTCTAGCATTAAGCTTTCATGGTATTGAAAAAGATTTTTATAGCCCTTGCCTGGTGATTTAAAGGTAGACAGGTCTGCTAAGGCGGAAGTATGTTTAGCTTTTTAGCATTATTAGAATCGTTTTTCACGCAACCCTTTTTAGCGAATCTCTACTCAATGAGAAAAAATGTTTACTAAATTTAAAATCTGTAGGGGTCTTAAATTTAAAAATGAGTTTTTTTAATCCAAAATGCTTTCACAGCCTCCCGCAATACCAATTGGGAATCAATTTCACAAAACTCGTTCTTGGCGGATCGCTATACAACAACAACAACAAAATACTCTTACCAAATTTTAGATCCAAAGGTCTAATATTTTTTTAAATGATTACGTTTTGTCATCTGTAATGCTTTTCTAACTGCGCACTTCCTTGGGAGTCAAGTCCCCTCAAATTTGTTGTTTAAGGATGTCTATTCAACAAAAGGAACCTGCTTATCAAATTTTTAGTATGTAGGTTTAATTGTTCAAAAACGGAAATTTTTATCAGAACCACTTCTATAACGATGTTGGGAGTTAATTTCCACAAAATTCTATCTTAGCGGATCCCTGCTCAACAAAAGGAACATGCGTGCCAAATTTGAAGTAATTATGTTTATAAGTTTCGGAGATCTTATGATAGTGAATGAGTGAGTCGTTTTTCTTTTGTCTATAAACAGAAAAATACATAATCTGATATGCATTTCTTAAGTCTTTATAAGGAGCATTTCTATAAAACATTTACAAGTTTAGCATAAATAATTGGAAGAAATCGCTAAATCTTTTTGTGTTTTATCATTATATACTTTTACACAGATATACACAGTGCGCGCGTTTTTCTATATCTACATGTTTGCTGTTTTAAAAATAAAAAAGAATTTGGCCAAAATGTGGCATAATGTTAAAAGGAACGCGAAATTTTTTATTTAATAAAATGATATCATCATTAAGTAACATTTAAAAAATCATTTAGTCAGAGCTATCTGATTTCTCAATTTAATAGTCTATTTATTTTAGTATTATTTGTAAAAGCAGAATATTATTTAGTATTCTCTTAACTTTAAGTAATTAATTGAACTAGACAATCTCTTAAAGAAGTCTTTTGATTTATAGTAAACTTAATTTTCTTAAAAATAATTCCATAGCTTTCAAACAGTTTTTTGCACAAATCTTTTTATATTTTCACTTCGCATTAAGTAATACTCAACATTTGTAATATTTAATTAAGCTTTATATGTAACGCAATTATCTATCTTAAATAATTTTGAGAAAGTGTGAATTTTTTCTTATTAATACATAATGAGTCAAATTTCTCAGCCTTGTAATTAATTTATAAGCATTAAGTGAATGGAAGATTTTTTATATACTTAGTGTACAAATCCTTTTATAATGAAATTGAAAGTATAGATTTTTCAGAATTCCTCAAGCGTATTAATAGTTTGACTTTTTCCGATAAAGTCATTTTCCCTTATGAATAAATTTTAAATATTTTAAAATACTTTTTGTGGTTTTTGATATGTATGCATGGAGTGTATGTTTAATTTTAAATAATTTCAATGAAAAACACATTACAAAATTTTAGAATTTGTTTTTTATTTTTAGAAATTAAATGTTTGTATATTGTTTCTTATGCGTTTTTTATTTTTATTATAACTTTGAACTTATAATTCCTTTTTGCTTAGGTTCTAATTTCGCATGTAATGCACTTTACTTCAGTACTCGAACCATATTTCCGATTTTAGTTTATTTTAATGTCCGTTGAATTTGTACTAAAAATAATATATAACCAAAGGAAGACAGCCTTTTTAATTTTAACTAACTTCATTATTGTTAAGAAAATTTAAAATACATGTAACACAGTACTTTATTCGAATACCATAAAATTTCAATATGATACATATGTCACTGTTAAAGTGAGAAATCCGTTATTTCATAGGATAACTAGGTATTTAATGACATAACTAGACAACTCATTTAAAGTACATGGAATTGTTGAATTCTACGATTTTCCTAGGTATTCTTTAGAATAATGAGTACTTCATAGTTAAAGTATGAAATATGTCACTCGAAAGTTCTTTGAACCGGTTCTAGCTGCTTTTAGCCAATTTTGAATGGCTTATGGCTGCTTTGCAAGAACGCGTGTGTGTACCCTGGGATATCCCCCCCTTCGGGTGAACATCTCTTTGATTATCAGCGTGAGCTAGAGGTGTAGGAATATAACGGAAGAACTAGAAGCAGACACAATCTTAATATATCTTTATTAAGATTTATAACTTAATCCTTTAACAAATTAGAATATAATAATATATGTGAGAGAATCTACGGTGACAAAACACACAATTTATATAATACCGGATCAACCTAACTCGGATCACTATCAATTACTGACTCGCCTAAACTCAATTACAATACTATCACCGATCCTAATATTAAATAGCCAATCCTACCTTGTTGTAGTCTGAAGAAAGGATCACTACTATCTTAGATGAAGGCGTGTAAATGCTCGAGTGCAATGGTATGCACCTTGACTCAATGTATCTCTATCACGTTTAATTTCTGCTAGTCACTACGTAACGTTTTCCAAAACTTCTTCACGCTTGAACCTCGGATTTTGTTTACAATCCTATAATTGCCATTCCGCTTACTCTTACCTCTGATATTTAAAATATTGTTCATTTGCATCTTTCTTTCACACTTCACTTCTTGGATTTGGTTGGAAAAGAGTTGCCATTAATTCTGGCCCCAAAGAAACCAAATGACATGTTGAAGAAAAGACGCGTGAGCCTGTCACTACCCTTCATTCCGTTGCGCTTAAATGTAGAATTTAGGCGGTGTATTTTTTTAGCATTTTTTTTTAATATTTTGGATTATTAACAAATATTTTGGCACACTGTGTGTGTGTTTTCAAGCTGCAAGAATGGGAGACTAACCTGTAAATAACAAAGATTTAATGCAAGAGAGATTTGAATCCTTATTAAATAAGCAGGGGACAAAGGAAAACAGTGAAGCACTTACTCGTGAAAAATTATTAACTTTGATATCAGAAGGGCCAAAACAGCATAGAAACAAATGCCTTGTGATTATTGGTTACTCCAGCATTATAACATCCTTGAAGTTCAAGGAGTAGAAAAGTTAATTGTGCCAGTTACTAATGAAAACATATTCTTTTTTTTCTTTATGTGTATAATTAATGTTTACAATATAAACAATAATAAACTATATATCATCTGCTTTTCCTTATTATTTACCAATTAATTATCCTCAATAGGGATAAAATATATTTTTCGAGAGGTTTTAGCTATTTATGCTCAATTAGTTATAAAAACAAAAAAAAAAAAGTAATATAAGAAAAAAAATTAAGTCAATTCCTACTTAGATCAACAAAGAAAAATTTTATTTTAGGTCCTTTTTATTAAATAGTTACAATTAATATAAATGTATATATACATATAACAGAATCCCATCGTTAAGTGGTAATTAATTTTTATTAATTATCATTAAAGTATCGTATTTTCACCCAAAACAATTGTGTATATAAATGAACACGAATGCTTTAAAACGAGAGAAAAAGAAAAAAAAAACCTTTTCAAGTTTTGACATAAATCGCCAAAAAGGTGGCTAAGTCGCCAAAAATTATGCCAACGTGACTGTATTTGTAATTCTATAAATAATTAGTTTTAATCAATAAATTTTTATTTATTACAATTAAATTATTGTATTGCCATCCAAAATAATCATGTATATAAAATTTCAGCTCAATTGAGCACTTTGAATTGTATTTTATTAACGATTGAAAATTCCACCAAGATAAATAAATAAGTAGAGAATGTGAGCTAATTGTAGGAATTGAATAACTGAAATTGTTTATTTTTTCACTTTAACGGTCTACTATTAGTTTTATTTCATAAAATAACTAGGTAAAATATAAAAATTTTCATCTATTGAATACATTAACTGAATTGTCCAGTTATTTCTTGAAATACCTAGTTATTCCCTGAAATAACTGAATTATACACTTCAACGGTAACATATAGAAATAAAGCTTAACGTGTTTCATGTAGCATTTGTGTATGTAACAAAAAATTTTATGAATATTTGTGATTAAAAACAAATATTAATATATAAAATTCGTGTTTAAGAAACAGATGGCGCTGTTTCAACAGTGGTGTTGTGCAATTGTATAATAAATAGACTGAGTATTTGAGGTAGGGGAAAAAGAGGAGTGTAAGAGAGAGAGTCCGACAGAGTAAAATTAGTGAGATAGTTGATACTGGCATATTACCGCAACCTTTTGGCGACATTACATGAAATGAATCACCGGGTTGTGAATTTAGCACGTACAACACATAAATTTGGGGTCACCAGCTTGGCGAGTTATTAATAGAGTGGGCGATTGTTGCAGTAATATGTAAGTACCCGGTAGTTTAAGGTGTGCAAGTTTAGTTTTATAGTAGCTGCAAAATACAGTTGAGATTCGTTACGAAAGCATCGAAGTTTATTTAGATAGTGATATCAAAAAGAGTCAGTAGCATTTCATTTTTCAATTATTTGGCATTATGTGTCTGATTTTTTTTTGAGGCTAAGGGATTTTTTTTCTGACTCTTAAACAGATTGTTGCATTTAGAACCCCAATGTTTATTTTTTATACAGGAATTCGTTGTATTTTTGTATTCAAAGCTGATCATGTTTTATAAAAAATAAGGATTGTGTAACAAAATTCTTGTTTGTCTCATTTTAATTCTCACGATCTAAAATCATTTCTGCACTTTGACCCGATGCAGTCTTTTGTGAGAAATGGTTCTCAATAATTTCAATAGTGACGGTGCGCAGGAAGATCTCAATGAAAGTAAATTCATACCTTAGAATTAAAATAATCAAAACACAAGAAAGTAAGAATAAGCTTACCTCAAAAATAAAAGTAACGTCCATTCCGTTATCGATAAACAAAGATATATGACGAAAAAATTCTCGAAAATCCCCTAAAATTCGAAAGGCCGCAACTCACAATAAAAAAACTCACGCAAACTAAAACAATAGAGAATACTTTTATTGTTGTCTTTGTATGTATTATGAAAAATCTACCAATCATTGTCATGAGAAAGTTTAAATTCTATTTGTTTTAGAAACAATTTCTAAGCTTTTAAATATTGTACACATCATTTATTACATTCTTCATTTGTACAAACGTACAGCATTGTAGGCATTTTACATGTATATTTATCATCTATCTTTTCAATAACTTCTTAATTATTTAAGATGAATATGGAAAATAATCAATATGGAAAGCGTAAACGCGATAGCTATTTTTCCGGCTACAAATCAATTCTCCAATTATTCGTCTTCAATCATTGCTTCGATGTTTTTCAAAAGATAAGGTATGATTATACCCAAAATAAAAAAAAAGTAATAATAATGGTCTTGCAATGAATATAGTTAAAAAACTGGAACAAAATAAAAAAAAATTAAAAAAATAATCCAGAATTTAATACATAAATTTATTTTAGTACTAAGTTGTGTTATATTCCATATTGTGAGATCAATGATTTTACGCTAATGTAAAAGATGAAAATCTTTTTCGAACGATAATAGTTAACTTTTATGAAATTAAAGTCAAATAAGGAAATTATACTTTGAATAAAATATTTAAAAAATATCTATGATAGTTTTTCTTAATATCTAAGTTATTTTATGGAATTTTAGTTAATATTAGGCAAGCAGTTTGAACGTTTCATTATTTTGCAACATTATAACGTACTTCCAAGAGCTAAAAATGTATGTACAACTACTCAATAACACTTTACACTGCCAACAAAACAGCTGAAAGATGCCTTTGCATGGATACCACAAGTTCTCGGTTGTTGACTGGTGACAAGTTTTACCAATTGTCTAAGTAGTGGTGACGTAAAGCAGAGATATTCCGACACGAAGATGTTTATTCTCTGAGCTGACTTTCTTTGGAAACCCAAATGTGCTCTCTCCGCCTTGTTAGGTGACCAGGATATTAATTGAATTAATCATTATGCGTTTCGAACCATTCTAACATAATTCTAGCTTTTTGACATGGAACCTGTCTTGCTGTAAGATTCCATTTCCAGTTTGGAGAACAGACACCATATAAGGGTGTAATTGATCCTCAATTATGCTCAGATAGTCTACAACTTTCACGGTACCTTCTACCCGAACTATGGATCCCAGAGTCACTCATGAGAACGTTCTGCGAAGCATAATTTTGCCATCTACAGTCTGTGTACATGGAGGGAGCAACTGTTCGACAGTGAAAGATGGAGCACCCTGACACTACCATTGATGTGATGAATGTCATAGTGATACATCCAAACAGGAAACACTTTTCGACTAATTTATGGTCAATTCTTAATGTTTCTAAACCTACTCTAAGTGTAGTGGGCAATGATGTTTGGTCAACAGAGACGAATAAGACGTTTGCAGCTCAATCCCATATCCAACAGTGTCCGCTGAACTGTGTGTTAAGAAACTCTTGCATTTAGCATTATAGCTAAACCACAGTCTGTCTTCGATTTTGCTTTACCAAACGGGACAGTGTCCGATGTCCTTTCTCTTTGATGACACGTGGCCTTCCAATAGCTAGGAATCTACTTTTGGTTTCCTCTTTATTTATCCACTTAGCATAAACACCCAAAACAGCAGAACATGAACAACCTACCAGTCATGCTGTTTTGGAGATACTCGTTTTGAATCTCTTTGGGCCATTACAATCTGCTCTCATTCAAATTCGCTCTGACCAGCCATCTTTACCCTCACTCGCGAAAGTAAGTGCAAGAATGATAGCCTACCTGCTCCAGCAGCAATTAAATACCCTTCTCTCTTAATTACGTCACTTCCACATCGTCCAGACGAGTTCATTGAAAATTATGAAGGTGATCAGAATTTTTTAGGGTGACGGTGTATAGGATGATATCCGTAAATCTTCTACTTTGTGTATTTTAAGCAGAATATTAATTAAGTATAATAATTTAGCTATGATTTATATTATGTTAAAAACAATACAATTGTATAGTCTAGTTTTTAAAATTTTTGTAAAGCATTTTAAAGCCTATTAACTTTATAAAATTTAGTTTCAAGCAATTTTGGAACAATTTAGCAATGTTTGAAAAGTTTATGCAACCCTTCTACTTCTTTGGCCCCTTATCATAATTAATATAAATAATAAATATTTTATAAACTCTAAAAGCAACAGCAAGCTGCTGAAAATAGCAATGGAAATTGTTTTCATGTTGCGTATGTTTTCTGTTTTCCTACATTTATAATAAAACAAAACCTAACAACTACCATTTTCAAGACGCAGTAAGAAATTTATTCCGGTCAAGTTTGCAGGTGAGAATTTCACACGGTGATTACCATTTTACCTTTGTCATTACAGAATACAAATCTCTGAAATTTCGAAATTATCTGTTCAGTCCACGATTGTAGAAACCCATATAACACGCGAGTTAACTATTCTAACTTAACAATAGTAATAGTTACGCGCGTTTTTCTTATAAGTAATTCCGTTAGCGTATAAAGTACCTTTGCGAAGTTGTAATAAGACATTCTTTTTGATGGAATCCTTCCGCTTGATCGCAGTTCGTGCTTCGTAAAGTAACTTTATTAATGTTAGTCTTTGATATTTCAAGTTCGTTTTTTTTTCTCTGTATATTCGTACAAATTATGGTATAATAGACGTAGTGTAAAAGATTTCGTTTCGTACTTGTTTCGTTTTTTACCACCTCTTAGCATTATTGAGTATTTCGGGATTTGTGTAACTCTACAGTTTCCTTTTTATGAAAATTTATATTTAATGCAGAAAGTAATGGGAAAAATGTATGTTTTGATTCATTTATTTTCCTCTTTTGATTGCCATATTCGCACATATTTATTTGATTTTTTTTCTGAATTGTGGAATGCATGGAATAATTATTATTAAAGCTAAAATAAAATCGAAAGTGTCTGAAACGTCAGTTTTGAAGAACCACTTTGTGTAACGGAGAAAAAAAAATAGAAATACATGCCAATTGTTTAATTAATAAGTAACATTTTTTAAAAGGTAAACTGAAAGTAAGACCATCAGCTTCTTTCTTGAACTATAATTAAGTAATAATTAGATTATGGAAAGAAGAGTTTTAGTATATCCAGTCTCACAAAAATCTAGACACTGCAGCGGTGCCTCCTTCTGAAAGTCGCTAACAACAAAGTACAGAATAAAATCCCTTAACGAATGGCCCAATAGGGTTCCATTCATCTCAGTCGTCTAAGTTAGGCATGGCGTAGCTGCTGACCCGAAGGTGACCAGTTCAAGTACACTGCACCCAAGCAGCAAGGTCACCAAAGGTCTTCACCACCAAGAGCTTGTTGCTGATGTTGTGATCCAGGAATTGAACACTAGATGGCATCATAGTTTAACGATATTGATTGATTATGCATTCATGTCATAGAGAGTCTAACTAAGACATTCTAAATAGATCACAACCAGTGATTCAAAACGGCAGCGGCGCACGCGTCAACTAGACCCACCATCTCACTAAGATATCAACTGCAATGTCAACGGAGAAACGTTCGAACAACATTGAAAACTTACTGGAGATGTATAACAATAGCAGTATTTGGCCGCAAAACAGCCTTCCCTCAGTATCGTTAAGAAAGTCAAACAGAAAAAAACAACGTTCTCGTCTAGCAAGGGGGTATGCAGTGGTGCCTCCTTCTGCAAGTCGCTAACAACAAAGAACAGGAATAAAAGCCTTTAACGAATGACCATAATAGGGATTTTTCTCGTGTCAGTCGTCTAAGGCATGCGTGGCGTAGCTGCAGATTAGTAGGTCATGGTTCATCCCCGCCAAGGTCAACAGATTGTCACCAAAACACAAACTGATTCGACCAACTGCCACCTTTCGCCTAAAATATTATTGATGGTGTGTGTTGTTAGGCCCTAAGCTCAAATATGAGCGTCGGATATGGCATATCAATGCAGTCTTGCTACTGCTGCTATATGTCGCATAGTTTGAAATTCCCAGTTTTTCGGAGAATATGTCGGGAAATAACATTTCATGATTAATATTATTAAATTATTATCTTATTGTGGCTGAGTCAAGAATTAGATAAGCTCCTTCCTCCGAGGATGAGGCCTGGAGCCGGCCCCATTTGGTCTATGCCTTAAGTCATCCCCTGCATTCATGACGGGATATAAACTTTTCGCAATAAAAACATTTGAAGATGGGTGTAAATTATTTAATTTATCATACGTCCACAAGAATTTAAAAATCAATTTCTTTTCAATCTTAACCTGTCTTAATTGATTATATTAACGATATATCATCTTCAAAAGAAAACAAAAGTGCTATTTAGATAGCAGTAGGTATTAATGTTTATCTCCCATAATATTCTAATAATAACTATAGTGTTTACAGTATATTTCTTCTAAATTTAATGCAAAATACTGAAAAACATAGAAATCATCTTTTTGTATATCAATAAAATAATAATTTCCTTGTGTAACATACACTATATTGTCACTAGATAAATCATAGTCACCATTTACGCCACCTGTTCCGAAAATAATAGTATAATAGAATCTGTTTTAGTCTAAAAGTGATATATTAGACCCTATTGTTTGAAAAACAATATAGTTTGGCACATCTCTACGTATAATGTGAGCGAAACAATTTTTTATTTGATAAACGGGGAAGTCGAGGGCTTAACTTTTTTTGGTGTATGACATTCTTGTGGATCTACTGCGCTGCATATATCGCTTTCATCTGTAATGTGTGTGTTATGTATATACATCAATATCGCCGTCATGTATTTTTAACATGTATCATTTTATTTTATTGCCATAAACATGTATTCAAAAACTGCCCCTTTACATTTTATCGATTTATTGTTAATCTATATAATGTAAGATTAATCATTTAATGCTTACCAACTTTATGTAATTATTTTATGTCAATTTTAAGTGTATTAAATATTATTATTTTAAAGAGATATATTTAATTATTTGTTTTTAATATAAATAGATCACGAAAGTTATTTATTTTAATATTAAGATTACATATTACTCTGAAAGTGACAAAAAATATTATTTTTTTTTTACTAT